>CP025650.1:19071664-19194718 GCA_003576665.1 Ipomoea trifida
TTTTTTTTGAACTATAATTTCACCTCTGAATATGGTATGAATAAACGAATAAAACAAATACATATTCAAAGTAATGTAAAACCATGAAATGTTAAGATTTAAACAAATTACACAAATTTAAAATTTGGAATCTTTAATGCCCAAAAACATAAAATGTCTAGAATTTCAACAGGAAAATATTTCATTAATTGCTTCTCAACTTTCACATCTCTTAACATATCCATTATCTTTTGCATCACATTGCTTATTAGGCTCCAAATATCTGCATTTGTAATTAAAGGATCAAGAGAGCTGGAAAATAAGATTTCAAATATAAAAGAATAGTTAAAAAAATCAATTAAAAAGGAATAGTTAATACTTAGAATAAAAGTTGTAGTTATTTGACAAATTAGCTTACCTTTCGACAATTGAAGCTACCAACAATTATAACCACATCACTTGTGATTGCAAAATATAAGAACCTGCAATGAGTGTAACCAAAAAAATCAAAAAAGATAAAGATAAAGATAAGAACAGTAAAAAAAAAAAAAAGTAAATATGTCGCACTTTTATGGAGAAGGGTGGTTCTTCCTATGTACATTGATGCTTTCACAAACGAAAAACAACAGAACTAAGAGAGATTACAATTGGTGATGGTGGTGGTTGGCCGGGTTTCTTCTTGTATTTATAGGCATAAAGAAAGAGAGGCAGAGCTATTATTGGTAATTGGTAATTGGTAATTCTTTTGATTACCATTCATATATTTTCACCATTAACGTAATAATAGCATATCTTTTGGTAATAATTTGTAATTGGTAATAAATAAATGGAATTGTAAATAAATAGGTATTGGAATATAATATATATGGAATTCAATTATAATTAATAGAATTCCATACAATTATAGATATTTGTTTATAACAAATTATAACTAATATATTTTTATATATTATTATATAGATATAGATATAAATATAGATTATATTTTCAAAAAAAATATAGATATAGATTATTATTCTACCATAATAAATAAATAAATAAATCTATACCATAAACATTTGTCAGTGGTATTACATTAATGCATGTATATGTATTAATCTATAAAATACAAATATACTATCATAATCATTATCATAATTACTAATAACTAATTACCAATCTATACTATATATAATATATTATGATTATCATAATTACTAATATTATGATAGAATAATATTAATTAATTATAATTAGAATAATAATTACCATATTACTAAAATGCCCTACGTTTGGGCGGGAAAATTTTGGAGGAGGATAATGCTTTTATATATAGTATAGATTATTTGTAGTACATACTTTGTATTTATGTTCCATACAAAAATATAAGTGGATCGTTGCAATAGAGACTACTACTAATTACTTCAATTCATACATCTCAAATTCATTTTCCAATTTGTTGTAGTCGTGTAGATATAGATTGTGAAAGTGAGAAAAAGTAAATATTGGATTAATATAAATGAAATAATTTCTCTTGAAATTAGAAATTGCCTTTAATTTATGGATCACGAATGAATGAAAAAAATTGGTTTAGTCTTCATCTTCATGACCACTTCATTTGATATCTTTAGCTGTGAAATTAAAGGACCAGTTCAAATTAAAACCCCATATATAATTGAAAGAGACATTGACAACAAAGTCCAAAAGATATATATTTTTAAGAAATGCAATGCTAACCAATGAAGGAATTTTGTGAGATATATTATCTTCATGCACTTAAGTGGGTAATTGACTTTAGTGTTCATCGATCCTTTATGAAACCAAGCGGCAACCGCAGACGTTTTACCTACTGCCTATTTCCACCTCACCGCCTACGTCATGCTACCCACTATATATATATTCACAAATATTTACTCTCTGTACGTATAAAGCATGCATTGCCCTTACTACCATTACTCTCATTCCCCCTGCAGGCAACAAGGACAATATAATGGCAGCAACTTATGAAAACGAGCACCCAGTGAAGGCGTTTGGATGGGCAGCTAGGGACACCTCTGGACTTCTTTCTCCTTTCAAGTTTTCCAGAAGGTATGCATGCCATCCAATTGCCAAATTTGTGTTTGGGTTTAGAGAGATGGCTCAATTTTGATCTGTAGTGAATGCATAGAACTGTTTGATAAATAATTAGCCTATCAGTTAATTTTGGTTTATTTGACCACTATTATTTTTTTTGACTTAAATCAATAAAGTGTTTGGGTAATAAGCTTTTTTCAATTAGTTTTTTGAGAAAAGAAATTATACCAAACACTATCAACTAACAGCCAATTTACCAAACACCTTTCTACAGTAAGTAATGTTATCAACTAATCACACCTTCCAACCCAATCAGCTAATCGTCATTTACCAAACAGGGCCATAGTTCTGAAAATTAATTTCTGGGTTTTAATGGGTGCAGGGAAACGGGTGAAAAGGATGTGCAATTCAAGGTTTTGTACTGTGGGGTATGCCACACGGATCTTCACCAGCTCAAGAATGAATGGGGTAACACTACCTATCCCATTGTACCCGGCCACGAAATTGTTGGTGAGGTGATTGAGGTTGGGAGCAAGGTCGAGAAATTTAAGGTTGGGGACAAAGTAGGCGTGGGATGTATGGTTGGGTCCTGTCGCAACTGCGAATATTGTGCCACCGATTTAGAAAACTTTTGCCCTGGAGCTACACCAACTTACAATGCTAATAAGACCATGACATTTGGTGGCTACTCAGACATCATGGTGGCCGACGAGCACTTTGTGCTCAGGTGGCCTGAAAATTTACCCTTGGAGGCAGCTCCATTGCTTTGTGCCGGTATCACAACTTATAGCCCCTTGAGATACTTTGGACTGGACAAGCCCGGAATGCACATCGGGGTTGTTGGTCTAGGCGGCCTTGGCCATATGGCTGTGAAGTTCGCCAAGGCTCTTGGAACTAAGGTGACGGTGATCAGCACCTCCGCTAGTAAAAAGGAAGAGGCTATTCAAAGTCTTGGCGCAGACTCGTTCTTGATCAGCAGTGACCTACAACAAATGCAGGTAACAATTCGATCTCCATTAATTACATATATGTGGGTTGAAGCCAAGCTTGAAGGGGTACGTTACTTATTATTATTATATATCATTGTTGGTTGGTATTTTGAGTAGGGTGCGATGAACACAATGGATGGTATAATCGACACAGTTTCTGCTGTTCACCCTATTATGCCATTACTATTCTTGTTGAAAACTAATGGAAAGCTGGTCATTGTTGGCGGCCCAGAAAAACCACTTGAGTTGCCAGTGGATCCCTTGCTCATGGGTAACCACATCTATCCATCCTTGTATAAATGTACTGGCATGCACATGATATGCAGTGGTTATACCGTGAACCACGGTCTACAATGCATTATTGATCATGGTCATCACTCATACTGCACTTGTGTTGAAAGGGAACTGCAGTATCAGTTCAACACAACTGCAGTATCAGTCATGACTATGTTCCACAGTATAATTTGCTCATGATATGGTCCTAATAAATCCTAATCTAATTAAATTGGGATTTGGGTTTTAATCATACTTTACCTTAATATTGATGCATATTATCATATTTGTGTGAACGTACAGGTAGGAAACTGGTGGCTGGGAGTAGCATTGGTGGGATTAAGGAGGCACAAGAAATGCTAGATTTTTCATCAAAGCACAACATAACACCAGATGTAGAGATTATCCCAATGGACTATGTCAACACTGCTTTGGAACGTCTCTTGAAAGCTGATGTCAAATATAGATTTGTCCTTGACATTGTCAAAACCCTCAAATCTGAATAAACATCAAATCTGACCTTGGTAGTTAGCAATCAAATATTTCTTACAACTATACTATAATCATGATTACATGTCAAACACCTCATATATGAATCTTTAGTTTTAAATTTATCATATTATGAACTTAGTGGGTATGTATCTGGTTCACAAAATCATGAATTACCTCCGGGAAGGTAATGCGAGATTTTGGGAATATAAGATTACCTTATGGGGTCATTTGGTTCAGGAATGTCAGATTACCTTAAGGAATGATATATTGCTTGGAATGTTGAATTCCTAGAAATGTTATAATCATGTGTTTGGTTAAAACTGAGATATGTAATATAAAGTTGTTTGGTTAAAGGGTTGTTCTTTATGTTATAATAGTTATTTTACTTTAATACCCTCGACATTTTATTTTTTTTTGAATACTACTGACTCTATTACAATGCAGTATCTGTTCATAACTACTTTTCTCAACCTACCACCTCCCATATACAGGGAAGGGTTTGATGCCACTGGACTACAAGGTCCTTGGCACCCTGACATTTTTCATGCATTTCAATATATGAAGTTTAAAAATTTTGTATTAACTTTTATTGCAAAAGAACCACTTCCTATATTAACTTTCACTAAAAAAAAAAAATTCTTATATTAATTTTCACTGCAATACTGAGTGTGTGTGATGCATTTCAATTTTGTATAAATTTCACTACAAAAGAACCAATCCTTATACTAGGCAGAATGAGAATCGGTAAGAATGCAAAAATAATTGTTCATTAAAAGATAAATCTTACATTACCTAAGGGAGCGTTTGGTTTGGGTTATCTAAGATAACAAGGGTTATCTTTAGATGGTTATATAACATTCATGTGTTTAGTTGAAGTTATCTAACATTCCTCTGGAATAAGATTTAACCTTCACATACGCTCTTTCCTTGTTTTGAAGGGAATGTGATTCCCTTGATTTTCTTAGGTAATATAAGATAACATTTTTTTTTACATACTCTACCCTTCACTCTTAATATAATTCTTTATGCTTATTCTACTACGTAAGTTTGTAATCTATTTAGACTTTAGTGTTAGAAAACGAGGTGTTACAATTGCATCTTAAAATTATCTATGATCTTTTTTTTGAGAGAAAAATTATCTATAAACTATGAAGCCATTATGAACTTTTCTACATTAACCACTTTCTCGTCAACTTTTGCCAAAATGATTTTTAAGAATGACGCAAACTAGATAACAGAAGTCAGGAAAAATGTCATGGTCTATCATGCCTTTCTAAGAACATCTTCAATAGACATAAATTTTGAGGAGTTTTTGTCATATTACAAGAAAAGATGAGAGAATTAAAAAATTGAACAATTGTTAGGGAAAATATTTAAAAAAAAAAAAAAAAGACTTTACGCGCTCGACTAGGCGCCTGTTGTGTGCCTCACATGAACAACAAAGCTTCTTTTTCATATTTGGTGAGGCCCACTGCACGGATGAAAAACCAAGTATTTGCAAGAGAACCCAAAACCCTCTCTCTCCTACACTTCATAAAAAAACTCCTTCAAAAACCACACCAAAATCTCTATTGTGCAGTGATACTCTAAGCCCTCATACAGTCATACCCACATTGGGTACCATAGACTAGGATTTATATTGAATTGTAGACCTGATTTAAACTAACATTTAGGGTATGTTTGGAAAGTAAGAAAATGACTTCTGAAAAATATTTTTCGTAAAATGAGGCATTTTTCAAAAAATATTTTCCTTTCCAGTGTTTGGTTGCGTTATGAAAAATTGTCTTGATGTGTTTGGTTGATTTTTAAGTACTATTAAGTATTAACTATTAACTATTAAAAAAAAACTATTATCTTTAATTTAACCAGTTACTTAATACTTATACAGTGGACCATGGTCCACAGTGCATTTGTACCATGGGTCATGGATGATATTGCAGTTGTGTTGAAGTGATATTACAGTTGTGTTAAACGGATGAACGACCTGAGTTCCGTGCAACTACAATTTCCTTTCAAAACAACTACAATATCTTTTCAACACAATGCAGTATCTTTTCAACACAAGTATTCGTTCAACACAAGTGTTACCGCTTGTTAAACTACATAAATCTCCTATGTACTTTGACCCGTTTGAATTGAACTGTTGTGTGGTAATTACATGTAAAAAAAATAAAAATAAAAATAAAAAAATAAAAAACCTGAACATCAACACACTCTTCGACTCGTTGCGGCGCCATGTTTGCTTAAGATGGAAGAAGAAAAGATTCTGTTGTGTGTAATTCCTGTTTTCCCCGGCGCGTGAACTAGGGTTCAGGCAAAGCAAAAAACATGGAAGGTCGGTGCAAGTTGTGGCTAGCCAAGAAAAATAGGTTTTGCGCAAATGTTCCTCTCCAAAACTCACCGTGAGGCACACTCTCCTTCTTAGTTCTTACAAACATTCGCTATCTGATACATACAATCACCGTTCACTCACTCAATCCTTCTCTGTTCACTTAGTTTCTGCGGAAACCACACCGAAAGATCCGACGGCCAATGGATTCCTTGTCCGATCGACCCTTCTCAGTAATCTCTTCAATCTGAATGTTTTGCATTTATGCATTGTTGTTTATTTATTTGTTTATGTATTTATTTATTTATCATTTGCATAAATATATATACGGAGTATATTTTTTTCTGATATGCAGCTCTGTGCTAGAAGAGAATCTTGAAAGTCACCTAAAGAGGTGTCCACTGCTGAAACAAACTCAATCTCTGTCTCTCCAGCCTTTCTATGAAAAGGGCATCAATGCTGGTACAGACAGTAGTACTATTGGAGTGTCCAATATTACATCTGAAATGAAGAGAAATGCTGTTTATGCCATGACTGTTGCTGAATTCTCCAAATTAATCAGTAAAATCAAGTGCATTCATGCTTCTATTTGCACTCGCATTCCTGATTCTTTCAAGAATCCACAAGCTTGTGGCATTTGGACCAATCGACAAGTGGACCGGTTTTCAATAATCATATATTTCTTTTTATAAAAATTCCTACATTGTGTGTTGTATATATTTTCTCTTAGCAATTAAATCCTGTTTTCGTGCAGCAAGTTGCCATTTGAAGAAAAGCATGTTTTGCAGCAGGCATCCATCCTAGGGAATCTTGAAGAGTTTGGAGTTCTGAAGGATTCTAGTGCTCTCCCTGCAGTTGTTGAATTTGGTGCTGGAAGGGGGTATTTGACACAAGTATTGACAGATTGTTATGGATTTAAGAAGGTCTTGTTGGTTGAGCGCAAGTCGTACAAGCTTAAGGTTAGAGCAAAATGTTATGATTCTTGGTTCATCTGTAGTCATACTAAGTGAGCTCAGTTATTTCTTCTTTTCCTTTTCTTTTTTTTGGTTCTTTTTAGGTTAATGATTATGTTAACCATACTTTCAGGCTGATAGGAGTTTGCGACAGAAAGAGGGGTTGACATTGGAGCGCTTGAGAATTGACAGTAAGATTAATTGCTTTCCCCATCTTTTAATCTCCCCCATTATAGTGTACAACTAATTCTTGGTGCTTAAATGCAATGGAAATCATCCTAAGCTCTTTCACGTTTCCTTTTAATCCCCCGGCATTTGTCAATCCCTAAAATGTCATGGAGATTAAATGTGTTATTCATAGCCTGTGTTGTCCTTAATAACTTTACAGAAAATTATACAATAATGCATACATTTCTCAACAGTTTTGAGTGTGTAGTCGTTTCAACCATTAAGCATGTGGTCTTGTAGAAAGAATTTTATAGCTGACCTATACTTGCTGATAGTGTCCTCTCCTGTGTACCAAGAAGAAAGGAAAATATTTTGCATACCATGGATTTTCTTAGAAGTGCTCAAGCTTTTAGGCTCAATGTCATTTAAGCTATACTCCTGAAAAACTTGGCCCCTGCTTTTAACTCTTGTTATATGTAAATTCATGAGCCTTGAACTAGCACTTGTGGCTTGATGGAAGGAACATGGATTTGTTACCAGCTGTTTTTTCTTTGCTTAAGGAACTCAAGAAGATCAATATATCAAGAATAATGATTGCGGTACATATTAATAGCTGTAGGCCATTGCCCACTGGGGAACATTTTTGGGAACAAAATAAGACAGGATTCTACTGTTCTGTTCATACATTTGTTGTCAGTCCTAAAATTAAACAGCTATCTATACAAGGTTTTCTTTCTGATCATTTCATATAAAATCAGAATTTTGATGTGATAGCTGATAAGGAGCTGTCCGAAACACATAGCGCATACATATTGGTTGACTTTCATTTGAAAATTAGTTCGCACATTCTACTGAGTCTTTTGTAGTGTATACTGTTAAAAATGGCAATATATTCTTTTTACATATACTTCATGGATTCTTCACCATGATTAATTCAAAATATTCAACTTGCAGTTGAGGACCTAAAGTTAAAAGCTGTTGAATCTTTACGAGGAGCACCTTATTTGGCAATTGGCAAACATCTTTGTGGGCCTGCAACAGGTAGCATTGATGGTTTTGTGCTTCTTTTTTTTTTTCAATTTTTTTTCTTGGATGAGTTACAAGTGAGCTTAATATGTCATGTTTTAACTTGCCATTTGCCCTGACTTTTCATTTCACTCGATTTTCCCATTATTCTCCTCATATGAGGTCTAATGACTAGTGGAATAAAACCTATGTTGCTGCAGATATGACATTAAGGTGTTGCACGAAGGACCAATGTGAGGGTCAAGCTATTCTTGATTCACCTGAATCCTGTTGCTATCTGACTGGCTTAGCTATTGCTACATGTTGCCATCATCTTTGCCAATGGAGGCACTATATAAGTAACCTATTTATTCATCCTACTACTAAACTCTCTGCCTATGACATATCAATTTCACTTTGAATAATTTTGAATTCTTGGTCGGGTATCCTCTTCCCCGTTCTATTAGACTATTAGCATTCTGGTTTAAGATATATATCAATATGTGTGTGCGTGTGTAGTGTTGTATGCTAAGCTTCTAAATATTATTCATCCTAACAGATACGGGATATATGTTGAATTTGGGTATTAGCATGGAAGAGTTCCACGCAGTGACATGGTTTACCAGTTGGGCTGTTGATGCAGATCATACTTCAGATCTTAACGGTTCTGATTGCACTACAGACCTACAAATCAGGTATTATATAATAAAATACCATTTTCTAACAATATAGTGATCTCAATTACTTCGTATATAATAGTACCACTACGGCACTACTTACATAGGGATGTCAATCAGGCTAACCCCTTCGGTTTCAGGCTAGCCCTATCAGGCTGTCGGGCTTATCGATTCGGGCTAATTTGTTATCGGGCTAAATTTTCTTGGCCCAAACCCTAAAATTGTTCGGGTTTATCAGATCAACCCATCGATTTCGGGCTAAGATTGACATCCTTATACTTACATGGCAGCTGTGAGACTTAGAATGTAGTTTCAATGGTTACATATTTCATATATTTGCACTAGGTACTAATCCTCTTGTGTTTCTCGCAATGTTGTATTAGCGAGAGGGAATCATGTGAATTAGACGGAGATGTGGATCCAAAGGGAGTGGAAGGCATCATAAGGAATATGAAGGGCGTGGAAAGGGCGACTTTGGGGTTCATGTGCAAAGATATAATTGATGCTGGGAGGATGGCTTGGCTCAAGGAAGTTGGACTTGAATGTGAGCTTGTTAAGTATGTTCCCTCCACCATCTCTCCTGAAAACCATTTGTTGGTTGCCAGGCAAAAGTGCTAAACCCTATCATGTCACTACCTTATTATTTTTGTTTCCTAGACACATACTTAATTGAATACTAAAACTGTATATTGGCTGTGCCTTGCATTTTCCTGCAAGAAGCTATGAATTTTTTTTGCTAATACAGCATGGGCATGACTTCTTGTCACTCACTGATGATATGAGAAGGTTTAACACTTTAACCCCTTTGTGTTTCATTTCTGAATTGAATGCACATGGAGTAAACTGCCAAAGGAATTGTATAAATTTTTTGTTTTTAATTAATAGGCCAAATTATATCAGAATATAGTGAAAAAAATGTATAGAATAAACATTAACGTAACCAAAGCTCAATTGCTCAAGATCAAAGTACCAAGAAAGTCTATACTCTATCTATTATTAGTTGAGAAGTCAAGATGAACTAGTATTAGTTGGAGGTGTAAATTAAGTCCTACTTTTTTTATTATATAAATAAGAACTAGTTTTTATTTATTTATTTATTTATTTTAAATCGATGACTAAATTGAATAAAATTACTATAATCGAAGACTATATTGAGTATTATATAAGTTCGATGGTCCATTTGACACTTTTTCCTTATTTATTAAATCAATTAACCACATTGTTGGAGTGAGTTGGTAGCACTGCGGAATGCAGATTTCATTTTTAACCAATACTCCAAAATCCAAATATGAAGCAAATATCCCTGGGACAGCTAAATAGCCATCCCAATATGGCTTATTAATTAGTATAATAAAATTGGTTAATTCTCACATGACAAAGACTATGAAACATTGCGACACTCATCTTTAGTCACATAATTTCATGTAAAAACCTATCCAAACAACATTTTCTACCAAAAGCTCCGCAGGTTTCTACTAGTTTCCTCCTAAACTTCAACTCATATTAGTATGATATGGGGTAACTAATTATTTTGGAAAAAAGTACAATTACCCACTGCATCACCTCAATGACTTTTAAAAGTCTGAAACCATGCACATGGATGGGATGAACGAACTAAACTCCACCTTCAGCTGATTAAATTGCACAAACAATTACAGACTGAAAATTTTATTGTTACAAGTGACCATAAAAGGTCTGAAAAGCCAGTTAACATTCTTCTTCATTGCCAAGAGAATCCAATCCTCCTTTGGTTACAACTCATCAGCTTTTTAACATTATCTCCAAGTGCCCATTCCTTGCAACTGCTGGTACAGATCAGACTATATTCCTGAAAATAAGCACAAAAGGCTAATTGGTTTCGGAACTCAAAATCGCTTGATGAATGCATGAAATGAAGGTGCCTTTTTGCAAAACAAATATCAACTCAATAATTCTTTCAAGCAGGAATATCATGAGGTCACATTGAATGTCCACGTTGTAGAGTCAAAAGCTAACAAGAATCATCAGATGCAAGCTTATACAGATTTTCATTTTCTAGAACTATTACAAGACCTTAAAACAAAAAGGTTGTGTAATTCTTCTGACATCTCACATCCCAACATTTGTAAAGATGCCAAAAAGACTATATTCTCGTTTTATATAATATCATCTCCCCATTCACCCGTCTCTCTATGACTACATTTATGCAAAACAAGAGCTGCCCATTTCTTGGACTTGTATGGTCCTAAAAATTTACTTTGCATCACAAGGTCTATGCTGAACAATAGTTAAATTGCAAATATCCAATTTCATTTCTACAAATTCAATGTTTTGCAATGGCTCCAGTTTCCAGTTGATTCCTTTTCATGTTTCATCCATTAAGACTATATCATAAGCCAACCATCCTTTAAGAATCCTCAATGTGATAATCCTACAATAAACACTCACACATATGTTCTTATCTTCTCTGCTTCAGATCCAATTCAGTTTATGATTTTAAATAAGCTTAAAATGGGCTAAGGGCCTGAGTTAACTACAGATTCAAAGCTTTGTTAAATAGAGAGTTTTTCAAGCTGTGCTTTGCCTCTATTCAAGAGTGGTCCTGGAGAAAGTGCTCACTCATTAAATGTTAGATTTTGCTTATGTTAAAACATATAAGAAACTAAAGGCAACGCTCTGTAGATAGAAATTCCCTCAACCCTACATGATGCAGGGGCAGTATGGGCAGTATGCCAGTATGGCAGTATGGGTTTACAAAACCCTGTTATTATAAATACAATAGACAATAGATGTCTACTTATATATATATATATTTGGCAGAGATTAATCTAAAAATAAGATTATGAAATTACAACAGTTTAGAATTTATTTAAGCCAGGTAACCTAAGCTGATTAGAAATTCTCAAATTAGAGATGATCAATAACCATAAACTATTATGTAAATTCATAATCATAGGCTTTGTCAAATGGGACCAATATAAACAAGTAGCCTTTTGAATCGTTATTTTGTCTACCTTTATTAACTTCATCAATATATTACCACAAAAATTTTAATTTGAATAATGAGAAGGAAGACAATATGCCTTCAGAGTTTATATTGCTATCACATGGAATTCAATTATTCAAATTACCAAGTTAATGCAGAAACAAGTGTTAAACAGCAGCACAATTACTCCAAACCAAACTAATTGAATCATGCCTCCATCACTAGTAACATGTGGAAAATAAATCATGTTGTGAATGATGCTAATGTAATATAGTACCTCTTATTCTGCATGGAGAGCCTTGCAAGTAAACCTTTCTTGCACAAGTTGATTAATTGCATCCCTCAACTTGAGGTAATCATCAACTGTATTGTAAATTTGATGAGAAATGCGAGCATATCCTGTCACACAACCATTCTCGTCCATGGTTTCAAGTGATTCCCCATCTTTTGGTTCCTGGTAATGGATTGGTACTTCCACCCCAAACCGGTCTCTCAAAAGAGTTCTCATATTTGAAGCATCATCGGCAGTCAAAACCCCTAAGCTTGCGGGCAAACCAATCATAGCCATGCTAGGGCACATGTCCGGTGGTGCCCCGAGCCTTGTTCCCCAAGCCTTGGCTAACATTTCTCCCATTTCGACAACGGCATCATGATTCCTCTTCCTAATTCCATCGATGCCGCCCTCAAACCTATTAACAAAATCTAACACCTCGGGGAAAACCATCTGTGAGCTGTAGTCTCGTGTTCCAATCCACGCGCTCTCTATGGCCAGTCCATTGCCATATTCATGCGAAACCACTGGATGATGTAACTCGGAAGATGTAGTCGATTTTTGACAGTACAAAAAAGCCAATGAGGGCGGGCAGAAGAACCATTTGTGTAAGTTGCTGACATAAAAATCAGCCCCGATTTCCTTAACATTCACATGAACACTGCCTATTGCATGAGCAGCATCAACAAACACCTGTTCCACACCTTCTTCCCTACAAATTTTGACCAATTCGCGCACCGGAATGACAACTGCAGGCATTGAGGTAATGTGATCAATTATAGCTAACCTAATTTTCCTACCATTAGCTTTTCCCCTGGCCAAGCCACGACGAAACTCAGCAACGATTTCTTCATTGGAACTAACTGGAAATGGGAGCTGGACAACGATAACAGATCCACCTGCGCGAGTCACATATGCCTCGATTGATTTCTTCACGGCTTGAAACGCACAGTGGAGCATCACAACAGCGTCGCCTTTCTGGAATCGGCCCTCAGCGAAGGCCCAGCCGACGTGTTGGAGGACGATAGCGGCGGCAGTTGTGGCGTTATCGACAAGGGACACCTCCTCGACGTGGTCGGCATTTATGAGAGTTTTGATTAGGTTGCGCGAATGGAGGATACGCTTCTGAAGGTGGTTGAAGAAGAAGTCATCAGGTTGCTGGAGGAAGCGGAGCTGCCACCGCTTCTGGGCGGCGATGATGGAGGACGGACAGCAACCAAAGCTGCCGTTGTTAATTCGAGCGATGCCGGGCTGATGGTGAGCAAACTCTTGCCGGATTTCGGATTCTGAAATGAAAGAGAGCTTTTGTTTCTTGAACAAATGGTTATCGTCGTCGTGGTGGTTGTGATTGTTGTCGTTGCCATTGGTGCTGATATCTTCACGAGGAGCATCCATGGCGGAAGGGAAATCCCGATTTCCGGTTGGGGTTAGGGTTTGGGTTCTGGGTTAATTTTATCCAACTTTTTAACGGATTTTTATCACAGTATTGCATGCGTCAGCAATGGATTGGGTACTAACTACTAATTGTGTACTCCCAAAATGAGATGTGCCGACTAACAATTCAAAATTGTCGTACATTCTTACAGGTAAAAATCGATCTTTGATCCTTTTTGACAATTTTATCATTGTAATCAGTTGAGCTATAAACACAATTAAGACCAAAGATCTTGTGCTCCAGTGGCATCAAACTCTTCCCTTTATACGGGAGGTGATACTATCTAGTGCTTCAATAAGTTGGAAAAGTAGAGTGAGGCAGTGCCATGAACATTTTGGACTGTGAAAATGCGAGCTTAAGAGATAGAGGTATCAAACAATTATCACAACTGTGTGGACCATACTATCAAATAATGTACATTCAGTATAAATATAAACGGGCTAACTTGAAGTCCAATCCAAACCCAACCTGTTTGGGCCCTCTCAAGTCTCAACCTTATACATTTGCTATAATGGGCGGATTAGGATTAACACGTTTTATACTACGAATAGATTAGAGCCGAATTATAGTTTTTAACCCATGGATCGGGACAGCCCGATTTGGCCCCGCTGTCCCGTACAATTTTTAAAAATATATAATATACATATATATTCGAAATGAGTAATGGCCTATAGAATTATCATGTTTTTTTTTTTTTTTTTAGAAGATGGAATTATCATGTTAGAAAATGTAAAACTGATTTTATGCTATTAAATTGCTATGTATTAGTTTTCAAAAAAAAAAAAAAGAAAATTGCTATGTATTAACTATTCAGGTAGCTAATTGCGTAATTATCATATTAATTAATAATTACTATCTTAACATATTTTAAATTTGCAAAATTTTATTTGTTTCAAATTAGAAAAATCACTCTAACTTGCCCATAAAGTAGTTACTAGTTGCCGTATGTAAACTTATTCTTATGAATGTCATTACATTATTGATTATTAATTTCTTCATTTTGAACTGAGCTTGAAACATCAAGTCATTTTGGTCCAAAAAATAAAAGAGTCAATTACAAACCGACTCAAGCCTACACATTTAACACCTCTACTAACAGATTTGGCAAATTATTACATGGACCATGGTTCACACAGCTCTGTGGACCATGGTCCAAAACGCCACCGTTTTATATATATATATATATATATATATATATATATATAGAGGTTCCCATTCTGGTGAGAACAAGTTGCACAGTAACTGTCTACCACTTTGCACAGCAAATGTCAACCTTGAGATTGCACAAAATCAAGGGCCACCAAAGCACCGCACATTCTCATTTAACTCTTAGTTCTCACTTGATTAAAATCCTATATATATATATATATATATATATATATATATATATATATATATATATATATATATATATATAAATTTGTTGCTTTAGGTTTAAACATTGTTAGTCGCCGTTACTCACTTGCTTTCCTCCCTTCATCGGCGACTTTTTCTCCTCTTTGTGATTACAATCATCGACTTGCGTTTCCCTTCTATGTGATTTTCATCCATCGACTTGTCTTTCTCTACGATTTTCATCTTTCATTGGATTGCTTCTTCTCCGGTATTGAATTGGCGATTTTCATCATGGATAACATTAGCGATACAAACAAGATAATATATAATGTAAGTTAGTCTAATGCCTACTTTTTTTTGGTGAATGAAAGGGGCCAGGAGACCCCAAAGATTATCTAATTCTTCTAAAAGCCACTGCTATCGCATCGCGATCCAAGAGCGAAGTCAGCCCCTCTAGAGGGGAGTCAAGCACCAAGGTGCCCCAGACCGAAGATTGAGCCAAATTGGCTAGAAAATCCGCGCATTGGTTGCCTTCACGAACCACGTGCATTAATTTGAAGCTCTGAAACTGAGTGATGCCTACTGTATATTATTTAAATCATCTAAATCAATCGCATCAATTCTCTTGTTTGTATCGCTGATGTTATCCATGATGAAAATCGCTGATTCAATGCCGGATAAGAAGCAATCCAATGAAAGATGAAAACCGCAGAGAAAGGCAAGTCGATGGATGAAAATCACAAAGAAGGTAAAAATGCAAGTCGATGATTAGGAAAAGTCGCCGGTGAAGGGAGGAAAGCAAGTGAGTAACGGCAGCTAACGGTGTTTAAACCTAAAGCAGCGATTCTTTTTTATTTTATTTTTTAATATTAAACGGTGGCATTTTGGACCATGGTACATGCAATAATTTGTCAAATTGAATAATCATATACTTAATTTTTGAAAATTTTAATAGTCAAGGACTAAATTTAAAATATGTATTATAATCGATGGATTAAAAATGATATTTTCTCTTTAAAATAAGCTAAACCTTCTAAATAAGTTCTGTCAAATAGATCCATGTATCTAGATCATGGTCCACTAATAAGCATTGGATGCGATTTACATGGCCAGGAGTAGTTGAATGGATCAACTAGACTATGCTGTAGTCAACGGCAAATTATACTGTGCACTATGGTGCACATAGCAATGTGCACCACGTACCTAAACGACGTCGTTTTGAGCATTGTAAACTAATCATCCGTTTTTTTTCGAAAATCACGTTTCCCGTTTCGGCCGGTCTGTATTTATGTTAATATTCTGTGTATTCCAGGCAATCATACTGTGTATTCCAGGCAACCATTCTGTGTATTCTAGGCAACCGTTATGTGTATTCATGTTAGTAGCACATGTTGTGATTTCATGTTAGTAACACATACATGTTGTGATGTGTTTGTGCATTTGAATGTTTAGGAGGATGAGTTCACTGTGTATTTTGTGTCAATATTCTGTGTATTCTCGGCAAACATTATGTGTATTCTAGGCAAACGTTCTGTGTATTCTATATAATGATTATGTGTATTATAGATAATGAATTCTCTGGAGTCATTCGCGTCGGCGTTCGCATCCACTAACATATGTGTATTTTGTGTCAATATTCTGTGTATTCTGGGCAAACATTCTGTGTATTCTAGGCAAACGTTCTGTGTATTATAGATAATGATTATGTGTATTATAGATAATGAATTCCCGGAGTCATTCGCGTCCGTGTCCACTAACACCAAAACGACGTCGTTTTATGTACGTGGTGCACATTGTTATGTGCACCGTGGTGCAGGGTATAACGATTGGTAGTCAACTTGCTGGATTCACACGTTAGGCCCACGAATATTTGGCAGCCCTATTTTAGACGACTGATCCCTGGGCGAGTCAAGATCAAACTCATAAACCCTGAAGAAAATGAGAGGAAGTGGTATGGAGAAGAGTTATATTTCGGTTTGTGCGTGAATCTGACGCCTAGCTCTTGCTCTTGCTCTTGCTCTTGCTGTTGCGTATGTGGTTCGTTAGATTCACGCACAAACCCGTAATATGCCTTTTCGTTGTTTTCGCCCCTGGAATCGGATTTGCTGCTGTTCATCGGGTTAGGTCAGATCCCAAACTGTATCCGCTTTTCGAATTGAATTCTGCTTGTTGTAGTTTGCTTGATAATTGACAAATATATTTCCAGTTTTGATCCTTTAATTAATCCTCTGCATGCTCAACTCTTGTTTTCATAGCATAAATGTTTATAAAATTTTGGAAATATTTGTCTTGAATTATAGCACTATGAATTGGGAATGGAGTGAATTTAGTGAGACTGTGCATTGGATGTGCAGTTATACTCGTTCTATATTTATTAGTTAGGGCATGCCGTGTCATTAATGCTCTGCTTTGTAGATTTAGGAGAAAATTTCTTTCTTCATTTTATATATCAAAAATTAAAATGTTTTTTTTTTATTACATATCTAATTGGTTTTCAATTTAAGTAATTTTAAATGTTTGATTTGAGCAAGTATTTGGTTGATCATATTTTGATTTTTTACATATCTAATTGGCTTTTGGTTTTTCTTATGCGGTTATGCCAATTGAGTGTTATTGTTCTGGCTTTTGGAGATATGGACTGCTTGTTGAAGCAATAAATAATAAATTTAGTGAATTTCATATTCAACTATAAGCTGTTTTTCTTCTCTTTGAAGAGTGCAAACAGAAAATCTGCAGCAAAAAGTTCATTCTAAATATGACCAAACCATCTTAATCTCAGTTTACTTTCAACTTAGCTTGTATCTCAATTCCGGAATTTCAGTGTCAGCTCTTGTTTCTCCTTCTCCCTCTCATGATTATATACATAAGCATTCCAGAATTTTCTTATGTTTTTTGCTTTTTAAAGGAAATCTGTTCTGACATTTTTGAAGAAGATGAGATTCATTTCAGGAATGCACTGGTTTGCTTTCCATCAATGCTTGCTCGTAAACTGAAGTGAAGCATTGCATTCCTGTTCCTGTGTGAGGTCTGTGGCAAATCACTGGTGCTTGAAGTTTCATATGCTTTGAATTATACATTAAATTTTTTTTTTTTGCTGATGGCTTATATTAGCTCAATCGCTATTAAGTGGTCGAATTTAACACCCCCCCTCCCCCAAGAAAAAAAACAAAAACAAAAACTCTTAAATATTGTTTATTAAGTGGTTGAATATGACAGTTAAGTTTTACAATGGTAGACGAACTAGATCTGTTTTGAATTCCATGAAAATGATCTGTGAATGAAGGTACAGACTATCCATTGTCTGTTTGAGTTTGAGGTTATGCATTATTCTGCAATGTTGCTGGGAACTTCTTCCCTTTCTATCTAAAACTATACAGATGACATTTTGCTTGAGAATTTAATTATTGAACATAGGAACAGAGGATTTAAATATTTATTCCTGCTGCTTTTTGACAAAACACAATTGTTTATTCCTGCTTCTCTTTGGCAAGACTCTGGAAAATATACAGCTCCAACTGATGTAACAGCATTTCTAAGGCCTAGTTATGATGATGAGAAATAATATCAATCATTTCTTCTATAAATGAAAAGATGAATGTAACTTTTAGCATTTATTTGAATGAGTAATAAATAAGGATTTACCTATACTTTACATGTCAGAGTGATGACGTGACCACTGACCAGCATACTGATTTCATTCACCTGAATCCTTTGTTATCTATGCATAGTATAATGAGTATGCTCCTAATTTTTCAGCTTTTCTCAATGTGATGTGTTCTTTGTGGTATACATTCCATCAAATATTTCTTCCTACAACAGATGGATGGTATGGATACCCTTGCTGTGAAATAAGCATGCAAATTTGCCGAGCATGCACTAAAGAATGGACCACTTGTGAGTACATATCATCCTTTCTCATGAAGTTACAGGTAGACAGTTTCCATGGGGCATAGGCCTCCTAAAAGGTAATGCAATCATTATTGCATGGACCATGGTCCACACAGCTGTGTAGACCATGAATATAAGGTACATTATTTTTATATTGAAGGTACATTATTTTTGTACTGAAGGTACATTATTTTAGGGTACATTATTTTTGTACTGAAAGTACATTATTTTATAGCACTATAAAAAAGTGTACATTCAATACAAAAATAATGTACCTTCAGTATAAAAATAATGTACCTTATATTCATGGTCCACACAGCTATATGGACCATGGTCCACACAATAATTTGCCAAGGTAATGGAGGTGTGCAAAGGTCGGATGGAGATTAGGAAAGAACAACAATTTCATCAAGTAATTCATATTACAAGTTGACCTGACAAACCTTCTCTAGCATCTAAGTTTGCACATTTTCCAGTTTTTATACTGATCTAACTCATCTATATGGTTTTCGGGAAAGATGTGATGTTTCTCAGATCTTGTCTGAATTGTAATATATGAGTTCGGGTCTTTAAAACTAAGATATGTCTTAATAGTATTGGGATTTCTTTCTAGCAGTGTCATGTTGTACTACTATTCTCATTTATCAATGTCAAAATAAAGAGATTGTTGATGAACCAAACAAGCATATGAAATCTCAATTCATATTTTGATTCCATTCTCTTTTGCTCATCTATTTCTTGCCCCACTGCAAGAAATATACGAAGGAATACTTCATGCTTTTAAGCCAAACACCCAATTTGGAAAAATTTTAACTAATGCTAAAACTTCTTGAAATTTAATAATTTCAAACATTGTCACTTTTATACTTGTTATTATTGGTGACCAACAAGTGAACTAAACAGTTTAACTATTGCTATTTTTGGTCTTTTGACTATTATTCATTTCTCACATTTAATTCTCACCTATTTATTTTGTCATATTTTATGCGTAAATAAATTTAAAAAAAAATTAATAGTTAGGGACCAAATGTTAGAAGTGAATAATAATCGACGGATTAAAAGTGACATTAGCTCTAAATGGTTTTGTGATGATCAAAAGTAAGTCAAAAAACATTGTTTAATAGTTTTCAACCCATTCAAATTAAGAGTGCCTCCAATAATTTAGAAGAAAGATAACAATACTTTGTCATTTTATAGTTGTGTGCTTTCTTCTTGTCCATATATGTTAATTTCATTAATTAATTTATAAATCTATCTGCATGGCTTAAGTTTCCCAAAACATTACTATAAAAATGCATACTAGGGACATTATATTTACGATTATAATAGATGTCCTTCTAGGGACTAACCATTGCTTGTTTGGTTTTATGTATAATTGGCTAAATTAAACTTCATAATTCTCGTCGTTATACATACAATAATCTGTTGATTAGTTGTAGTTGTAGAGAACGATATGATGGCTAGTGTCTCCTTCCCCATTGCTCCTTTCAATCACGATCATCATCTTCATCGTAAGTTGACAAAAAGTACAATGTAATCATATTTTAACTTATTCAATTGCTTATCATTGATTTTTTTTTTTGAATATTACTGACTCTATTACAATGCATTATCTGTTCATAACTACTTTCTCAACCTATTAAAGCACAAGAATCAGTATTGCCTCCACTGAGGCTCGAACCCATCACCATCATTGATTTAGTGATCGCATGAAAATATATATAGAGTACGTAGATCCCAAGTATATAAATTGCAATAAGAGCAAATACCAATTTTAGTCCCACGACTATTAGCAAAATGACAATTTTGGTCCACATGTTTCATTCCTACCAATTTTAGTCCCACGACTATTGTTTTAGTACCAATTTTCATCCACGACTATTATTTTAGTACCAATTTTCATCGCGCCAGTCACACATCCGTTTAAAACGTGCAAAAATCTAAAATTGTTAATGGTATTTTCGTCATTTTCAATTTAATATCCCAATTTGAGCATAAATAAATGGATATAAGTCCTAAGATTGATCAAAATTCGCGGTAAAATGAAGAGGAAAACGGTGAATTTTGATCAATCTTAGAACTTATATACATTTATTTATCCTCAAATTGGGATATTAAGTTGAAAATAACGAAAATACCATAAATAATTTTAGATTTTTGCACGTTTTAAACGGATGAGTGACCGTCGCGATGAATTTTGGTACTAAAATAATAGTCGTGGATGAAAATTGGTACTAAAACAATAGTCGTGGGACCAAAATTGGTAGGAATTAAACATGTGGACTAAAATTGTCATTTTACTAATAGTCGTGGGACTAAAATTGGTATTTGCTCATTGCAATAATTTTTAGAGATAAAGTCAAATAATAAACCCTCGACCTATATATACCATAGTGTAATTAAACACTCGAACTAATAAAAAAAATCTCAAATTAGATCATTAAACTTGTTAAAATTGTGCAATTAACCTATTTGATATATAATAACATGTTACTCCCAAGTCACTTGCCACGAAGGATGTCATGTAAGCATGCAAGATGCTACGTAGATTAATATTTTATCTGCCATGGCACGGCAGCTTGGCGGGCTTCTCTGTCATTGGAAAGTTTAAAAATCATGGCTATCACGAAGACAACCAATACTTACTCTCTTAAAGTAGTTACAAAGTTGCCCCCAAGATTGAGTGTAATTGGTTTATCGCGTGACTTAAATGTTATAACAAGAGATGAAACGTCTGGATTGGATCTCTTGTGTACATGAAGACTAGGAACCATAGAGGCTCTATAGACGAGAGGCGAACATGATCAACAAGTATGACGAATCTCGACTGATGAAGTGGAGGAACGCTAAGGGCATCCCTGTAATTTTATTTGAGAGTTTGTTGTAACTGCTCATTTCGGCCGAGTTTGGTGTAACTGCTCATTCCGGTCCGCTCCTCTCACTTGTTGCACTTATCTTCTCGCTACTCTTCTTCTCTGTTCTGTCATAACTTAAAGGACGAAAAGTGTAATTTTAATAATTAAAAAAAAAAAAAACTATTTGCTCAGCCATGATTATCATTAATTGCTTTGTCATTTTATTTTTTCGTGCTTTCTTCTTGTCCATATATGTTAATTTCATTAATTAATTTCAAAATGTATTTACATGCATAGGCAGCTGGCTTAAGTTTTCCCAAAAATACTATAAAAATACATGCCTGGGAAATTAATGATTATAATACATGTCCTTCCAGGGACTAGAAACCATAGCTTATTTGGTTTTATGTGGCTAATAAGATCATTACGAAAACTTCATAAATCTCGTCGTTATACATACAAATATACAATAATGTGTTGATTAATTGTAGTTGTAGAGAACGATGCCTAGTGTCTCCTTCCCCTCCGGATCCGCTCCTTTCAATCACGGTCGTCATATTCATCCTAAAGGAAGTGTGAATGATGAACTGCGCAGCAGCAAAGATGATAATAATGATTGGTTTGAAATGGAAGGATGTGATGATTTTAACTCCCTCTTTGCTGGAGCTAAAAGGATCGAACACCTTATTATTGAAGATCAAAATCAAATTCCTTCCCCAAATCCTCAAGTTTCTGAGCTCAAACCTCAGCAGACTCCATTTTCTTCTGCGTGTTTCGAGATCTTGAAATGTTATGGTAGGTTTTTCAAGGATCGGAGCAGTCTAACCAGCAAAACCGATCGTATCGATGTCAGCGGCGCCGGCGGTAAACTGTCTGTGGCTGAAATTTTGAAGCTCGCCGGAGAAAGGTACATCCAATTCTTCACCCAAAAGGCGGACGGATTTTCCGCGTTCTTCCATCCTTACGCCTCCTCACTCTCCGGAATTTCCGTTGACGACATCAGAGACGTGGAGCTCGTTCACCTTCTTCTGGCGGCCGGAGAGGAAGTTAGCCGCCGGCAATATCATCTCGCTACCGGCTTTATCTCTCGCTGCCTGTGGATCGCATCCGATTCCGGCACTCCGGTGCAGAGACTGGCGTTTCAATTCTCCGAAGCCCTAACGGAGAGGATAGAGAGGGAAACGGGAAGGTTTAAAGGGGTGAGCGAGGAACGGTTAGCCAGGTGTCGAGAGAGTATGGCGTTGAGTTCCAATCCCGCAATCTTAGCTAGCCACCAAGGGCTTCCCTTCGGTCAAGTGATCCAATTCGCCGGAATCCAGGCCATCATCGAGCGTGTGAAGAACGCAAGGAAGATCCGCTTGCTTGATATCAATATCCGGACTGGAATTCAGTGGACGATTTTGATGCAAGCTCTGGCAGAGCAGGACCGCAGTTCCCCGATCGAGCGTATTAGGTTAACCGCCGTCGGAGTAGTGGAGAGGGAGAAGATGGAAGAGTGCGGCAAGCGATTACAGAGCTTCGCAGACTCCTTGAATCTGCCGTTTTGTTTCGATACAGTCTTCCTCTCAGATCTGAAAGATTTCAGGGAAGATTTAGTCCAGGTAGAAGATGAGGAAGTTGTGGCGGTGATGGCAAACATCGTGCTGAGAACAATGATCGCACGGCCCGATTGCCTCGACAGTCTAATGAGAGGAATCAGACGGTTGAGGCCGGCGGTGATGGTGGTGGCGGAAGTGGAAGCGAACCATAACTCGCCGTCGTTCATTAACCGATTCGTGGAGGCGCTTTTCTTCTACGGCGCCTACTTCGATTGCTTGGAAGATTGCCTGGATCGCGACGATCCGTGCAGAAGGATCATGGAAGGGCTCCATTTTGGGGAAGGGATCAGAAACATTGTGGCGACGGAGGGAGAGGAAAGGTTCACTAGAAACGTGAAGATTGAGGTGTGGAAAGCGTACTTTGCGAGGTTTTCAATGGAGGAAATGCAACTCAGTGATTCATCTGTGTATCAGGCTAATTTGGTGGGCGAGAAGTTTGGAAATGGAAATTCATGCACACTTGATAGTAGTGGGAAGGGCCTAATTATTGGGTGGAAGGGAATACCAGTACATTCTGTTACCTGTTGGAAGTTTTCTTAATTTCTTTTAACTCGAACTCCAACCCATAACATCTCATTAGTAATGCTACAAATTTTATTGGGGACCATGGTCCACCACATATAGATTGTTAGTCATGCATGCAAGACCAATACTATACAGTATCGTAATATTAGGGAAACACGCAATAGTATTCTATATGCCAAATGTGTAAAAGCGTGTCAAGATTTAATGACTCAACTACTCGAGAGTCAAGAGTAGCACATAGAGAAGTTTGCATACCAAACCAATCTGAACATGTGAGGAAATTAAAGATTTATAGTTGCATGTGATCGATTGATTATAGCAATTGAATTGATTGTAAATGATATAGCTTTTACGGCTAGTTTACCTTTGAATAGACATGACATATATATTGAAATGTCTTGGCGCCTTGCTAATCGTAATATGATGCTATATCAAATGTTGTAATGTAATTTCCAATGCACTGATGAAAATAACCTATTTAACTCCCCACCTATTATAAATTATTGTTGTCAATGCAATTGCAAAAGGAACAAAGATCTTGATGATGAATTGTTTGGAATATAATCCTAGTTGATGAGTCTATATATATATATATAAAAGAGTAAATGAATGTATTTATCTAGTATGTAGATGCATATAGGAGCATATATATTATTAAGCATTTCCTTGGAGTTACTCATTCTTGATATTTCCTCTTTGTCACTTAGGCAATTATTAAAGGCTAGCTTTCAAACAATAATATATGGATTAAGTATCTCAAGAGTATTAGGACAAGGTGATTGGAGCAAATAACATGCAATGTGAATTTAATGATCTTAATTAGAACTTTGATTTATTAAATGTGGTTCAGTGGCATCAAACCATTCCCACTCTTGTGTTTCAACAGGTTGAGAAAGTAGTTATGAACTTTGATTTGTCACTTATTTTTCCTCTCTCTCGTTTCCTCTGGGGCGTAGAGAATTTTTTTAGCGTTTTCTTGACATCGTTGTGTCACTGTGCTTTCCGTTTCTCTATCTCCTACTTCCTCATTCACAATGGAGAAAGGGAGTACTAGTGCGTTGGCTAAAGCTTGTGATGCTTTGACTATTGGTGATGATGACGAAGGAGTGATTATTGAGGTTGATGATGCCATTGCTCCGACTTATGATTTCCAATTCGCCGCTGTTGGTAGGGTGGTGTCTGAACGTCCGGTTAAGCTTGTGGTTTTCCATGACGTTATGGCAACTGCTTGCTAGCCTTAGGAGGGAGTGCATATCCGTGAGTTAGGGCAAAATCACTTCTTATTTACTTTTTATCATGAGAAGGATATCACTCGTGTTCTTAGTGAGGGTCCTTGGACCTTTGATCAAAACCTAGTTATGTTACATCGATTACAACAAGATGATGATTCCATGAAGGTGCAATTGCTTACAGCGTCCTTTTGGGTTCAAGTTCATAACCTTCCTATTGGTTTTATGTCTGAAAAAGTGGCCATAGTTATAACTTAGGGAAGATATGTGAGCACAACCAACAAGTATAACGATAAAAAGTTCAATTTTAATAATTAAAAAAAAAAAAAAACTATTTGCTCAGATCAGCATGATTATCATTACTTTGTCATTTTATATTTGTTTGCTTTCTTCTTGTCTATATATGTTATTTTTATTAATTAATTTCAAAATCTATTTGCATGCATAGGTAGCTGGCTTAAGTTTTCCCAAAACATCACTATAAAAATACTTACCAGGGAAATTTATGATTATAATACATGTCCTTCCAGGGACTAAAAACAATTGCTTGTTTGGTTTTATGTGGCTATTAACATCATTACGAAAAACTTCACAAATCTCGTCGTTATACATACAAAAATGTGTTGATTAGTTGTAGTTGTAGAGAACGATGCCTGGTGTCTCCTTCCCCACCGCTCCTTTCAATCACGATCGTCATCTTCATCGTAAAGGAAGTGTGAATGATGAACTGCTCAGCAGCAAAGATGATAATGATTGGTTTGAAATGGAAGGATGTGATGATTTTAACTCCCTCTTTGCTGGAGATAAAAGGATCGAACACCTTATTATTGAAGATCAAAATCAAATTCCTTCGCCAAATCCTCAAGTTTCTGAGCTCAAACCTCAGCAGACTCCATTTTCTTCTGCGTGTTTCGAGATCTTGAAATGTTATGGTAGGTTTTTCAAGGATCGGAGCAGTCTAACTAGCAAAACCGATCGTCTCGATGTCAGCGGTAAACTGTCAGTGGTTGAAATTTTGAGGCTCGCCGGAGAAAGGTACATCCAATTCTTCACCCAAAAGGCCGACGGATTTTCCGCGTTCTTCCATCCTTACGCCTCCGCTCTCTCCGGAATTTCCGTTGACGATACCAGAGACGTGGAGCTCGTTCACCTTCTTCTGGCCGCCGGAGAGGAAGTGAGCCGCCGGCAATATCATCTCGCTACCGGCTTTATCTCTCGCTGCCTGTGGATCGCATCCGATTCCGGCACTCCGGTGCAGAGACTCGCGTTCCAATTCGCCGAAGCCCTAACGGAGAGGATAGAGAGGGAAACGGGAAGGTTTAGAGGGGTGAGCGAGGAACGGTTAGCCAGGTGTCGAGAGAGTATGGCGTTGAGTTGCAATCCCGCATTGTTAGCTAGCCACCAAGGGCTTCCGTTCGGTCAAGTGATCCAATTCGCCGGAATCCAAGCCATCATCGAGCGTGTGAAGAACGCAAGGAAGATCCACTTGGTTGATATCAATATCCGGAGCGGAATTCAGTGGACGATTTTGATGCAAGCTCTGGCAGAGCAGCACGGCAGTTCTCCGATCGAGCGTATTAGGTTAACAGCAATCGGAGTGGCGGAGAGGGAGAAGATGGAAGAGTGCGGCAAGCGATTGCAGAGCTTCGCAAACTCATTGAATCTGCCGTTTCATTTCGATTCAGTTTTCCTGTCAGATCTGAAAGATTTCAGAGAAGATTTGGTCCAGGTGGAGAACGAGGAAATTGTGGCGGTGCTAGCAAGCACCGTGCTGAGAACAATGATCGTACGGCCCGATTGCCTCGACAATCTAATGAGAGGAATCAGAGGATTGAGGCCGGCGGTTATGGTGGTGGCGGAAGTGGAAGCGAACCATAACTCGCCGTCGTTCATTAACCGATTCGTGGAGGCGCTTTTCTTCTTCGGCGCGTACTTCGATTGCTTGGGAGATTGCCTGGATGGAGACGACCCGTGCAGAAGGACCCTTGAAGGGCTCCATTTTGGGGAAGGGATCAGAAACATGGTGGCGGCGGAGGGAGAGGAGAGGTTCGCTAAAAACGTGAAGATTGAGGTGTGGAGAGCGTACTTTGCAAGGTTTGCAATGGAGGAAATGCAACTCAGTGATTCATCTGTGTATCAGGCTAATTTGGTGGGCGAGAAGTTTGGAAATGGAAATTCATGCACCATTGATAGAAGCGGGAAGGGCCTCATTTTTGGGTGGAAGGGAACACCAATGCATTCTATTACCTGTTGGAAGTTTTCTTAATTTCTTTTAACTCGGTTCAGAACACCTAACATCTCATTAGTCATGCAGCAAATTTTACTGTGAACCATGATCCACCATATATCAATTGTTAGTCATGTATGCAAGACCAGTGCACATATTCGGGAAACACAATAGTGTTCGTGTCTTAAGTGTGTAAAAGTTTGTCATGACTCAATAATTACTCAAAAGTCATGTTAAGATTATAGCACGTGGGCGCGCACACACAATTGATTGTATAGTATATGATATATACTTAGTAGTTTTTACGATTAGTTTACCTTTGAATAAACATTATGAAATATTTAAATCTGGAATCGAGCAAATTCTCTTGATATCTTGAAACTGCTTGCTATTCGTAATATGATGATATATATCAAATGTTGTAATGTAATTTCCAATGCACTGAAAATAACCAATTTAATTCCCCACCTATTATAAAATGTTGTTGTCGATCAATGCAATTGCAAAATAAACAATTGATCTTGAAGATCTTGATGATGAATTGTTTGGAATATAATCTTAGTTGATGAGTCTAGAGATATATCAATAAAAGAGTAAATGTATGTATTTATCTAGTATGTAAATGCATAGGAGTATATTATATATACATATATATATATATATATATATATATATATATATATATATATATATATATATATATATATATATATATATACACACACACACACATATTGTTGAGCATTTCCTTGGAGTTATTCATTCTTGATATTTCCTCAAGCTTTGTCACTTAGGCAACTATTAAAGGCTAGATTCCAAACAATCTATGGGATAAGTATCTCAAGAGTACTAGGACAAGGTGAAGGAACAAATTAAATAACTTGTGAAGTGAATTGAATTTAATTGACTTAATTAGAATTTTGATCTCAAAAGAATATTGAAGTGTTTTTTTTGTACATCCTATTGTTTTGCTCAAAACTTACAAATGCATGTTTAGTTGTTGCAAAGAAAAATGAGGATGTGTGATACCTTTGATTCTTAACACTTTTTCATCTCATACTTTAACCATTTTTTTTATAACAAAGTGCTTTAGTTTGAGTGGAATCTATGATTTGTTTGTGTGGTTTGATATTTCTAGATAAAATGGGTCACAACGAGTCATTAGGAGGCTTCTTGGAGCATAATGGAACAACTTTGGAGGCCTAGATTTCACTAAAAGATTATCGAAGCAGCGGGTCGCAAAGCGGAAGGAAAGCAGGAATTTTGAGCACATGCGGCCTGACATCCGGCCGAATGCCCCCTCACCGTTTCCATCCGGCCGGATGCCCCCTCACCGTTTCCATCCGGCCATCCGACTGGATGCTAGGCCGGAGGTCGCGGCTCCTGAACAGTATTTAAACATTTTTCTGCGTTTTTGGAGAAATTCCGAACCCTAAAGAGTTTAGAACTATTTTTCTCCATTTCCTTAGCATTTATTAGCTTAGTATAGCTTAAATTTACATTAGACAACACAACTTGGAGCTTGTATTGAAGATTTGGAAAGGATTCCAACAACTTTTCTTCATCATTAATAGTAAAACTCTCATTTCCTTTTCTCCATCTCTTCTTTACATTTATTATTGTTGAATTTGGACTATTTTAAGAATAGAAAATAGAATTTACCAAAAAAATATTTAAAAAAAATAAATGATTCGAACCGATTGTTCAAACCGAAATTGTCAATTTTTCATTTTCCGAAATCGGAAACCGCCGGTTAGGAACTGGAGTCACCTTAAGTCAAATATAAGCCTATAATGCGTTGTTAACCTGCTATAAGAGGTAAAATATAATTTAATTGCATCATTTTTTTAAAGTTCTCTTTAACGATGTTGACCATCTCCAAGGCTATATCAGATTTCTCTTTAGCATACTCTGCAATTATGGAGGGGGTTTTTTTTTTCTTCCTTTTTTTAATTTCTTGTGGAAATAGGACAGATTGAGTCTGTCCAGCTGCATAGATGTAGGCTGGATTTTTCAAGAATTCTTCCCACCCACATTAAAAGATAACAAGTTAACAACATTGCTCTCTACGACATTTTGCACACTTATCTTTGTCCTTGTGCTCTCAATAACAACAAAACACAATACAACTGCCCAGCTATGCTTACCTAAGATTATAAAACCAAGCTCTCAGCTAATTCAGTTAATTCAACCGATCACCTTAAAACTTTATACCAGTAACAATAGTTTAAGGGTTCAAATCCCACCGATAACCTATAGATTGACGTGACGACTCAAGATTACCTCTTCCAATCAATTTTGTTGTGGGTCCCATTTAACATGACTGTATTTATATATTTTCCTTAAATGCAACATAAAAATGTCACATCTCTTTATTGCCATGGTGTACTATACATTTAAAAAAAAAGTGTGAGATTCATACAATTGGACAGGCAAATGCCAATCATGCATGAATCTTCTAATATTACTGTCAAACAATAAAAAGAAAAAAAAAATGTGACGACTCCTCCTAGGCCAGCTCCTGTGCCTCTCGGAGCGAACATGGGTGGATCCCAGACCGTTAAACGGACGGAGAGAAAGACCATGTAAATTTACCCAAAAAAAATCATTTCAACCATGCAGTCATTAATTTGCCCTTTAAATTGTTTTTTCTACACTTTACACTTGCTGCAATATGCACAAACTGGCAAAAAGAAATGAAAGAATTGTAGTTGTGAAGATAAGCAGTTCAATCAATAGCTCTCTTCTTGTGCATTAGTTGCATATGATAATACAACATTTCATTCCAAGTATCAGGGACCCCGGGCAGACACCAATGGCTGCAATCTTGGACACCAGAAGTGCCCGGTTTTCTTCCATATATAGACGGGTGACCATCTATCCTATAATCCGATAAACCAGTAATGTTTAGGATGGTTACCGGAGTTTTCATCTTCTGTACAATCTGCTCAACAATCATATTCTTCTCGGGATAACTGGTGCTGAAAGTCCAGTTAAGGGGTTGAGAAGCCTCTCTGCAATGACCGCCAGTGTTCCATTGGCCTCCACTGTATATGTAGTCACAGCAAGAAGCGGTTAGACACGGGGAGAATGCATTAGTCTTTGACAATATTGCGAGGATATTAGGCAGACCTGAAATGAGAGGGCGCGGAACTTCTAAAGAAAACGCGTGTTTTCCTGGGATTGATGTATCTTTCAACCCAGGATGCCCATGTCGACAAAGCTTTTTGGAAAGCTGTTGAACCATCAAGACGTGGGTGAACTCGATCCCCTTCCTGATAATAATTGATGCTGTTGAGCCATAAACAGTTATTAGGTGTAATAGAAGAGAGTATTACAGAAACATTGTGTCCTTCAATTAATTAAGAATGGCAAAAGACCCATCAAAACACTCTGAAAGAACTATAAAGAACTTGCAATGTGCAACAAAAGTACCATAATATGGCTCATTCAAGATTCGGCCAGCAGAAAGTATGAAATTGAGGGGGTAAGGTACCGTTCTCAGAGCTATATTTGATGTGGTTGAATATGAGGGCAAATTGCAATAAAGGAACATGGAAAAAATGTTGAGTAAACTGGCTCTAATACAGCCCGTGACCTGGCTCAGATACCATTTGTTAGGATCAAACGCTTAACACTACACCAAAAGCTATAACTCACAATAAAGGCACAACTTTTTTTGTGTTGGACTTGGCCCTTCAGACCTTAGCCCAACAATCCTCTAGCCACCAATTGCTGAACTTGGCCTTTCACCGGCCTCCGCCCAACAATTTGGATGATTGTGTCTAAAACTAAGCATCTCGATTGCAATCAATACTCTATAACAAGTTAACAACACAAAGCTGCAAACTATAAACATTCCCCTAGAAATATGCCAATTAAGATTTCACAACACTCACCCTGCTTTTGTTTTGTGGTGTGACCACCAATGAGCAGTGTTGAAGACCAGAATATCAGCACCTCTCCATCTAGATGACCCTTTATCAACGGCATCAATTCGCAAGGTCTGCACCCGTTTCTTGCCTACCCTTGCCTTACTCTCATGAACCAAAAAATGTGTCACATAAAACTCAACAGTGCACTCATATTCCTGCAGTATTATCCTCATTAATCAGAAACAAACTCCACACCATTGCAAAGCATTAAGCAATTGAGTTAACATTTGGCAGAGATTTCACATAGTTACCACGAATTTGAAGCTATAATTCCCCTTCCCTTTAGTTATCCTCCTCCCATGAGCTTCATAAACCTTGCTTGGGTCTTTGATGGCTCCCATCAACAAGCACAACATGGATTCCCACTGGTTCCTCCCTATTGAATCCCCAACAAATACTAATCTTTTCCTTCTAATTAACTCCAGCATATTTGTTGCATTAAACCTAAACCATGAATCCAATAGAAAATTTGTGTTCTCTTAGGCTAAAACATGAATTTGAATAGTAAATAAATTCTTTAAAGAAATTATGTTTCCTGCATCCAAATAAAAGGACAAGAAGAAAGCACACATAGCTCAGTTAGTTCTTGAGGCAGTAGATTGTGAGTAAACACACAGAAATGATGAGAATTACTCCTAATGTTGGATTCCTTGTGGGTCCACCAACCTAATGAGGCGATAGATTGTGGGCAAGCACACAGAAACGATGAGAATTACTCCCAATGTAATTGACTCTTTGTGGATCCTCTCACCTAATGAGCCGCTGAGTGGCCTAATTTACTACTCTACTATCCCTTTAGGCCGGGATGTAGCCATGGGGACAAGGGAATTTCGCCTTTGTGGGCATTGGGCAAGCAAGAAGAAATGAAGCCTTGACTTATTACCTGGGAATGTCACAATCTTGAGGCTGCCACCTCCACTTGGGGTAGTCCTTATCCAATCTTCCATTAGCTTCACAGCTGAAACCTTCATCAATAAAAGGGCAAGAAGAATGGGTGTACAAAGGGTAGCTCTCATCAAACACCCATTTCCCTTTTGCAACATCACAAACCCTGCCATTCTTCTTCTCAACATTTTCAGAAGGATTCACAGCAAAATCAGACACAATCCCAGATTTTACCAGTTTGGTATCAGTCAAAATCTCTCCATTCTCACTACCAATAGAAGAAAGATTTGCATCAAAGACAGTAAAATTACCCTTCAATCCATCTGTACTGGAATCCACCTTTCCAACTGCAACTCCATTCTCACTACCCTCCCCTTGGATTTCCCCAAAACCGGAAATTTCAGCAAGGTGAATAGCATCTTGTTGAGCTGTACCAAAATGGGCACCCACCAAGAACGAGTTTTTGGTGAAACCAGTCAATGCCTGAACAGTAAAGGGCCTGAAACCCAATCTGGGCGTGGCGCTACCATTAAACTGAAGGTGGGTTTCCAGAGGGAAAGGCGCGAGCTTGAAGACCCAAACGGAGAAGAAGACGAGAAAGATTAGAGAGAAGGAGACGGTGGAGGAAAAGATGAAGAGTCTAGTGGGTTTGATAGAGAAACTTCTCTGCTTCTCCATGGCCATGGGGGGATTCTTGACTTCTTGGTTACCAAATGCCAACCAATAAAGTTAAGGAGCAGTTAATAGATTGTAGATGGCAATGCATATGCATAGCTGAGCATGCAAATGAATTTTGCTTATTATAAAATTTGTAGGAATATATTTTGATGGTAAAGATAAAGACAGAGAAATCATTAAATGGTGAGACATGGAAGATGAAGCAGGTACAAGTGACGGTCAGATGAAAGAGAGCGTTGTTGCTGTTTATCGCAATTATTTTGTATTGAAGAGACGCTGCAGCGGTTTTTCAAGTTTAATTTAGTGGGGGAGAGTGGAGTGACGTGGTGGGGGCCGTGCGTTTTGACTTTTGATAATAATATTGTGAGAAAAAGTACAAATAAGTCCCTAAATTATTTAGAGATAGCAATTAAGATACTGAACTTAATAAGTTCTAAATTTATTCTAGACCTGAAAAAAAGAGTAATTAGCATTTTTAGCACGTTAACAATAAGTATGTGCTGATTAGGATGCCATGTGTAATTTTTATTTTATAACTCTAAAAAAATAAAAATAAAAATAAGCATTTGACCTACCCACCACTAACTAATAAATAAATTTAACTATCTATCACATGATGACACCTCAATATGGAAAATGTTTATTAGGATAACTAATAAATAAATTTAACTACCAATCACATTATGACACCTCAATAGGGAAATGTTAATTGTTTAGTAGGATTTTCTTTTTGCTTAGTTTTTTTTTTTTTTTTTTTGTCAAATGCTTAGTAGGATAATAATAATAGAAAATAAAAAATACGCATGCCACCTAATCAGCAACTTGTTGTTAACCTGCTAAAAATATTAATTGCTCTTTTTTTTTTCAGGTTCAGCGATGAATTTGGAACTTATTCGAGTACAGTGGCTTAATTGCTACCCCAAATAGTTCAGTGGTCTATATGTACATTTTCCCTAAAGTATTTGTTCGACGGTAGAGTATATGTTCAACATATCTACTCCCAAACATCACTCATGTGACCAGTTGAGCTCCCTATGCGGGCTTCTATTTAACATATTTTGTTATCTTTTATATATCAAAAAGTCAATACTTGTGATCTTCTCTCAATCAGATCTTATAGATCAATGGTTTGAATTTATCTATAAGTTATCACTTTGGAAGTGGTTCTCATATGACCATATTCGAAGAAAGTTAAAAAATCGCACTTTTGGTCCCCCAATTGTTGCCCGATTTGCAATGCTGTCCCCCATTGTCAATTTTAGTTAATTGGGTCCATAATAGTCTTAAACCTTAGTCAATGTAGTCCTCCGGTCAGATTTCTCACTAACTAGGGTTAAAACCATGGGCAATTTGGTAAATTCGCAACACCACTCAATTTTACCCCAATTTCCTCCTTCTTGGCGACTCTGGCAGAGAAGACAATGGGGATATTACCAGCTGCATCTGCTCGGAGAAGTCGCCGCCGGTGTAATTCCAAGATCTGTTCAGTGGGTATGGTCTACAGCGAATTATGACCGGCAGAAGCAAGGGCAGTGCTGCTGCGGAGTCGTGGTGCACTGAGGTCTCATATTTGTCAGGACGAGGAGGCGAAATCGAAGAAAAAAGATAGCTCCAATATAGTGCAAGAGGTTATTAATGCGCGGCCGCCGCTGGTGATGACTTCTCAAGGACGGGTACAGACATTGCCTTCTCGATTCAATGACTTGGTTCTCGACAATTGGAAGAAAGAGAACAGTAAAGCTACTACTGTAAGGGAATTGATTTTTGGACCCTGGGTTCAATCTATATAAAGAAAAATCTGTTTGAAGAAGGGTGAGATTCGCAATGAAGTTGGGAATAAGAAGAGCATTGATGACGGTCGTTCCGGACTCCTGGGCGTTGGTTGAGCTATTTTCCATGGTGTTAAATCTCCGTTCTATAATTTCATTCTTCAATGGAGGTAAGGACTTCGTATTATGTGCTTATATTAACTTTGATTTCTCTATGGCATTCAATTGCATCTCTGCGAATTTTTGCTGTGAAATTTCTGGTTTTGGATTGAACATATCTGGCCCTTGGGTTCTGCTTTAGGTTAGAAGACTAGTATTCACCATTGAATTTAACACATTACTGGAAACAAATTGTAATTTGTAAATTCTTCACTGAAGTCATAGCAAACCTCTTGGACACATATGATGACAATATATATTTAATTGATATAATGGAAACTTGTTGGTTTTGTTGGTAAATTTTGATATTCAATTTGATATATGTAATCTTTGCAATTGTATGAAAGCCAGTAGTTAGACAGAATCATCAGCATGTCATTGGTAGGTATAAACTATCAAGTTCCACTTTAATCACCCAGTTCGTCGATCGCTAGCAACCACAGCGGCAATGCCGTCACCATAGATTCCGGCGTGAGTGACAAGTCTAAAAAGCAATACAGGAGGAAGGAGGAAATTAGGGTAAAATTGAGTGGTGTTGCGAATTTACCAAATTGCCCATGGTTTTAACACTAGTTAGTGAGAAATCTGACCGGAGGACTACATTGACTAAGGTTTAAGACTATTAGGGACCCAATTAACTAAAATTGACAATGGGGGACAACATTGCAGATTGGGCAACAATTGGGAGACCAAAAGTGCGATTTTCCCTAAATAAAATAATTGTAGATTATCAATTTGATGACTTGTTTGGTTTACTAAAAAAAATATTATGTTTAGATAATTTTTCTTTAAATTTGAGGAAAAACATAGTTTACCTTGTTTAGTTGATGAGATAATTTTTTATATATATAGAGAATGAATTCTTTAAATTTGAGGAAAATGAAGTTTTTACTTTCTTTTGATATTTTATTTTTCAAACATTTTTTGAAGAAAAGACACAACATGAATTCTTGTATTTATTATTCATACATATTTAGTTTTTATATTAATTATTTCCAAAAATTTATTTTTTATCAACCAAACAATGAAATTAATACTCTAACTTATTTTCTCAATTCTTTTCCACAAATTAAATAATTGGACAGTAATTGTTAGAAATAAAATTGGAATGCAAATGTATGTACTATGCAAGTTGAGTAGAAGGATTATAGTTCAAATGTCAAGACTCATATCATGCTACAATGTAACAAATCACTATTCATACAAGTAATTTCCTAGCCAACAATAAGAGCCACCACTCAACAAAATTATTAAATCATTAAACTCTAAGTGACTTTTTATTTATCGTGTAAAAGTGATGACTCCAAAGTTCAATGTGAACCAAATATTTATAATTCACAACTATTAAATGATGTGCCCTGATCTTTATGAGTTTTTGAGTATTGGATTACTCCACTAGACTTGCTAATATTTGCTAAATCATGACAAATATATCGACCCGTTACTAATATTATTCTATTAAGAAAATTTTCACTCACAACTTGTATTTATTAAGTTATAAGATCAATAAAATCAATTGTTATATTATAAATTTGACCACTTTTAATTTTCAAATTGCTAGTAAAAAAAATCTGATGTTTATATTAAAAATCTATTAAAAGTAATCATTAGTCTTTAAAAATTTCAATCCTTACTTCATGATTGACTTAGTGATAAGAAATGTCCAATTACAAACTATTGACAACTATTATATTGAATTTTTTTAAAATAAAAATATCCAGCGAATTGGAGTGTTAATTTTTAATTATTGAATAACAAATTAAAGCTAATCTTTCTCAAGCAATGTGAAGCTGTTAAGCTTGTGAATTGTCATTTTGTCAACCTGTTTTCACGTGCACTTTGATCTCTTCGCTGTGCTTCAAATGGTGAGGATGAAATTGGACGGTATTTCCCACATCATCTATTGTATGTTTAATATATACTAAAAGAAAGTTTTGTAATGTTACATTATTTATTACTTTCTTATTGTTTATTATGTCTCCTAATATTATTCCTGGTATTTATTATGATGTGCCACAATTTTAAACTCGTACTTACCATACTCACGCCTACCAATCGGGTTGATGTGTCACAAATTTGATAAGAAAAAATTGTTAAATAGGTCACTGAATTGCACACAAAATTAAAATAATGTTAGGTACTTAGGTTATCATAAAAATAGTACAATTGACCCTTTAAACAATTAAATGATATGTCATTTTAGGTGTATTTATTTATTTTTTTTTTTTAAAAAAGCATTATCCTAAAAATTTTTCTCTCAAAATTTTCTTTCTTTCTTTCTTGTCAACCCTAAACCCTTTTCTTGCATGTGTTATTCACATATACATGCTGTCATGTGTATACATATTAATTGTTTTTCTTTTAAGGAAGAAATTGGGCTCCCAATTTTTAGACACATTGTGCGGCGGTGACTTTGCGAGTACATGAAGTACAGATGCATGCATGCAGCCGGTGGAGGCTAATAGTCATGTGAAAGTCCTAATTCCATGGACAAAGGGTCTGTTTCATTGACAAGTTTAGTTATATCAAGAATAAGTATCAAAATCATTGTTCTTATTTGGTTGACAGATTTTTAGAATATTATTATGCGTTTTGATTATTCTCTTAAGCCTTTAATTGCAAAACTCATTCCCTAATAAAATATAAGGGTTTCATTCCTTTCCTCCTTAGCTGCTTCTCCAACTATTAATAATCATTCCTATTACATCTTATTACCAAACAAGTATTCTGTAAAATACTTTCACAAAACCCATTACCATTACCAAGTATTTGATATTCATTCCAATTTCAATTCCCATGTGCAAACCAAACACACTCTAACTTAAACTCAATTCCCATGTGCAAACTAAACACACCCTAACTTAAGTTGAAAAGAACCACCGTGCATGAGAGGATTATGGTCATTTCAAAGCTCAAAGTTTCCACATGCTATTTGATCATTATCTAGTTGAGAGGCACGAGACCTTATAGGATAGTGAATCAGAGAGGTAATCACATTTACGGTAACTCAACTAGTATATGATGTTCATAATGAGTCCACATTTGGTGAAACTTTTACATATTGTGACTGACAATGTTTGACGATCCCCTATTATTGTATATATAATCTACCACTAAAAAACTAACTAAATGTTATGCTGCCAGCGATAGGGCTGAATTAATAAACATGCATTGCTCAGATGTACGTTTTGGTTATGCTTATATGAGCACGAAAAGCATAAAGATGAATGAGAAACCACGTAGACTCGACAATAAAACCATGAATTGAAATTTTCACATGCACAACAGCATCTCCGATCCAGGATTGAGCTAAACTGTGAAAATCAAAATATAGCTCAGTCACTCATCATAGAAATACAGATTTCATAAACTTAAAACAAAACCTAGGTTACAAAATCCACATAGAAACATACATCAAATCTGAAACCTGAGAAGGAACATGGGAAAACATGATTTGGTACAAGCATGCATGCATGCATGATCCAACTCAATTCCTCCTTGTTCAAGCAGAAAACACAGCCTCAACCAGCACATGCTTTCTCCGGGGATATCCCATCCCCACCAAATGGCTAACATACACTCTCCCATCCTTCTCCGTGGCTGCAGTTGCCACACGATGAATGGCATCTTTGGATTTGCCCACAATCCTAGCGCTTTCCCAATCATCCGAGCTCTCGACCAGCCTTGTTGGGTTCCCAGCAACAACCAGCTTGTCGGGCGACACAAGCAACAAGCCATCCCCGAACCTCAGTGACCCTCCAACTATATTAACAATCTCGACTTTGTTCCCCTTTGCTGTTTGGACCTTGTACAAATTCCCCGAGAAAGTGTGGACAACTAGCAGGTATCCATTTGGATGATACACAATTCCATTGAGGGCAACCAGGTTCTTGTACCACTCTTTCGGGGTAAACAGGGGACTCCTTATCGTATGCTGGAGCTCTCCCTCGGGCCCAACCTTCCATATCTTGCTCGCTTTAGCGTCTGTTATGTATGCATTCCCCTCCTCATCAACCGCAACATCATCTGCAAATGATTTCTCGTCCTCTGCATGATTAATTAACTAGGCGTTACTAAAACATTTTAAGTCGACAATGGAGGATAAAGTCTCACAACAAAATGGAAACAGTAAACGAACATTAGGAATCAATTTCTCAACATTAACTGCATAGGATACCAATTGCAGACATCTTTGGCAAACATTTTTTTTCTCTTTGTTTTTGTTAGTCCTTAGTACAGTTCCTTTGATGGTCGATACAAACACTTAAATAGGGCTATAGAGAGCAAACAAAAGGGTACTAACCAAACATAATTATTAAGTTGGTAGATGATTCTCAGACAAATAGAAAAGAATAACAAATAAGGCAAAACAAACAGAACCAGCCAATGCATTATGGGCTGATTGCAGATCTGAGACATATATGCCATAGTTTGTCTGAGCATGAAACCTAATTAATGATCATGTAAAAGCACAGAGTGTTTGAATTGGTGGGGAATCATTAGAAATAATGTAAAGCTATTTTCCTCCTACAAGGAGATCTATAATACTTGAGAGTTCATGCCATAATAAGAAAACTTGTTTATCCTTAGTTTTCTATAGATAATAGAAGAATATGAGTTCAAGAAAATTTATGTGCTTGCAGGCAACATTATCCTATTATTTTGCTCAGTAGATTCTACCATTTGCATGCTTGACACCTGGAACTATGAATATATGAAAAAAGACAGGCAAGCCAACCAACCAACTTGGAAGTCATAAATGCTAAAGAAATTACTTGAGTTGTAGCTTATGAAAATAATTAATTAAATGGTTGATTGCAACATTTGAGACCGGTAGGTCAATTGAGACACATCCTGCAATTTACCTTGTCCACTAGTCTCTCGGACATAAGCCAAGGGCCTTGAGTTTGGGTTAAAACTTATGGATGTCTATATCTCTCATTTGGTAATTAAGGACCACAAAAGTCTTATCTAAAAGAGAAGCAAGTTAGAAACGTTATCATGTCTACTAGTCAAGGAGATTGGGAAAATAATACATTTATTAATTGGGATTCTAGACAAGGAGATTGGGAAAATAATGCATTTATTAATTGTAATTCTCTAGTCAAGGAGATTGGGAATATAATACATTATTTATAATTTGTATGGCTCAAACAAATTCAAAAACAATTTTCCATAAACCAATGAAAACACACCAAACAATTAAAAACAATTGCCATAATATGTAGATGGAGTCAAACTAAATTTAAGTAAATTAGTCATCATTTCTTATCGAAATTATGAATATACACTGTGTTACAATTCCAAGTTCAACTAATCAACAAATATCTTCAATAAAATCAATGAATATACCACTACATTGACTAAACACAACACTCCAATTTGGTCATTAACCAACATAAGTCAAACTAGAGGTGCTATAATTTATGATTGTATTATGGTCACTCAATTGGCAATAATGAATTAAATCAAGTAGCTAGTCTAACTCATGTCCTTATAAAGTCATACGTTCTCTCTTATTTTATCAACGTAGAACTCTTTATAAAGGTACAACTCCACCAACACAAAACATAGAGCATATATATTAGAAGTTACCTAATATTCATAAAATTGGGCACACTAATTAGTAGGGAGTAGTTGTCACTTGTCACACACTAATACACCCTAACTAAATAATACAAAAACATTAGCCAAAGTCAAGAAACGACTTATAATAATGGAGATATTCAAAGCAGAGTAGTTGAGAAAAGTATAAGAATAAGTCTCTAATTGTAAGCAATTAAGGCAAAATATAAGAGAGCGGTTAGAGCAGCTCACTGCCCCACCAATTATTACTCTTTATTAAAAAAAAAATTAACTGAAAAGATAAAATTTTAATGGCAAAAAACTGTTCTTTATAATCTTGCAAAGACTGCCAACCCGCCCGCCCCGACCCAAACCAACTCACATGACTGAACATACCTGGGCCGCCGAGTTTCGTAAGGAATATTCTCTTCCACGTGGACAAATCATACGCGGCCAGAGCACTATAACGGTTCCCGAAAACATCGGCGACGGCCACGAGGACACGGTTACGACGCCGGTCAATCGCGAACCCAAGCGACGCATTCCCGGCCAAGTCAACCTCCTTGACGACCACCGTTTCCTGGAGGACAGATCCGGCGGAGCCGTCGTCGTAGTCGAGGGGGACGGGAATCTGGCCCACGCCGCCGTCGAAAAAGGTGACGAGGAATCGACGGCCCTGATCGTCCCACTTGGCGCACTCGCGGAACCACCCGGTGCTGTGGTACTGGATAACATGGGAGGACGGCCGCCCGCCGGTCTCAAGGTGAACGATAATCGCGATGGGAATGGCGGAGACGATGAAGAAGAGTAACAGGAGCTTTGTCGAGCAAGAGAAGAAAGTCCCCATGACTCACACCCTCCACACTTCGCTAGATGGCGAGAAGGATGAAGGGAGAAGGGAAAAGGTAGGGAGTAATTCAAGTGAGGCGGTGATTTATATAGAAGAGCACAGCCATGGCGGAAAGGCGGATAGGCGGAAAGATTACAAAAGATAACAAAGAGGGGTTGGTGACGAATGGGTGAGAAAGTGTAGAAAGCAGACTAGAAATGATAATTTCGATAGACTGATTATCCTTTCGTTTGGACATTATTTGGAAACAAAAATCAATTATCCTTTTTTTTTTTTAAATTAATTATCATTTGAAATGGGCAAAAACTTGTGTGAGACCGTCTCACCATGAGACGGTTCGGATCAAGATGCAAATGTAACACTTATATGCACAAATGCCATACTTATATGCTTAAATGTAATACTAATTAGAAATAAAATTTTTGTTACTTAGTAGGGTAAATGTAATACTTTTAAGGGAAAATACAATACTTTTACATTTCGATTTAAAAGTATTACATTTTTATCAAAAGTATTATATTTGCCCTTATAAGTGAGAGGCACTTGTTAACATTACTTATTATGAAAAATGTATTACTTTTTCTCTTATAAGTAACAAAAATTGTATTTTTGATTAGTGTTATATTTGAGCATATAAGTGTGAGATTTGCACATATAAGTATGACATTTGCATGGTGCTTTGACCCGACCGACCCGTCTCACGAATAAGGATCCGTGAGACGGTCTCACACAAGTGTGACCCTTTGAAATGAGTTAATTTTATTTTTGGGATTTGTAGGGGGCAATTCATTTGAATCAGAATCGGAATCAAAATAAAAATCAAATACTTAGTTATTGTATGAGTTTTGGTAGAAGTATTTTGCTTGTTTGATAGTATGGTAACATTTTGAATGAAACCTAATATACCCTTAGTTTTTTTTTTTAGTTTTTTTCATAACATCCCAATTGGTCCAAGTATTATTGTGGCATGATCATTTTTGTCATTCATCAACAAAACTAATTAAATTTTGTAAAATACAAGGACATTTAAATATTCAATTATGAATTATTTTTTTAAAAAATAAAAATATAGTGGATCAATCCTCTTTGCACAAAAAAGACTGAAATATCCATATATTTAACAACATTTAAATGCTTTGTTGACAACATACTAAAAATTGTCATGCCACAATGATATTATAACAAAAAAAAATTGTCAAGCATCTTGTGTTCAAATGGCATATAGTGACTCTTCCATATGGGAGGTCATGAGATCGAGTCTCAGTAAAAACGATATCTATTTGAACTTCAATATGTTGAGAAAGTATGAGAAATTAAAAGGTGATAAAAACCAATAAATTTAAAAAAAAAAAAAATGAACTCATTTGAAATGGTATAATTGTAACGGCCCATGTGCCCAACTCTAATTAAAAAAATGGTGTTATATAATGGGTTCTCGGCCGTCATTTGAAAATTGTATAATGGTTATTGGCCCATGTGCCCAACTCTAATTACACAAATGGTGTTATATAATGGGTTCTCGGCGGGCGGCAGTGGTCCAGTGGACACAGCCACACAGGAATCTGGCAGATTTTTTAATGGAAAAAAGTTACGCCTCATGAGTCATGACTATATGCCAATATTAGTATTATTATATTTAGTTATCAGCTTTAAATTTAAGAGTAAATTGTCACTTTGGTCCACTGACTATAGGGCTCCCGTTAATTGCGGTCCACGACTTTCAAAAGTGTTAATTGAATACCTTGACTATTCAATTTTTATCAATTTTGGTCACTACGGCCAAATTGACAGTCAAATTTCGCCGGAAAAACTTAACTACCCAATTAATGCTTAATCTAAGGGGAAAATTCGTCTTTTTAATTGTGTCTGATTGAACCAAAACTAGACCCGGTTAGGAGAAATTTGGCTGCCAATTTGGTCAGAGTGATCAAAATTGATAAAAATTGAATAGTCAAGGTATGCAATTAACACTTTTGAAAGTCGTGGATGACAATTAATAGGACCCCTATAGTCAGTGGACCAAAATGGCAATTTACTCTAAATTTAATCACAATTAATTTATAATTTTATTGACATTATTATCACATTTAATCATTTATTATCATTTTCATCATTGACGTTAAGTTTTCAAATAATATAGATATTATATTCTTTACTAAAATAATAATTATTATTATAAACAACATAGTATAGCATCAACAAAAAAAAAAACAAAAAAACAAAAATTTGCATGCAAGATGTTTACAAACACCTTGTAACTTTGTAAGTGTGATTTCATTTGTTCATCTAGAATGATTGATGAATAAAAATTAAGTGAAAAAAATGTAATAACATTTCCGTAATTATTACAACACATTTGGAATCATTTTATATTGCATTCGCAATTAGTTGACAATGTACTTAGGATCTATAATATAGTATTCAAATGCATGCACCATTTTTTATTTTTTTTGGTGTAACCCAGGGTCTCCACCGTCGGACACAGTGGCTAACCCCTCGCTGGATTGTAGGCACCTCTATTGGGTGAGACAGCTGCCCTGAAGATTTAAGGCTGCTCCATACCCAAAGCCAAGGATCGAACTCTTGACCTTTTGTTAAGGATGAATGAGTCCCTTCCACTCAATTACACCCTCCAGGTTACATGCACCATTAGTTATCCATATATGCACTATCAAGCATTTCTCAATACATCATAATCTACTATACTAATAAGAGCCAAAGAGAGTTAGGCCAAAAGTGGGTAGAAAAAATAGCGGTCAAATTATTTAATCAAATAGATGATTCAGATGAATTATTTAATCAAATAGATGGTTAAGATGAATTATTTAATCAAATAGATGGTTAAGATAATTCAGATTAATATTATTAACAGAGATTATCTAATTTAACCTTACTTTTATGATTATCCGTTAAGTTTTCCGTTAAATATTCTCTTCTTCGTTAATATTCTATTAACTTTTAACTTACCCATTAATTTCTATAAGAAAGATCTTATGTTCGAATCTCATCTCAATCAAATTTGACATAATTAAGTTTCTCACTCTATTTACTCTTATTAAATTAAATAAATTAGTAGCTACAAAAAAAAAATGATACATACAATACCTTTATTTGAAAAAATTATTCAAACCGTATACACGAATTGTCAGGTCTAATCGTGTTCGTGTCATTATCGTGTTGACCCGTTAACGAACCCGTATACACGAATTGCCAGGTCTAAACTGTATGCTACTTAAGTGGACTGGGCTGTATAACATGTATTCACCGACAGGCCCATGTGTTTTTGCCGACATCAACCCTAGCTCTATTTTAGACGACTCTTCTGTGTGAGACTCAAAGATCGAACTCAAAAGCCGGATGAAGAGGAGGGGGAGACGGAGAGTGAAGTGGTATGTAGAAGAGGCATATTTCGGGTTTGTGCGTGAATCTGACGCCTAGATTTTGCTGTTGCTTATGGCGGTTCGTTAGATTCACGCACAAACTCGTAATATGCCTTTTCATTTTTTTCACCCCCGCTATCTGATTTGCTGTTTCATCGGTTTAGGTCAGTTCCCAAAGTTTTTCTGATTTTCGAATTAAATTTTTGCGTGTTGTTAATAATTGATGTGGTTTGCTTGATAATTGAGTATATATTTTCTAGTTTTGCGAGCTTGATGCTTTAATTAATCCTCTGCATGTGCAACTATATAAACAATTTTGATCAGCTTTAATTGGTCCTTTGCTCGCCTAAATTTAATCCTGATCTGTATAAACTTTTGGAAATATTTGCATTAAATTTATACAAATTAATAGATCTATGAATTGTTAATGGAGTGGATTTAGAAAGTGTTTGGCTTTTCTTATTTTGATTCTTTACATATCTAATTGGCTTTTGGTTTTTATTATACCAATCGAACTAGTTTACCCACCTTCAAAAGGAAAGACTGTTATTGTACAAAGTACAAAATTTAATGAGCTATATAAGAATTAAAATGGAGATATGAACTGCTGGAGTGCTGGCTGAAGCAATAAAGAATAAATTGAGTTAATTGATTAATGGAGTTGTGTACCTGACTGATGTGGGAAAAGGATGAATTTCTTATGCAAGTATATGCTGTTTCTCTTCTCTTTGAAGAGTGTGTCTTTCCTTTTAGAAATGTTAACTTTCTATGCAATATGTGGGATTCTTGCAAATAGACAATCTGCAGCTCATGCTAAAAGGAACAAAAAGTTCATTCTTGATATGGCCAAACCATCTTGATCTCAGTTTATTTTGTTTTGAAACGAAAGATTTTGTAGTTGCTTCTTACTTCCGGAATTTCACTGTCAGCTGCTCTTTCCCAATTCCCCTCCTATACACAAACATTCCAGAATTTCCTCTAGTTATTTGCTTTTTCAAGGAAATTTGTTTTGGCATTTTTCGAATAAGATGAGATTTATTATATACCAATGCTAACATTTCCCCTTACAGGGGAACTGTTATACATGCTTATATACCAAAACTAATTGTACCAAAATTCATGAATAGTTTTGTAGAACAAATGGTTTATGGTGTCAAAAATTTGTCATTACAAACTTCTATACCTACAAAATTAGCTTGCACCCATATATGTTAAAATTCAACCATGAAAAAGTATTGAAAGAATTAAATTCAGAAAATTTCCTATAGCATATCATATGCCGCATATGTACAAGGCCCTTCCCCAATTTGAACGGTAACACGTGTAATGAGAAAGAGCTTATTGATAAGTTTTCTTACCAATCATTTCTGTATTCTTCCCTATATTTAGGGAAACAATAGTTTTAATTGTTATGGTTTATTTAAATTCTTTAATAGATGTGATTAGTATTTATGGTTTCTTTAAATTCTTTAATAGATGTGATTAGTAATTATGGTTTATTTAAATTCTTTAATAGATGTGATTAGTCATGTGGTTGAGATACATTTACCCCAAGATAAGAACATTGCTGGTCAGAATTGTAGGTTTATAGACTTTGCAATAGAAGGTAACTAATTACTTACTATAGAGATTGGATACAAATTGTCTACTGTGCATCTTTTACCAAGTTTATTACTGTGCATCCAATCTGCATCTTCTACCAAGTTTCACCGGATGGGAATTTACGTTGTCGAAATCTAGCGGCGGCGGATCTTGAGTTGACCACAAAATGAAGAGGGAGGGAGTGTTAAAGACACGAAATGATCAAATTACTCGTGCTTAATCGGAGTCTTCATCGGAATACGTGTGTAGATACGAAGTTAATTTCTAGATGGAGTTCTGTGATAAAAAATAATTAATTTCAGGGACTAAATTAATGAATACGAAGTTAAGGGACTACATTGACAGTTTGCAAACAATTGAGGGACCAAATAGGTGATTTACTCATTTTTTAATGAAGAATGTGTTTCATCTCAACTAAAAGATGAAGCCTTTGTATTCGACTTCTATGGCTACAGACAAAGTGTTACGTGTGCGGGGATTGATTATTTACATGTGGATCATAGTTGTGCTTGAGTTGACTCTGATATTAAATTGAATAATGTATTTCATTTCAACTAAAAATCTAAACTGATAATTGGATTGGACATTTATTTTTACGTATTATACGAGGGAACATGCTTCACAACAAAGGGAGGCCAATTTCTCACCATGAACCATCCTTACAATGGATTACTGACATTAAGTTCATTTTTAATATATTAAATTAAATGTTCATTTCTTAAGGACTCATTTTTAGATATACTATTCAAAAGTAAATTTTCGATACATTAAAAATGAGCTTGGTCAACAATATAATTTACTACATCTTGTTCTTGCGGGCCTAGCTCACTAATTCATTAAGCAATTTTTGGATCTCTCAAGTTGTAGAGCACCTTCACTTCTCAACATACTTCTTATGTGATACTATTTACTTCAATACCAATCAATGTTGCAGAAGTCACTAGGCGCTAGTCGAACGCCCATAACGCCTAGGCGACCAAGTAATCCGAATATATCCTCTTTTACTTTTTTACTCAGGACTAAGAGTTGTTAGATTGTTAGAATCCCTCAAACTAGTGATCTATATATGTTAGATGGTTAATTAAGTACATGATAGACTGTTATAATCCCTCAAACTAGTGATCTACATATGTTAGATGGTTAATTAAGTACATGAGTAGAAAAATATAAAAGAAGAGTAACCAAACAAGCAAAAAAAAATATCTCGATCAAGTCGGCCAATTAATCGATCAGCCGACTAAAAGCTGCATGGGACTAAAATCTCCTTTGTCTAAGGGCACCTAGCGCCTAGTCAGGCCGATTTGTACCACACTGATACCAATAAACCAGTAGAATTATTGTTGGTTGTGTTGGACCAAAATAACAACATATATAATCTTAAATTCTTAATTAAGACTCACAAATGTTATTCCAAAATTAAATACTGTATATTAACAAGCTGACAAATATTTGATCAGTATACGTAAATCCTCTCTTGATTAAGATTAATAAATGTTCCTCAACAAGTAAATACGGAGTATTAATTAAAATACCAAACATAATTTTAACCCAAATTAAAATTAACAAGGTTACTACAATGCCCCCAACCTTTCAATGTTGCAAAACAATAGCAGTTTATAAGAACATTTAATAAGTTATGAATGTTCACTTTGCATGCTCAAGTTTATATATTTGACATAGACTATAGAAGTAGAATGTTGATATAGTATCTAAGAATTTGCAAATGATATTGAGTGTAAACAATGTTTATGCAGCTCTGTATCTATAGGCAATAGTGTTGCAAAAGAATTGTATGCTGCAGATGCCATTCATCCACTTCTAAGCTTCCTCACAACTCCAGACCTCATCTGAATCAATTCAATAATATCATAAAACGGCCATTCTCGAGATTGTTATCAGTGTCACGACAACACAGCACGCAACAATGAAATGAATTACGGAACTGAAACACGAGCCATGGAAGATGTAGAGAATTACCACAACGATGACCTCCTTAACGAATGGAATGTATCGTTGCTGTCACTTGCCAGTTCTGGTACGCCCGCTCCGCTTGCACTAACAGCTTTGCTTTCTGGATCCTCTGTTACTTTGGTATCGGTATCAACTTTTGAAGTATTTGGCACGCAATGTTTTTGCATCCACCGGTCCGTCTCCCACAGAACATGCATTATGCTCTCCCGTGCTGCATAGCCATGACTCTCAAATGGTAGAATTACGAGGCGACAAAGTGCCCCGTGACCTTTTAGGGCATTGAAGAAACGATCTGACTGCATCGTCAAGGTTCCCGGATTGTTGTCCTCTTCTCCATGGATAAGCAGGATAGGCTTCTTAATTTTATTAGCGGACATGAATGGACTCATCTCGACATAAGTACTAGTTGCCTCCCACAGTGTTCTGTCCTCGTTCTAAAAAACGAAACGTAACAAAATAGATTACTAAAAGAAGCACAAAATCCATCCATCTACAAATTAGCTTGAGACAATGCAGTATACAAATGAATAAATTTACGAGAAATCAATGAAAGATGTATCAAAGGCATGCTAACTGCTGTAAACTGGTGATTAGGACTTCAAACCACTGTTGCAAAAATCGGCCGCCTAGTCCCCGTCTAGGTGCTAGGCGCCCCTAGGCCGAAGCGACTTTCTCTCTAGGCGGCCGCCTAGTGCCTAACTCAGCCGACTTGGCCAAGTTGGCGGCGAACTCGACCGAGTTAACTCGGCCAAGTCGGCCTTGTTAATTTTTTTATTATATTTATATTTATTTATTTATTTATATAAATAAGAGATGTAAGTGATATATATATATATATATATATATATATAATATAAAATATGACATACATCCACACACAAGAACTATTTTTTTTTGTTTTTATAGGTCACAGCCTAGGCGCTAGGCGCTAGTCTACCGCCCGACTAGCACTTAGCGCCTACTGCAACCATGCTTCAAACTAGGCCAGTCTAGAGCAAGGTTACTACCTGAAACCCAAAAGGCGTTAGTGTTCTATTATAAGCTCCAGAACGTGCAATTCCACAAGAGAAAAGATGCGGGGCGTGTGCAAGGAGATTTGCAGTCATAAATGCTCCATAAGAATGACCACCAACGGCAATTTTATTTGGGTCAGCCACCTAAAAAACAGAAGCACCAAAGAGGCTCAGTCATTTTAACAATGCCACTAACGCTCGAAAGGGATAGTAAAAAACTTACTCCACGGCGAACAACTTCTTCTACTGCAGCCTCTGCACTTGCAACGAGTTGTTCGACATACCTGTATGGACGATATAATTGTTTAGTTGACTGAAACTTTTAGATTACAGGTGGTAAAGCAAAATGCTAATTTTTCATTTTGAACAAATACGTTTTCTTGATTCACTTTAGAGAACACATCACCTATCATTTGCCTCTTCATTGCCTTCTCCTATGATAGGTATTGTTGGTCCAGATAAGATGGCAAACCTGACAGATTATAACACATGAATTAGAGATTAAGAAAATGACCCCAAACTGGGTAAAATGAAGCAATACTATTAATATTAAAGAATGGCGACCAAACAGAAGATGAAACTATGAAAGATATACCTCCTTGCTAACCAAAGTAGTGGAGAAGTCGGCCCAATGCCAGCAAACTCATTAGGGGAACCACGAACTTGGCTAGCTGCATCTTTGCTTTTAAACTCTCCAGGGTATGACCAGACAAGACAAGGAAGAGGTCCATCTCTAGAGGGATCATAACCCGGTGGAAGATAAAGGGTTGCAGTAAGCTGAACTCCATCCTTCCTTTGATACCTGATCATCTCCTTCTGCAACGATGCCAGCTGAGGATATGGATGGGGAAAATTAGTGATCTGGCAAGCTTTTTTCTCTGGCCAGCTCAGAATGTAATACTGAGTGTTTTCTGTTTTAGATTCTTTAGAAGTTAGAAATTTCAATTGATTAACGGGCAATTCCCCTTCGGTCTGATCAGACATCAAAGCAACTACTGTCTCAAAGTATTTCTCCTTGTCACTCTGCCATATCCTTTCCTTATTGCCTGTATTTCTGAAAGTACTGGTGTCAGATAATTGTCCTTCTAGTAAGAAAAACAAGTTAACAAGTAGACGATGATCACCAAACCTACATGTCAAATAGATCCAAAAATGGGATGTTTCCTTCTGGTGTTGCACCACTTCCATTTAATAAAACAAAAGTTCCTTCTTCACCTTCCTTCTTCATCTTCGCAATCACATAAGTCCCAGCTGGAGTTCTTCTCAGCATGGGAGAACCGGGATCAGAATAAACATCTTCAGATGACCGATCAAACAGTATCCTTGGGTTAACATCCTTGGATTCAGGAGATATAACCCAAGTTTTAATTCTCCTTGTCTTGTACCATGATTCATAGACCAATGCCAGTGTGTCATCACACCACGAAATCCCTCTGTATAGGTAAATGATCAAAAGACTCAGAAGGTCACTGATTAAATTCTAAACAGGCACACAATAATAGTCTTGGAAACCACCAGGCATGCGAACTTGTAATAAAGTTACTACCCAAAATTAATAGTTTAATATATTCATCCAATACCTAACTAACCTAAGGCATCATTAAGAACTTCTGGAGACGCAAAATAGTCCACTATGTCACACTAAATCACGTGTCATAGGCTGCTCACTGTATTATATAGCATATATATATTTCCACTATTTCTATTGAATTACAAGAAACATTTGTTATTTCAAGTTTTCAACCAGTGTTTTACTAAGAATACATGCTTGAATGCAAATTTAGCAAAACTGTAATGATGTATGTGCACATACTAATTGAGCTAGCAAAATAGTATCAATAAATGGCAGGGGAAAAAACTTGTATGCGTACCCATATCGAAGATCAAGTTTATGCAAGACTGTTGGCTGTTCATTTTCATGTGGCTCAGCAGGCTGCGAATAAATTATATCACGTGGAGAGGCTTCAACTTTAGCATCACCACCATCTTGTGTCTCAGCCCTTAACATTTCACAGCACAAATAATCAAATATATTAAGAGTTGTTTCTTAAACTTCCATTAATTCTCATAGAAAATGTACTAAATACATCCTCTCTTGAAGGTGCTATTGGTTTAATTTACATATCTATTAGAATTGAATATTGATTTTCATTTCCCATTCCTAAATATTGCTGCTATTAATTAAGCTAAAATTAAGAAATAAAAAAGCATCAGATCGAAACTTTCATACACACCAGTAGAGTGTTGAAGGCTTATCAGCTCTCCAATTGATTGAGCGCATCCCCTTTCGAACACTATTATTTGCAATGGGAATGTCTTCAGCAAGGGGCAAGTCACAAAGCTCTCTAACAAATTTCCCATCAGCCGTCCATACATCAACCTTTTTAGGAAATCTTCCGCACGGAACAATAAAAGAAAAGGGCCTATGAATTGAAGAGATGAGAATGTATTTCTCATCTGGGGAGGGGTCCATTGATGTATACATGGCTGGTGGCCCAACAGGCTTCACCACCCCATCTAAGGAAGCCAAAACCAGCTGTGAAGTGGCATAATACTCAAATAGATTTTCGTCGTGTTCATCTTTGAGAAGATCTTGATAGGTTCTAGCTTGAATAATACTCTTCTGTTCATTAGATTGAACCTTAGGTCCAGATGGAACCAAAGGCTTCTTTGGTGGATCTCCACGAGATAATGGGATGGTACAAACCAATAGAGTTGAATCATTCACCCAAACAAAGCTGAGAATTAGCAAAAAAGTGTCAGCACATATAAAGAATTACTCACTTTTCTTTTAATAATAATGTAGGCATAGAGAAAAGTAAATACTTGTCAAAAATAGCATTTAGGTACACATCTGTAGACTGGAACAGTGGTCTAGCAGCTCCTGTTTCCACATCAGCAACCCATACACTTAACTTACTAGTGCTATTCTCCTCCTGAAAAAGCAAAACGTGACTAAAAAATTTTAATCGAAGACCTGGGTTTTAGCATGATATAGATTGTAAGGTTCTGTGACATAAAATAAATGGATTTCAACCTATGTCTACAGATCAAGATGCTTTCTGGAAGCTGATAAGGCCTTATGGAATTAAAAGAGTGAATGGATTTCAAAAATGGATCAACAGAATATTTTTGTCAAATGATTAGAAGCTACTATAAGGCCTAAAGACATTTTCTTACAACAAATAAATATAACAGTGGACTACCCAGCAGGAAACAATTTTTATATATTCTTGCCACAATGTATAAAGAGATTAGTAATAGCATGGGGGTGGGGCATCATTTGTAAGAAGCCAATGAATGACGTACCTCCTCAACTCGGACACTGAAGGCTAAATAATGACCATTATTTGACCTTCAAAGGAAATAGCAAATAGGTTATACAAAAAGATGACATGTTTTTGCAGAAATGTACTGTATATTCAAAGAATAGATTAATACAATGTGAGGAAAAAGGAAAGAAGGAAAGAAGGAAAAAGTTTTCCTTCCATGAAGTACCATGTAACAAAATTAATTTTAGCCCCGTCAGGTAGACCATGAATCAACTTTTCAGGGCCTAAGGTACCATCCTCTAGTAACTGATGTATCCCTATACCAGTATAGAATGACCTGAAATTGAGAATCGTAGGACTTTGTATTAGGTTCAGAAAGTTGAGCTCCAGTTCAAAAAGTTCAAAGAGCTTGGGAGTATATAGAATGATCCAGTCCCTAGTCATAAGCAAATTATGCAACTAACATGGTATTCTTGAGCTGTAATTTCATCAGGACTTACATACGACTCCGTGAATTACATTTCCCATCAATACGGATACCAGCAAGTTTCACCTCTGGCCTTGCTAAGTCTGACAAAGGTGGTAATGATCTCCGCTTGAGGAATAGTATTTTATCCCTCTGCGGAGAGAATGATAGCGCTGGAACAGGTGGAGCATCTACAATATCTCGAATCTCCAGCGGAGGAAGGCGATACTCATTCCCTAATGCTAATTGTGAAGCAAGTAGCTCAGTCATCATTAAAGATGAAAATATGAATATAGTAAAAACATTCAGTAGAGCAATTGAAGAACTTAAAATGAATCAGAACAAGAATAAAAAAAGCTTCCACAATTGGCACTAGATAACATAGAAGCAAATAGCTTTTTGATAAAATGGAGTAAGGTAGGACATCCAGAACTAACAAGAACATACTAAGAGCAACCAGAAAATCAGCAAGGATAACTTATGGAACAGGAAAGGAAATTCGCCTAAGAGGTGCACAGCAATGTAATTGAACTGTATTATTGAAAAGAAATTAGTACTCTTTTCTACATATAGTGCATTAAAAGCTCCCAAGTTTAGTCAACAAAGAAAATCCTTTGAAACAGAAGCACTAATGTTTTATTCATAATAAAAGACCTTTGGCAAGCAAGATGGAAAATAAAAGCTTGTGTTACAAACACAAGCTTAAAATTTTTCCCTAATTTCAACTGGCCTTCAATTTGCTAAGCTAGATGGATTCTGCTTACTTGCACGGATACTATGAAACTCTAAAAAAACCATAAAGCCAAACACTAAAACAGAAGCTGTATCAAATTCAAAAGAGATGTATGAACATGTAAATTAGAGTAAACTCTCCAGAATAAATCGATTAATCAGCAAGAGAACAGAAACCAAAACGGAGAAATGATTGAATAAGAGTGTTAAAGTTTCGTCCAAATTGGGTGGAAGCAAATACCTTCATCATCATCGTAACAAGTAGCAGAAGGATCAGTTGAAGCAGCGGCGCCGTTAGCGGCGGAAGCTCCACCGCCGTCCTCGTTTCCGACGGCAGCGAGCGGGAGAAGATGAGGAGATCTGGAGGAGGCGGGCATGGCAGAGATTCCGGAAAGACGGCGGATTGATGGAAGGGGTTTGCGGGAGGAAGAGAGAATGGGTTTGAAGGAGTGAGGGAGAAGGGGACAGAGAGAAGCGAGCAGAGAGAAACGGTGATGAAAGGATACGACTTTGTGAATGGGTCTCATCGTCGTCATCATGTCATAACAATTAACAATCACATTACAATTCATTAACAATTTCCTTTTCCTCTCCACTCCACAGCACTATACAGTGAATTCCTTTTTGTTTTTTACTGTATTTTTCTTATATCTTTTTATATATTCTTGCCTTTTGGAGATTCCTTGTGATGATTTCTTGTATGGACCATGTCTATCTGAGTATTGGGTATTGGATTGGAGTATCTTCCCAGCTGCCACTGTTAGTGTTAGGATGTCGCCATTCGCCTGTTTAGGTTCAACTCAGCTCCTCTTATCCAATAATAGGGGGTACATTTTTAAGATAAGTGGGTTAAATTCCCCTCTCAATCATCTCAAAATGCAATACAATTGTTAGCCATGGGGCATGACAACGACTAGAACTTGTGCTGTGACACCCTATTTACACTCTCACATAAAAGGAGGTGAGTTTGAGTCTTAGTGGAGGCAATTGTTGACTCTTTGTGTTTTAGTAGGTTGAGAAAGTAGATATGAACATATACTACATTGTAACAGAGTCAATAGTATTAAAAAAAAACGCTAATTCTAAGTTGATTAATTAGAATCTCCCTTAATGATTGCATGCATTAACGATTTGGGAGTTGAGTTCTATTGAACAATTTGATTTGAACACAGAAGATTGATGTCACCCTTCCCTCTAGGGTTGCGCAATCCACTCCTTCCAATTGTGTGAGATCAACACAGAAGATTGATGTCACCCTTCCCCCTTCCCTCTAGGGTTGCAATCCACTCCTTCCAATTGTGTGAGATCTACATTAATTAACAATAAAGAAACATAATTTTTTTTTGAAAAGCAACGAACCAACTTATATTAAACCAATAAAGAAACTCGAAATACAATTAGGCGGGATAGAATCCCACACTCCAAGAAAAAAAGAAGAACCAGTCGCTCGTGCTAATACATGAGTTGCATGGTTCGCTGACCTCTTGACATGGCGAATAGAAATGTTTGCAATGCCATTAGCAATGACTCGACATGCTTAATAATAAAGAAATATAATTGAATCAAAAGACAAACAATTATAAATTAGGAAGAAACAATCAAGAATAAAGTCTCAACTTAGGGTTCACCATAAATCAAAGTACACTACTCTGTACAATGTTTAGCTTCTAAAATTAGAAGCAAACACGAAGGACCCCAGAGATGGCAATCACTAGTGGCTCCCGTAGCTCATCTCTGAGCTTGAATTGGTTCGATGGGTCTTGACTGGGTCTCAACTCTCAAGACATGTCCTATATATTTTTAGAAATTTGTTAGGATACTTATGTAGTTACCATTATTTTAACCTAGACAAAGTCATATTCTTTCATTACACAATCATGCTCTCTTCATTACACAACTTATAATACACAAACATCAATTAAATTGTTGTTGTATTATAAAAGAAAAAAAAAAGTATGATACATTGTGTACATGTATACTGCTTTTCTTGTTTCTTTTCCCCCATTGAATTTGCCAAATCCTTCCATTATATATATATAAACATAAGTAGCTAGCCATGTAGGGTAACTTAAATTGGCGGATTAATTAATCCTAACCCTACAGGACTCCATCCGTAGAGTCACTGTCAAGGTAAATGAATTCGAACCTCATATGGCTCCCTCTCGTCATTATCTTTTGAGCCAGGCAAAGAACCAACTACGTTAAGTCTCTGGATGTTTGAATTTGGATGTTTGAATTACATTTGTGAGTATGAAGAGTTGGTATGAATGTGGTTTGAAATGGTTGGTTTGTAATTAGTGAGGTGAAGAAGATAGTGCACACCAATTCCAACATCATAAACCGCAAGCCCCAGCCTCCCTCCAACCCAGCTTCCCAACTGGCTTCCGATGAGGAACCCGAACCACCGCAGCCTTCCTTCGCCGGCCAACCCGCCGGAATACGCCCCCAAGAACGTCCCGGCGCTTCTAACCATTCCCTCGCAGGTTGTCCCTCCCGCGTAAACCGTCTCGAAGAAATCCCAAACCGACGACACGGTGGGCGCCATTATGTGCTTCGCTTGCAAATACGCGCGCCTCGCCGCCGCGTCCCCCACTTCGGCGGCCGCCGCCATCGCGTCTCGGCGGTTTCGGCCTTGGGACAGGTTTTGTTGGAGGGCGGAGTTTGTGGCCTCCGCCCTTACCTTGTGAACGTGAGAAGCTCTAACGTAGTACATGTAAACCTTGACCGCCTCTTTGAGGATGCACGCCACGCTCCCGTAGCTCATGTCCAAGCAGTTCAAGAACGTAAACCTTTCTCCCCGCCCTCTCCTCCCCGCCGCCGCCAAATTTCCTCCGACTAGTTGCCGGCATTTCTCGGCTGCACCAACAAATTAAAATATGGTCAATCTATATTAAAAGTATTGGGTTGTGGCCCGGGAATGGCCAAGTCCAGTATTAGTAGTTAAGGGATTGCTGGACGGTGGCTGAAGAGTCAAATTCAGCATCTTGTCTTTCGAAAATGTAGCAATACCAAAGAAATAAAATTGCATATTTACTATTAACTTTTACTTTTTGACATAATGGTAAACGTTTGATCATAACGAAAAGGCAATAACATAATATATAAGTCAAAATTGAAAGCAAAAGAGGACTAACCTGTGAGGCTGAGAAGAATGATTGCAGTAAGCAAGGAGACATATCGGATCCTCATAATATCTGATCTATTGGGGCGGAATCTCGTGAAGGGCCAAATATAACACCAGGTGACTGGTTAGGGCTTAGGGAATTATTGGGCGGAGACCCTAGAAGGGGCAAAGTCTAGCATGTTCTTATTGAAAATGTGACGGCATAAAGAAATAAAGTTATACTTATCTTCGCTACTAGCTATAATTTTTGGTGTATTGGTAAGCGCTTATCCTTTGAACGATATTACATTGTGATTGTGTTGTTATTTGGATTGTTATATACACAGACGACGATAATAATATAATTGGCATGATGCATGGGATTGGCAACGCAAAAAATTAAAGAATATTGATGTAATGTCCATTGGCAAGGAAAGGAAAGGTAAGCTAAGGTTGAGTGGCAAAGTAAGCAAATGATTCCAATAAAGAAACGTATAGCTCTATGCCTCTGCCTATTCTATTCTATGATATAAAACACATACCGTACGGAGCAGCATTTTATTTGGTGCAGTAGTCTACGCAATGGAAGTACATAATATAGGTTTATTCCACGGAAAAAATTCAAAATTTTATAACTAGCAATTATATCTAAACTTTTGAAATTTTGTGGTTTGCGGCAATTATACTCCATCTGATTATCTATACCTGAAAATAATTTAATTCTCATGGTTTAAGTATTAATTGATGACTATAATATTTGAACAAATTTTTATATGTGTAAAATGTTTAATTTTTTAATAGCTTAACTTTGTGATAGGGAATATTCTCCGAAAATTCTCCCTAGCACGTACCGTGTACCTACTCAATATCTACTATCTAGTGCATGCCACTGAGAATTGTTCCCGACCCTTACTTTGACCGTACCCGACATCAACGTGATAACCGAGCTAAATAATAAATATTTCAGTAGTACTTCACTGCCTTGGGACCGACATTGGGACTATCATCCCGAGCAAGGCTACTTGAGAATTTGAACCTAGATTCCTAGCCTTAACCCAACCTCATCCCAATGGGTGATTAGGAATCTAGGTACACGTGGCTATCATGGCGTTGTTCCCAAGCCCATGCATGTACGACACGTGTCAGTCATGTAGAGAACACGGTATGCGTTTCCCTTCCTCCTATAAGTACTACAGTTAATGCTAGAAGGGGGAACTTTTGGTCTTTTTACCTACTATGCAATAGCTCAGGACCATCTGACCTCACGTCTTAACCCGAGCTCAAGATTTAAACCAACAAGTAAACTATTAAAAGACCCATTTACTATCCGACCTCCGTCCTATACACATTTGTGAATACGACAATATTTACTACATCACTTTGAACTTTGAGTTGTATAGACTATGATACATTATAATCTTTTACTGATTTTATGTTTTATTTATTTTTAATTATTGGTGTGCAAACTCAAGAAATCTAGGTTAGAATTTAGATAATATTCTTTTTTGGATTGGAAATTATAATTGTGACTTAATACAAATATAATGCTTTCCTTAAAATGGTGGTTTGTCAACATTAATTTTTTCTTAACTCCTGTACTGATTGCTACACTCTTATGTTGTAATGTTAAAATGAAAGGCACTTGTTTTTCCCTATTATTAACAATCTTTGATTGGTCATAGGATATATTTGCAAGAACAGAGGTTGGGGTTGTAATTTCTGAAATAAAATAAATGAAGAGAAAAAATGTATCAAAAGATTATAGCATTGATATATAACAGTAGATATATTAATGACAGCTAGTAAAGAGCTGAGATTTTACTCTTTACAGTCTGATTTCTAAACAAAATTTTCACATGTGAAGTTGGATTCTCCAGGATAGGAAGAACCAAAATGGATACATGTATGTATAATGTATGTATACTCACCACTCAAACTTTTTTTTTTTTTTTTTTCACAACACTGCAATATTACAATTGTGCAGAAGGAACAATGTACAAGCTAAGGTGGAGCAATGAACAAAACCCCTTTTTTGTATGTTTCCATATTACTCTCTATCTTTGCTACACATCACACCTTCCAATCCTAATGCTTCAACTTCAACTAGCTTCCACTAAATGTTTCGGGATTTTCTATGTCGGTCTGATGATGTTGAGGACCGACATGCGATGCTGCTGCTGTTGTTGCTGTTGCTGTTTGGTTTGGCTGTGGCCACCGCCCTGGAGGTAGCGCGACTTGAGGATTCTCTTGGCGGTGTAACAAAACGCGCCGCCTTCTTCGCCATCTGAAGTACTCGACGAGAATGGAACTTCCACTCATTGCAACACCAAACCCCGCGAATGTGGAGAGAAGAATTGACAGAACTGCTTGCACATGAACCTAGTAAAAGATGCACAACTCTCCTCAGTTCCATGTCTGAAACATGTTGCTCAATATGAAAAGAACATACTACTATACAGCAGTCAAAACAGGCAAGCCCGGCTCGGCCCGGCCCGTACAGGCTGACCCGTTGTGGGTTGGAGAGAACCACACATTCTTGCTATGAATAATACTCTTAAATTCTAATATAGACCATATTTAAATTAAAAAATATTTAAATAAACGTGGGGTGGGAGTAGGGGTGGCGGGTTACACAGGCCAACTAGTATAGCCCGGGTACTCCCACGGGCTAAATGGGGCGGGGCGGAGAAATATTCAACCCGCCCTGTCCAAAAACCTGGCTAAACAGCTGGGTTGGGCCGTTTTGACAGCTCCACATACTAAGCCCCGGCTAACGGCTAGGTTGGGTCGTTTTGACAGTTCCACATACTAGGATAGTAGCTAGGATGAAATCTTACCAAAGAGTAGAAAATATGTGCAAAGAGCACCACAAATGCAAACTGGACTGATGCATACACCCACACAAATCTTCTCTTTACTGCATAAAACAATAAGATGTTATATGACACTATCAAAAAACAACAGCTTTATGTTTTATGTTGGCTACTTGGCTATTGCAGGTTTTTCCCATATCAGATGGATATATTTAACCCCTTCCCCTCTATTACGTTTCCATAACGTCAAACGAACATACCCATTGTTGAAGATGTCATAGATCCGAGGAGGCCGAGTACACAAGAAAAGGGCAGTGATATGGCAATTGCACCCGTTCCCATCTTCCCAACCTGAAGACATAATATTATTAACAAAACAAGAAAACCTCGTATAGCTATTTCGTCTTCGGTCAATGAAGAATTGTTAATCATACCAGCAGCTGCTCGAGAAAACAGAAGTATGCAAGCATGCTGACAATGACGAGAATGGGAACTTCCTGCCAAACCCTGCATAGACAGAGCCAGTATTTAGTGGATTTATTACATAAGAATATGTTCGATGAGAAGATATGAATTATTTAAGATGTCACAGATTTTGTAACTTCACACCATAACTTTGTTGTTTTTGTGTACAACAACAGAAGTATATTACGAATCAAGCACAATCGTGTTACAAGTCCCTGGAGCATAATTGGCATAGGTTCAATAGAAAAGGAAATAAAACTATAGTAGATTGAAGAACCATTGGAAGCCAAGGAAATAGCTAAACCGTAAAAAGAATGTCATGAACTTGCCTGCCATTTACGTCGATTTGATTGAATCTAGCCGCAGCAGCATTTGCATTTCGGATACTCTGGATACGCAGTAGAGTGACAGGCAGATTACGGACCTCTTGCTTGCAGACATCACACGTCTTGTTACCCTTGATGCTAAACCATTTTATGGCACATTCTTGGTGAGCCAGAGCCAGCTCGCCTTTGCAGCTGCACTCCATCTTGAGTGTCTCTCCACCTTCGCACAATTCAATCAAGCAAATTCGACAAACAGCCTCTTCTTCGGGTATATCTTCGCCTCCATCCTCACTTTCTTCTGAGAAATAAGCAAATGTTAGAAACAGAAGGTGACCAAAATTGAAGCATGTGCTCCATCTGAACTAAAAGTTTAAGCTGCTGATAGTTGGATTGCACATTTATGTTTATATATTATATATGCTCAACATGCCCCCTCAAGCATATGCTTCATCTCAACTAAAAGTCTGATAGTTGGATTGTACATTTATGTTTATATATTATATGCTCAACAACCAAAACGCATACATCTTATGCCCTTGTATGCAGCACTTGTAACTTCTAAATAACTCATCAAGATTAGTCATCAGAACAAGAATCATGAACAACATCATACACAAGATAACACAGATTAAAACAAATTACCAGAATCTCTTTTTGGAGTGGGAGCAGCTGAGACAATGGACTCCAAATCCTTCAAACAAGGTGTTGAAGGAATAACACGAAAGAAAGATTCCACTTTCCGGGCGTTTCCATCCTTGTTAACAACCGGGAGAGAAAGGGAACGAGGTATGCGGAGTTGTGTTCCTTTGGAGTGCAGCGAAGTTGGAGAAGAGGCAGCGTGCTGCAGAGTAGTGCTTACACTTCCCCCGAGTGCAGACTCGGGGTTCAAGTGTGCAAGCGGATCAATGGGCAAAGACGAGGTCCTCTTAATGCGAGGCGTGAACATTTTAGAGAGTGACCAAGACCTGGAGATGGAGATGGACACTTTGTCTTGTGGAACTGTGGCAGGGGAACAACCCAAATCAATATCTGTAGCCTTCTCCATATCCAGATTGGAATTATGGGACATGAAGTTTAGTTTGGGCAATAAATTCCTTATGGATGATTTGCCTCTTGGGAGGTGGCCTGGAGATCCATTCACTCTGGGATCAGAAGGACTAGGAGTCACAAGAAAATTCACCTTCTTTGCAGTTGGGGTAGGGGTCAAAAGCTTCTTAATCTGAACAATTTCTTCACGGGAATTCTGCAAACTCATCATAGGTATTTCCAGTGAAAGATTGGGCCTTCTCCCACCATGTTTAACTTGTGTTATTTCTTCAATTATTCCAGAGGAACTTAAAGACTGTAAAAAATGAAGAAACAGCAAAGTATCACAAAAAGGGTCCTAATTTCAACAAGCAAACAAAACCCATGATCTTCAATACCAAGAACTCTAACAATTCATATGTAATAAGGAACCACAACACCAAAAAAAAAAAGTGAAAATTTTGACAGATATGCATTCAAAAAGATGTATGGTGGTATCCAAGAAACCTAGTTCATGACAGTTGGCAAGTGAACATAATACAGAACTGAACTTTACTTGGTCTTAAGAGCAAAAAAGAAACAGACAAAACCAGCCAGTATACCATTAAAAAGGTAAAACCAAAATGATTTCAAACTCTCAGGCTTTAGAACTTGAAAACCCCTTGAAAAAGCCAGAAAATCTTGAATAAGAGTACTGGGCAAACAAGACACTAAGAACAATAGAACTTCCAAAAAAAAAAAAAAAAGAACTTCAATTCAGTGCTACCTTAGGGATTGAAATTCCAGTTTCTCTTCCACCATTCTGCACATCTTCCCCCTCACTCAAGAAAGTTTCTTTCTTTTCCCTGTCCATGACACCAAACGCTAAAAATCCGGCAGTTTTGCCAGAAATCCTGAAACAAGGGTGTTCCAAGAGAGCTGGGAAAAATATGATGATATCAACCTCGGAGTATAAGTCCTAGATAGGGAAAATCTTGAGAGGAAAGCAAAAGTTGAACGACATTTGCCTGTTATTCTTTGATAGTGTACAAGATGCTTTCGCAGTTTCGCATGAAAAGGGTGATTAGACGCTTCAGTACCAAAGTTTGGCCCGTCACTTATACTGCTAACCACAAAATGTTTATGATTAGGTTGTTATCAACGGCTGCTGTGAGGAGCGGTATATCAGAGGTAACTTAGACTTTTAAAAATAAAACTTAATTTCATAAATAGTTGTTAGCTGTTTAGGTTAGTGAATTTTACTAGTTAATAATATTAGCTGATTGCAGAAAGATGTTTGGTAAATTAACTGTTAGTTTATAGCGGATTACATGCAAAATAATTTTTTCAAAAAGTTTATCGAAAAAATTGCTTTGATCAGTTTTTTGAATTTTCAGCATTTTGAAGCAATAAGTTGTTACAAAGGTCTAATTAATCAAACACTTAGGGCTCGTTTGGTTCGCGGAAAATATTTGAAGGGAAGTGGAAGTGAAATTCCGTGGAAAAGTAGTTACTAGGAAAATAAATTATGTTGTTTGGTTGGTGGAAAAGAAGTTGCTGGGAAGATAAATTCTGTTGTTTGGTTGAATTTAAAATGGTAAGGAATAATGTGTATAAAGACCTATATGCCCCTACAAATTAATAAAAGTAATAATAATTAGAAAATAACACAAAGGGTAAATTTGTCCAATCATACCAATTTTTCTTCCCATCCTCCATGGAAAACAAAATCCTTGGTCCAACCAAGGATTTTGTTTTCCTCAAATTTGAGGAATTCATTTTCCAATGGAAAATGAATTCCATGAACCAAACACCACAAAACAATATTTTCCTCCACTTTAAGGAAAACAACTTCCATGGAAAAAATTTTCCACCCAACCAAACATACCCTTATATTAAATATTTAACCAAGTCAAATAACTAATAATGGTCAAATAAGTCAAAATTGACTGATAAACTAACTATGTTACCAAACAATGTCATTATCAAATATTTACTTTAGCTGTTTAATTTGGTCAAACAACTAAAGTTAGTCAAAGTAAAAAATTTACTAATAAGTTGTTTACTAAACATACTTTATGTTATTTGTTTTTATTAGCTTAGTAGTATTAACAATTTATAGTAAAATGTTTAGTAAATTAGCTTTTTAGCATGGGTTAGCTATTAACTTGTAAAATAAATTTTAAAGATACTAATATTTTATTTTATTTATTCTATTTTAAAATATTATATATATTAAATAAAATGTTTTAATATCAGATGTCATATAAAAAATTGAAAAAATGGTCAAATAGGCCTTCAAACTTTACCTTGAAAAGTCAATTAGGTATCTAAACTTTTTAAATGTGCAATTAAACCTTTTAACATCTTATTTGTGTGCAATGAGATCCAAAAACAGATTGGTAACTTGTGATAGGAGGTCATAAATCATTTCCGATAAAAAATCACTGCCGGCAACGCCCCGGTCGCCAGGAAAGTCAATCGGCGACCAATTCTGATCACCTCTCCGGAGAGTGGGGGTAGGGGTGGGGGTGGGGGCAACTTCCCCCACTATCCCCACTGTAGCTCGGTCCCAATATAATGTTATTGTCACATTAGAGATATATATTAAGAGATAATTTTAAAAGAGAAAGATAATATTTTTGCAAAAAAATAATAAGGTAATAATGGATGGTTATTTAATGATGTTATCCTATGTGTAATGTGTACGGTTTAGAAATGAGTCAACGTCTTATTCAGCAGGCCACGTGTAATGCATATTAATATGGAATCACCCTATCTGCCATGGCAATTCTATTGTGGCTATCAACCACCATACTACTGCCTCTATCACCTTCAATGTTGATGTTAAATATCACAATAAATAAAATACACCAAATATATATTCTTTCAATCATGGGAGATAATACATTTAATCTCTTACTGATATATTATTTTTTGTTCTCAAGTTGACATGATGAAGGTGATGCTTTTAGTTTTTAATGAGTTTTTTTTTTTTTTTTGGGTAATAAAATTTAAGTGACAAAACAATATCACTAGTTAATAGAATATTATTTTGATTTGAAAAGACTAAATTTAAAAATAGTTTTTCAAAAAAAAAATTAAAAATGGAGAAATTAACATTTTAGTCTCTCAATTGTTTCCAAACTCGTTGTAGTCCTTAATTTTCAATTTCGATCAATTTAATCATTGAATTGTTTAAAATTTTGTCAATTAAACTCTTTCAGGAACTAAATTGACAAAATTTTAAAAATGTGAAAATTGCCATTTTGGTCCCTGAAGAGTTTAATTGACGAAATTTTAAACAATTTGATGATCAAATTGGTTGAAATTGAAAACTAAGGACAACATTAATAATTGAGGGATCAAAATAGTTATTAACTCTTTAAAATTTTTTCATTATAGTTCTTTGATACTATTGTATGAAAATTACTATTTCAATGGCCATTTAAGACTAAGAGTGAATTGAATGAACCAATATTTAAGGGATTAAATTCATTTTAGTAAGAATTTTAATTTCTTTTTGTTTGATGTAATATAAGAGATGTAGTTTCTAATTAGAAAACTTGGAAAAGATATCTACTTTATATTTTAGATAAAATATTATTGTGAAATCAACAAAAAATAGAGAAATTTTATATATATGTGTGTGTAAACGACTTATTGATTCCTTAGATTCATGTATTATTTGTTATGTTCATAGAGACCACAACCGTTTGGTCCATGCTCGGACTAAGGCTGATGGTTCTTGAACAGTTTTTCAGGAGTGATTTGGCACTCCACCAGACTTTATGGTGTCTTATTTCGTTTAATTATATATCATTGTTATAATCAAAAGTATTACATTTTTCATAATAAGTAATGTTCCTCTTACTTATAAGGAAAGATATAATACTTATTAAATCGAAATGTAATACTTTACATTTACCATTATAAGTAACAAAGTTTTATTTATGATTAGTATTACATTTGAGTATATAAGTATGACATTTGTGCGTATAAGTATCATATTTGTACATAAATCTGATCCGACCCGTCTTACAGTGAGACGGTCCCTTACAAGTTTTTGTCATATATATATAACAGATAAAACGGATAGAAAAAATAATATTATTGCGAAAAACAATGTATATAGTGATTCGTCGTTATTTAATGATGTTATCATATCTTCATCACTGTGACACTGTGTACGGTACAGAAATGAGTCAACGTCTTGTTCAACATGCCACGTGTAATGCATATTTATATTCAATTACCGTATCTGTCATGGCAATTATATTGTTACTATCAACCACCGTACTACCACCGCTATCATCACCTTCAATTCTTAGATGTTGAATGTCACAACAAATAAGCCTTAGGGGTGCATCATTCATTTCTAACAAAGATTAACGTGGTGTTTGGTTAAAGGGAAGGAATTGGGTGGAAAAGAATTGCAATTACATGGGAAAAGAATAACGCGCGGGAATAAAGTGAGAGTTTAAATTTAAGTGTTTGATTTGCGGGAATAAAATTATTGAGAATTTCAATTCCAATGTTTGGTATACATGGGAATTGAGAGGAAATAAGTAGTATAAAGTCCAAAATGTCCATTGTTGTTGTTGTTGTTGTTGTTGTTATTATTATTATTATTATTATTATTATTATTTATAATTGACAAATTAATTCACAAATTGTTAGAGTTGTTGCATATAAAGAATGCAAATTTTGAAGAGTTCTGCATACAAAGAATTCAAAAGAACATACACAAAAGTTGTTGTATATAAATAATTAACGCATATAAAGAATGCAAATATTGAATAGTTATTGCATATAAAGATTTAAATTAAATGAACATGCACAAAGGGAAGTCAAAGAATAATACACACTATAATTTATAAGGGAAAATCATGTATCAATTTTAGGTTAAAAAAATGGAAGGGTAATTTTGTTTCAGGACTATCTTTTTTTCTTCCTAAAATCCATGGGATCCATATTGATGTAGACATTTTTTATTGGGATCCATATGAAAAAAATTAAAGTAGCTTATCAGTATTTGCCACATAAAGAGTAAAATTTAGTAAGTAAGATTTGAGAGTCCATGTAATAAAACTCTTAATTTTAATTAATAGTGGGGTCACCCAAGGATACTCAATAATTATTAGCCACATCATTGATGAAAATATTAGGGATAAAATTTGGAGGGAAAAATAACATTTCCCTAAATATGCATTATATTTTAAACATAATTTTTTTTGTAATTTCTTTAATCTTTTTACATGTTTCTAAATATTTCACATATTTTCTTCGTTTTTATTTCTTTGATATATTTTTACGTTTTCTCATATGGTTTTACATGCACTAAAAGTATGCATGTGTTATTTTCCATCATCAACAACAACAACAATAATAATAATATTATTATATATACCTTTTTTTTTTTAGTACTACTGACTCTGTTACAATATAGTATCTGTTCATAGCTACTTTCTCAATCTACTAAAGCACAAAAGTCAACAAACCTAAATTAACATTTATATATTTTATATATATTTTTCACTATTAAATTATATGCCTCAATTTAATTTAATATATAAAAGAATAAGAAGAATCGTGATCATCATTTTTTATGGTTACGTTTCTCTAACCTTGGCAACAACTTTCATTTTTTTAAATAGTTTTAATGTTGGTGTTGTTGGGTTATATACTTAGATTGGGGTCATGATCTTTGATAAGCCCCACAAGAAAAGCAAAGAAGAAACATAATGAGAGTGACAACACTACTTGATAATGCCGTATCGAAAATAAAATATAGATCTCCATTTCCTTTGACCTTAAAATATTTGCTTATTAGTAAAAAACTAAATTAAAGCTATATGAATTTTGATAATTGTATCTAAACTTTTATATTTTAAAAATTTAATATTAAAGTTTTTGTGATAATTATATCTTTTTTTTGAATACTACTAACTCTATTAGACTATTACAATTCATAACTACTTTCTCAACCTATTGAAGCACAAGAGTCAGTATTGCCTCCACTGAGACTCGAACCCACCACCTCCCGTATAAAGGGAAGGGTTTGATGCCAGGGTTTGTGATAATTATATCTAATTATATTAACCGATACTAAAAATAATTCATCTCGTTTGATTTATCTATATATGATCAGGTGCTAAGAGCAGCTTCCGTGCGAAAGTGTGGATAAATATGATCAATGACTCTTTTATAATAATAAAAATTCTATACAAAAAGTGCACTCGAAGGGCAAAATTTTGCACTCGAAGACACAAAGATGTTTTCCCCAGTCATTTTCCGTTGATTGGGATTTCCAACTATAGCCAAACACTCAAAGCTCGGAAAATGATTTTCAGAAATCATTTTTCTGGCTTCCAAACACACCATTAAAGTAATGTGTTGAAGACTTAAAAGAGCGGAGTAGGGATTGATGACCACTCTTAAACCACGAACAAGATGAAATGATTTCCTTGCCAAAAGGTAAAGTGCACGATTTTGCTCCACATGCTTTACTCTCATTCCATCATTGTCTCACCAAGTGATTGCAAGCATTCAAGAGATTACAAATATGAGCCAACCAATAACAACAATTTTGGAATGAAAGAATTGTTAGTACTAAAAAAATTTAAATTTAGAAAACTGTGGAGTGTATTGAATGTACACCATATAAAATAATTTACTTTTAGTACTCAAATAATGTATTTTTTCTAAATACAATATACATTTTTAATATATTAAAAGTATTTTATTTTATTTTATTTTTTTGAGAAGCAAAAAGTATTTTATATTATTTGATAGTATGATTTACACAATAATGATTGAGATTGAGAGGAGGTGGGGTGGACCTTATTTAACAAGAAGAGTTCAGATTGAATATAAATTGTTGTTTATTTATGTATCACTTTTCATGTGATACAACACGCAAAATAATAAATGCCATTTATATGGAAAAGAATTAATTTATGGCCATTCATGTTTAACGATATATAGTCCATAAACGTACAAAGATTGGTTGCCTGAACGTAGACCGTTAGTTATATGCCAAACTGCCAAGTATATCTGGTATAATATATGGCTTATTTTCACTTAAATATATATGATATATCGAATTCAAAAAAGAAAATTCTTCTGAACAAATATATATATATATATATATATATATATATATATATATATATATATGATAAATATATATGGCAAAACAAAAAGAGGATAAATTTGCTTCAGAGAGCCATGTTTTTTTTTTGGGAGGGGATGGATACGTTAATTCTTCTGAACGGACTGTCTCAGATGTCGTTGTTACTTCCTCTATTTCTACAGTCGTCAATACACTTTTTACTGCTCATCACTTTATCAGTATTAAGTTTACCCATAAAAATTTTTGTTTTGGAGAACGCAAGTAGTGCCTTTTCTCCAAGGTCATGGGCTGATGGGGTTTATTGATGGTCGTAGTCACCCAAGCTCGGATGCTTTCCTCCCAACTACTAGTAATGCCGCTCCGCAAGCCAATTCGGCTCATGCGTTATGGTTTCGTCACGATCAGGCTTTGATGTCTATGTTGATTTCCTTTCTTTCAAAAGAGGTTATGCATCTTGCAGTTGGCCGACGGACATCGCGACAAATTTGGGAGTCAATTGAACAGTCATTGGCATCTTCTTCACGAACAGTCATTGACAGGGACAGAGTATAGCAAAAATAGAGTTAATGCCTTCTAGGTCCTACAAGTATAGTGTTTTTACCGTGTTTAGTCCTAAACTTTCAAATTGACTACTCATGGTCCTTCGACTTGTGGTCCAAGTTAATCATCTATGATCTTTCAGCTATAAAATTTTAACTACCCTTGGTCCTTCCAAGAAGACCACGACTGGTTAAATTTTGAAAGTCGAAGGACCATGAGTGGTTAACTTGGACCATGAATGGTAACAATTTGAAAGTCGAATGAACGCATGAGAGAATTGAGCGTGAATCGCTGCGCGCCACGCGTCCAGATGTAGTTGCACCAAGATTATAACTAGGTGCACTTAGGTGCATGAATGCTAACAAGGTAAATTACTTGCACTCGTAAGTGAAAATAGGTGCACAGGTGCAAGTAAAATGTACACTGAGCATCAATACTAAGTGCACCTAATGTTATAACTAGTTGCACCTAACGGTATAATTAGCTGCACCTAGGTGCACGAATGTTAACAAGGTAAATTACTTGCACTTGTAAGTGACAATAGGTGCACTTGTAATTGATTTTACTTGCACTTTTTACTTGTAAATGTGCACCAACTACTTGCACTTATAACACATTTACTTGCACCAAGTTTGAGTTATTTACGAAAATGCCATTGCGTCGTTTTTTTAAAATTACATCTGATTCGTTGATCTAGACACGTGGACGATTATGGATCGTTCTTATTTCTCTCATGGGCAGCCGTTCTCATTAGTGCGCCCTATATATATATATATATATATATATATATATATATATAGTCATAATCAGGTGTGGCCGCACCACCATGTTAACAAATATACACCACTCAATGTTAGAAAATGCACCATACAAATATGTATCATTAGGTACGCATCATCAAAAAACACACAACTAAGTATGTAAATATACACCACACAGTGTTAGCAAATGCATCATTAGGGGCCGGGGAGTTATTGTGCATTATTTTGGGTGTGTGGTGTGGTTTATGGTGTTTTTGTGTAATTTCATTGTGGTGCGTTCTCTAACATTGAGTGGTGTGAACCGCACCGACCGCACGGGAAGGCGCAACCACATTTGAACAGACTTCTCTCTGTGTGTGTGTGTATATATATATATATATGCGGAAGGACTTTTTATAAAGATGGGTTAAAATAATAATGGAATGTTCCATTCAAAAAGCATCATGTACTGAAGTTGAAAACCTTACAATGCAAATTAAATAAGAGAACCAATTATATTGTGTACGTAGCAGCAGGCTCTCAAAGGGTTGATGGGAGCCTATGCTTTTCCTAAAGATGCTTCACATACTATATAGGTATGTAGGACATTGTACTGTTTAAGGAGCATCTAGCGATAAAGAATGTACCAAAGTGGCCATTTCGATTACAAATTAAATTCTTTGATTCTCTTCCGTCTATTCACTTAGCTTCAATATGTTCCAGGGCACAATGGTTTTCCTGTTAGGTGGGACCTATTTTTTAATGTCACGAATAAATAGATAAATTTCAAAGTTAAAAAGGAATAATATTTTTTAATGCGACGAATAATTAGATAATTTCAAGATTAAAAATTCAAAAAGCAACTTTTGACTGATTAGAAATGACAAGACTCATGTCACCGCGAGTTTTAGTTAATCAAAGACAAGAGTTATTATATTGGAGGTAGTCTTCCTGTCAATTGTTAGGGATTCTCACTCTACACGTACAATATTCATCTCCTCTGATTGATCAAAGTCATTCAATAACCCCTGATCTAGATATATGTTTAGTCAGATTCAAATTCCTACATTGACTTTGAGTAAGACTTTAAAGTAATCGGTTAAATCATAATTTAATTTTTATTAGTAATTTAATATTTTAAATACTCCTTATTTATTTTATAAGTAATATATATATATATATATATATATATATATATATATATATATATATAACATGAAGACCATGCTAGAGATCCTTAGTAATCATTTCTTAAAGTGTCATCTTTTTATTAAATACATACATAGATCGTCCATTATTATAAACCCACGAAGAGTCATTTCCATTTTTGGTCCTATTGTTATTGGGGCATTGCCAATTTTAGTCCACTTCATTAATTTTTGCCACATTACGGCCAGTCTTATTTAGTCCTTGCCACTTTTAGTCCACCGTTAAAATATTGTCAAATAACCGTCCAAAACAGGGGTATTTTGATATTTTCATGTTTGATCATCTCCTTTACCCTTTGTAGTGGTTTTCCTTATAGATTTTCATTTAATGAAGAGGTCCAGTAAAAGCCATGGCTTTGTAATGTGGCTCACATAACTTTCGTCGGACCTCTTCAATGGATGAAAATGTGTAAGGAGAACCACAACAAAAGGGTCAAGGAGATGACCAAAGCAATAAAAGACCAAGAATACCCATATTTTGGACGGCAATTTGTCGAAAATTTTAACGATGGACTAAAAGTGGCAATGACTAAATAAGACTGGCCACAATGTGGCAAAAATTAATAAAGTGGACTGAAATTGACAATGCCCCAATAACAGTAGGAACAAAAATAGAAATGATTCACTCACGAATCATGATATGGTCAAACAATTCACCACTCACCAGTAACCTGTAGAAATAATAAATACTATTTTTTATTAAAAAATCAGGAATGGCTAATAGGAATAATGGGTAATTGTAAGCATTTTCATATGACATGACAATAATGATGTGGTTAGGGCAGGTGGTAAGGGTAGTTGCCATGCATAGTGAGAATGACATGGCAAGTGTATGATATATTAGAACATCCCTATTTAGTGATATTCAACTCCACCTACTCCTGAGGCATAACACAATGATGGAAGCCTGAGTTTGGTTGTGGTGACCAACAAATGCCCGAATTCAAACCCTGCAATGGATAATATCAATAAGCAAGCACTCAGATCAAAGCGCCACTGAGTACCATTTTATTGCACATATGCGCTCAACAAGCGTGTGCAACATGCCCAACGGTTCCCATGTGTTGCACACACTCGTGGGGTGCAAAGAGAAGTCGCCAACAATTTATGCAAAAAACAATATTTCTAATTAGTAGAGATGCCCTTAATAATGATAATATGACAAAACGTGTGATGTGGCAATGGCAACTTAAAATAGGTTTGACCATACGGTGACATGCCGAAAAGCACCATATCTTAGAAAATAAATTTAAAATTACTCTTTTATAAATAAAATTTCAATTCAAACTACCTACTCTACTGTAAGTTAACTCCTAGACACATAGTAGCTGGAAAGGCATGCAGATATGCTGATGCAATCTAAAGGGATTTTGGTTTAAAAACAACCTTCAGTAACTACTGAAGCAGTTGACACTAAAAATTAGAGGAAAGTTAACCTCCCACTTCCACTGCTAGTCAATAAAAATATATATTTTAAACAAAGGGTTTCACTAGAAGAATAGCAGATAGAATAAAATGTCCCATAAAGATGACCAGATAGATACAATAAGTTAAGTGTGAAATCAACTTTTTTTTGAGTTGTTGGTGGAGGGAGAGGGTGGTATTATGCATGTATGTATACCTGTCCATAATAGAAAAAGAAGAGAAAGTAAAAGGAAAAGCAAAGTAGAAAAGCAAAAACATGACAAGATGTAACTTGAAGGGCCACAAAGAAGTATACTCCTTTTGAAGCTTTATCAAGTCCTAAAGGTGATTTCAATAATTAAGTTGAAAAGCTGACCAAGTTCTGGGGATACAGTGATACACAAATATATATAATACGGGGATACAGTGATACACAAATATATATAATACTAAAGAATGGAAAGTTGGAGTTGGTAACCACAACATTCTAAGTTCGGCTGTTCGGGCCACTTTCAGTGGCAGCAGTTTATTTGCCTTTGTTTGAGTCGATTAGTGATAGGTAACCTAGCTGGTTTAACTCGTTGTGATTCTTTGCCGACTAGGGTCACAAGATAAGATTTACTCAGTGCACACTTTCAGATAATGATTACGGTTTTCATCCTCATCCAAAAAAAAAAAAAGGGAAAAAAGGGAAAGTTTTTGCACTATTTGATTACTGGTAAGCAAAAAGCAGCAGTCTCAATCCCAGTCCTACACATCCACTGTCATCCACTTCATACATTCACATACAAAATCTGTAATAATCATTACATCATTATCCCAGCAAGCCATGTTCATAATGCTACTGTAATTGAAGTAAGACATGGAACTCTACCTCTTTTTTTTTTTTTTTTTTCCGGCCTATATTTATCTTTCTTCTTACTTTTCGTGTGCTGGGGATTATATCAATTGAAATTGTAGTTTTAACCACTGAGTTATAGAGAAAGTGTAATTTTCATCCATAATTAATATAGAACTGTAATTTTTTTTTAAGAGTTGTAGTATTTCCTAATTAATTAGTCACCAACATGGTGTATTTAGTCTTTGTTTTGAAAGATGGCATTATTTGGAATAGAACATGGGACATCTTTGTGGACACTCGGACACTTAAACAACATGGGAGATAATCTTTGTGGATGATTAAGTAGATGTTTGATGGAGAAGAAAATATTTGTTGGAGTTTTTTGTAATACTATTAACGTTGTTATAGATGTAGTATCTCTACAAAGAGATAAGCCGCGATAACGTCCCCATACATATTTCTTGGAGTTTAGAGTATTCAATTCGTAATTTGAGAATTAAAATTAATAATAGTAAAAGTAAATACTTGTGGTATTAAAAAAATTTACTAAAAATCCCTCAATTGCGACTCATGCCAAATCGCTAGAAACACGTGTGGATTTTTCTGTCCAAAATAATCACATCCATTAGAAGAAAGATTACATATCTCACATTAGTGACTAATTAGGGGTAAGTACTATTACAAAACCATATTAATTAGGGACAAAATATATCATTACTTTATAACTCAATAACTAAAACTACAAAATTTTCAAATATCAATTGTTAAACTTACAAATTTTTTCAATGAAATTAAGATATTACATGATCCAAGAATGGATAAAATTACTTATATGTGGTAGTAAGTTTAGAGAAGTTTTTTAGACTTATTGAGATTACTATAATCGAAATAGAATAATCACAACATAATGCTATAAGGTATTATTTTTATAGCCCTAAGGTTAAACCAATTATCCATATTGTACTAAAATTTATCCCAATTGGGCTTGACCGAAATAATTGGTCTTTGAGCAATTATATTATATATAAATATTCAACATTTGTCAATATGGAATATTATTAATACTTATTTTCATGGTACGGAAATTATATATATATATATATATATATATATATATGTTTTAAGGACAATATGGAAGTAATTTTTTTTGGGGTGAATATATATATATGGTGATCACTTTTGCAACTTAAGTAATACAATCCATTTATGATAGTGACAAACACCTAGCTAGTATTAATGTAGTGTATAGTAAGAATATATATTACCTTAGATCCTTTACTTTATAGAGCTCATGTGGTCTTTACTAATCCATTGGTATGTTGTTGAAAACTAATGATCCCAAATTTGGCACCAACCTTCCCTTCAAAGGTATAGCTTTCAACTTGAATAAGAGTTTGAAAAAACTTGAATTGGTAGATAAAGAGAGAATTAACATTTTTGAAATTTAACTAATGAAGCATGTCATATTGCCTTAGTAATTGTCTTACAATTAATATTTATATCTTTTAGGGTGTTTCTAGTCAACCCATCATTTGTTATATTGTGAACCAGACTCTATTATATGCATGGTGAATTTTGTCTAGATATGTGTATAATATGTGTCTATTACAATTAACATATTATGTATCTTCAGTTTATTTACAAGTGTATAATGTATTAGCTGAAGGTACGTAATATGTTAATTGAAAATGCATTGGTCAATCAAATTATGTATTTGTAATTGATGTATTATGTACTTGTAAATAAATTAAAGGACAATATATGTTAATTGTAATACATAGTTTATTATGTTAACTACAAGTACGTTAATTGTAATAAGTACATAATTTATTAATTGTAGGCACATAATATGTTAATTACAAGTACATAATAGGTTATTGTAATAAATACATAATTTATTAATTAAAAGTATATAATATGTTAAATACAAGCACATAATTCAACCTGCTCCACAATAGATAAATTATATTGGTAAGCTTGCATGCCTAAAATCTCTTCAATAATGGGCTTCACGTCCAAGACTACTTTGTATAGGATTTGCATGACTTCTTGGGTCTTGATGGACTTGTCTTAGCACTTGGGCTTTGCGTAGGAATCTAGGATTTATGATCCATTGCGTAGGAATTTGTTTTGTAGTTTTCCATTTTAATCTAAAAAGTGATCATTATGTGTATCGCTATGGCATTTAAGAATTTTAATTTATAAATTACCGTATGTATGTGTTTACTATCAATTGTAATTTTCTCAAAGTTGTTAGGAATGTCACTATATCTTTTTCTCCCAAAAGGTTGAATTCCCAACTCAAAGGGCCCCCAACCCCAACCCGACAAAGCATTTGGGAGGATGTAAAGCATTGGGAATGTCATTGCATCGAGATTCGAGAGGCCCCTAGGAGGAGATTGAAATCGTCACTGTGTTCTGAACCCTATTTACTCTCTTAGCTTTCACTACTTTTTTTTTTTTTTTGAAAAAAGTATTAAATTGATCTTTAATTTAAATCAAACGGATAGTACCGTGTATGTAATTGAATCCCTAAGTAGAGTAAAGTATTTTTTTTTTTTAAAAAAAAAAAAAACACTCCATTCAAACCCCTTAAACTGTTTAAAATGTTCAATTAAATTATAAATTAACATGTTTAGCATAACAGTGAATCGCGTTTTTACTTCCAAAGTGAAACATCTTAATAATGTGCGTTGTAAGTAGGTGCCCTCCTCTTCACTAAGAAACCAAACAAAATAACAAAGTTTTTATTTTATTCGGCCTGGTTTATTATATATATATTTAGTAAATAAATTAGACTGGGAACCTTAGGCCCTCGCTAGAGAGCGCTACGATTCTCTTATCTCCTAACATGATGAACACTAATCTTCTTGATCGACCTAACAATAGTAACACAACTTTTAATAACAAGAACAAAATAAGACAAAGCTTGAGTAGTACTTCTAAGGAATATATATAATTCTTAATTGTTTCCGCAAAATTAATCCATGCCGTGTGCGGAATGTCTTAATCGTATACCCCAGCGGGTCATAGACACATATCTAGCTAAACTCTTGATTTTTAAGTGTTGTTGGGCTATCCGATCCGCAACTTCAAAACCTTTAAAAATATCAACTAGAGGATACTTGTAAAAGATGAACACTTAAATCAATCTCGCAAAACAACAAACACATTATATTTCCATATATCCTAAGTCCCAATCGAGGAAAACAAATACAAGAAATTAAAAATATCTGGTATCTGGTGCTGGCTGGGCCAACGTGGACACCTACAAGTGGTAGATAAAGTGATAAGAAATGTGTAGTCCACAAAAACGCCATGCACAAACTACTATATATCTTATTAACCGTAATCTCTATCTCTGAAAGCAAGAAGCCATTCATTTCAATTCAATTCAAGAACCTCACTATTAGCTAAAATGGTGGCTCTTGCTGGTCTTAATCTCTCCTCCCCAGGAATCTTAGCCAAGTTCTCAGACTCCCCAAAGGCGGCGCAAACCACCAAATTCACTACGTGTCTAAACAGACCATGGAAGAGAGCCGGCGGCGCCGCCGCGGTTCAATTCAGGTCGGGGAGGATGAGCGTGGTGAGGCCGGTGGGCGCGGCTCCGGACAGCTTGTCGGAGAAGGTGGCAGACAGCGTGAAGAATGCTGAGGAAGCCTGCGCGGGCGACCCCACAAGCGGAGAGTGCGTGGCGGCGTGGGACGAGGTGGAGGAGCTGAGCGCGGCGGCGAGCCATGCAAGGGACAAGAAGAAAGATTCGGATCCTCTGGAGGAGTTCTGCAAGGATAACCCTGAGAGCGAGGAGTGTCGCACTTATGATAATTAATTTCATCTTAATTTGCGCCATGTAATCTTAATTATATTACGGAGTATATTATATTATATTCTTCCTTTATATATCCAACAAATTAGCTTGCATGCATGTTTTGGAACTCTGCTCACACACCTCTCTATCTGTTGTTAAATCATTAATTTATTATACTTCAATGCTCTCATGTGTGTATAATCAAAATTTACCATTTACTATATATGCACTTCTCTTCACTTGGAGTAGTGTTATTTATCACAGTTTACCTGTCCATTTGTGTAATTGTGGGTTTAATTAGTTTATGCTTTTTGGCATAATGCTAAGCTTATGCATGGGTTAATTTTGAGTTAATTCCAATTTTATATCCCATCTTTGATCATTGAGTTCAAAGTTTATTAGGTTAACTATTTAATTAATTTTTACAAACTTATCATTTTTAGTTTTAATTAAGTATATCTAGATGGATATTGGTTTATTATCTAATTTAAACTCTCTATGTTATCATTTCTAGTATTGATCACTCCATCATAATTTAAAGTATATAATGAAGAAATGTATTTATAAGGATACAAATAGTCTCAGTTAGAGTAAGAATGATAAATGGTAACATTTCTAATAATATAGGGGAAGAAAAATGAATTTTTATATTCCTATAATACATAATCCTAATACACCAACTCAAGCTTAAGGTTCTCTAGAGAGAACACTGAGCTTTGTCTCTTAGATCATTTAGCCTTATTGTGGTTAGTGATTTGGTAAAGATGTTTGCCAGTTGGTCTTTTTTGTAGATATGTAATTTTCTTGTAGTTTTTTTTTGATGTCAGACAAAATAAAAGAATCTCGACGGACTAAATTTTCGACTGTAAAATTGGCTACCATAGAACACTCATCCAGAGCGCAACTACAATAGAACACTCATCCAGAGCGCAACTAAGACTGAACACTCATCCAGAGCCCAGCTACAACGGAACACTCATTCGAAGCACAGTTACAACAAAACACTCATCTGAAGCACCGCTAAATAGGAACACTGTACTCAGCCAGAGAGTGCGACTAATCCGGAGCGCAGCTATAACGAAATACTCATCTAGAGGCTTAATAAATGAAGCCATGCATGGTAATGTGCCATCAATGTATCCACTGATGATACTTTGATGGTGGAAAATGGGAACAAGTTGAGTCTTTCAGAACAAATAGTTTGTGAAGTAGACTTGCGCAGTGTTTTATTAATGAATCTATTTGAGATCCATCATTATAATGTAATTGCATTACAATTGTGAAAATGCAATATTTTAAAGGTGAGTGTGTAGTATTTTGAAAATGAACACATTATGTTTGCTTGATTTAACCTATTTGGTGCCCATTAGTATAACTATGTATTTACATTAGTATTGTAAAAAAATGTACAATATTTTGAAAATGAAGTTGTAGTATATTGAAAGCGAACATGTAGTAGTGATTTAATGTAATTGATGTTAATTTAAAACATTAAAAAAAAATCTATATAAGTTTAATTTAAAATATTTCAATTAGAACTTTTAATTGATATTTCTATACACTAATTTTATTTATACAAAAATAAAAAATTAATTTAACTTCGTTCATTGACCATAATCTATGGTATAACAACCCACTGATTATAATGACAATCGTTATATCTGGTCCACAGTGCACTGTGGACCCTGGTCCGAAACGACGTCGTTTCAATGTTAGTGGACGGTGGACGCAAATGATTTCAGGAAATTCCTTGTCTAGAATACACAGAATGACTTGAAGAAATACACAGAATATTGACACAAATACACAGAAATCATCCTCCTAACATTCGAATATACAAAACACGTCACAACCTATATATGTTTAAGTATCCTTAACATGAATACACAGAATCGTAGTCTATAATACACAGAATGTCTTAAAAAAATATACAGAATATTAACACAAATACACAGACAGGTCGAAACGCGAAATGTGATTTCCAAAAAAACAAACTGTTAATTAAAATGACCAAAACAATATCGTTTTGGTACGGGGTGCACAGTGCATTGTGCACTTGGTCAACGATATAAATCGCCTTATAACGAGCTTTCGGCTAATTAAAGTTATCAAGGTAGGCCGGCCCAAGAAAAGTGTATTATACATTTATACCTATCCGAGTAAGGCCGGTCCATTAATTATGGGCTTTTTATAAAGCCTATCAAGTTGTCAAACCCCATGTAATAGACAAAAGACCTCAAAATGTGACATCAACATATGGGAATTTGTTAGTCAACGTGATTTATTTGTTTAGATAGACCTCAAAAAATCTAAATGTCTAACTTAATTGATCCATTTGTTTAAGGAAGTTTATGCTTAGATGTAGTCATCTCCTACTTCTCTAATGAAATATAGACCATTGAGGTAGGACAAAACCCGTATAGTACGCGATTATCATTCCTAAATTTGAAGTAAAATAAGAAAAATGAAGCTAAAGTTAAGATCCACAGTACATTTGTAGCATAGTTTTTGGCATGAGAAAACAAAGCCTACTATTTCTCTGTGGCTCTACGTATTGTATGTTTTCCCAATCTCTCCAATCCCTTTATTTTCTACTTTCTTAATCCGGCCAGACAATTGCCTAGCTACAACAACAAAAATAAAGAGTAAAAAGGGTTAAAAGAAGCTAATTAAGCTAGCTAGCCAGAATAGAATAACATAATGATCCAGTTTGTTAAGAAAGCCATAGTGAAAGGGCTTGATAGCTACCACAAAAAATACATCGCAACAAACTCCGTGGACCCGGTGTACCACGTGTGCTTTGGCGGCATGGCGTTCTCTTACCTGGTGGCGCTCCCCGAAGAACTCCGCCACCTAGAGCACCAAAAACACCTACACGCCCAAAAACAAGCTGATCATCAACACTCCTAAACTCAATTGTGGTATATTTTTTGCAAATGTTGTCGTTTCATTATAAAATTAGCTTGTGGCGGATCATCAGTAGGTAGGTTCACCAACTTAGAAATAAATATGAAGGCCGAGACCGAGACTTGTATGTCGCGGATAAAGTGTTTGGATTAAAATTATTTTGGTTGTGTTATATTTTCTTAAAGATCATCATTGTTCGCGTACTTGATACTTAATTTTAAATGTTATTATATATTATAATTTGGCGTTTGGAGGCAGGGTGTGTGTGCGGATTTTTTTTGTATGATCTGGTTAGGTATTCTAGTGGATTAGTTACTATCTTAGCATATAAGTCAAGAGCCATTGCAATTCAAGATGAAACATGCAACGTTAAACAATATATAATAGAATTTAATAGTTTATTGATCTAGAGAAAAAGTCTTGGGTAACATTGAACTCGGCGACAGTAATGCTCTCCCACACTTTATTATGCTACTTTTTCTGATTGATATATTATAATCGAGGTGATAGCGTCTAATCGATACATACATTACTCTTTTCACTCGCTCGCCCTACACTGTTTTTGATGACCTGCATGCCCAACAAACTCGATCAGTTGCACCTCCAAAAGCTATGGGGGAAAAAAAAAAAAAGAAGACAATGGAGGCTATATATTATTAAAAGTTACATAAAATTTTAAAACTTACCTTACCACTATTCTCATAAATAAATTATAATTTAAATTATTCATAAATAAAACATCTATGTTATAAAAATTATTATATTAAAAATATAATAATAAAAGTTACGTTTTCATGCAATTCTTCTTTTATGGTTCACAAAGTCTTCTATTATGAAAATATCTACCTAATTTCTCAAAGTCTTCCATTCCAATAATATTTACCAATTTTTTCAAAGTCTATTGGGAATATATACCCATTCGATCTCAAAAGTTCATTGGGGAATATCTACTATACCAATCCCCTAAAGTCTTGTGTAAAATCTTCGATATTAAAACTCGAACAATGCTAAAAGACTATAATCCCTAATTTATATATATATATATATATATAGAATTGCAATCATATGAGACAACCTATTTAGGTGAGAAATAAGACATTCTGGGAGCCGTCGATCTTGTACTATTTGATGGTTGAGATTAAATCTCCTCGATTGTTAGAAGACAACTAAATAACTAGCATTATTATTAACAAAATTAATAAAATTCCTACTGACTTGCAATAATATTTTAAACCCCACGTACACCACCAAAACGTTATTTAAGTTTTCAATGGTTATATGTTTATAACCTTATATAGTAAAACATAATTAATATTAATTAACTATTTATTATATAAATATAATTTATAACATTGATGTTGAGTGGTGATCTGACCAATAGAACAAGATTAAAGAAAGAAAGTAGTAGCCTCAAAATATTGTTGGAGGCATTATATTGGATTCCATCATTCTATAGCATGCAAAGCATCACAACCGACGCATATGATTTCTATTGTTAGTTGGCATTAATCGTTGAACTACACCTCAACCCCTTTGGTCGGCCCATCTAGCTCAAACAATACTAGCTGAGGTGATAATGTGGGTCGATATTATTGGACAAAATTTCTTGTAAACCCTCAATAAAAAGTACATTTTAATATAATAAAAGTATATATTGAATACACATTATTAGATAGTATATAAAATAATGTACATTCAATAGTTAAATAATGTATTTTAAAATAATATACATTCAGGATATAAATAATGTAAATTTAATATATTAAAAATGTATCTTTTATTTATGTTCTACTATACGTAGCTATATGAACTTGGTTTATGAAATAATGATTGATATTATTATGGGACACAAGTTTGAGCTAGAGACTCAGTTGCTTTGATTGCATTGGCCAAGGAACCATGGTCCACATAGGTTTATGGATCATACTATCAAGTAATGTACATTCAGTACACAAATAATGTACATTTAGTATATTAAAAATGTACAGTGTATTCAAGAAAAAGATACATTATTTGAGTACTACTGAAAGTATATTATTTTATATAATGTACATTCAGTATACAAATAATCTCTTTTTAATATATTAAAATATTTTTGTTTATAATTTACAACACTGTGTGGACCATGGTTCGCACAATAATTTGCCTCTCGTGACAAGTAAAAATTATGGTGAAGAAGCTATAGGATGCGTTGAATCTTCAGATTGGCTGAGGATATAGCCCAATGACAGAGAAACCAATCGTTATATCGTGCACCATGGTGCACATAGCAATGTGCATCCTGGTCCGAAACGTCGTTTCGATGTTAGTGGATGCGGACGCGAATGACACTAGGGAATTCATTATCTATAATACACATAATCATTATCTAGAATACGCAGAACGTTTGCCTAGAATATACAGAATGTTTGTCCAGAATACACTGAATATTGACACAAAATACACAGAACTCATCCTCCTAACATTCGAATGCACAAACACATCACAACATATGTTAATAACATGAATACAAAGAATATTGACACAAAATACACATAACTCACCCTCCTAAACATTCAAATGCACAAACACATCACAACATGTGTTACTAACATGACTACATAGAACGGTTGCCTATAATACACAGAATGATTGTCTGGAATACACAGAATAATTACCTAGAATACACAGAATATTAACATAAATACACAGATTGACCAAAATGGGAAACATGATTTTCAAAAAAAGGGACGATTAATTTACAATGCTCAAAACGACGTCGTTTACATACGTGGTGCACATGTATAATTTGCCCAGAGAAACAAGGCTAGGGAGGCCCATTATGGAGCCCAAGATTATCATATCTCTTGGAGTTACACGTTAGCACTTTTTATTAAACATGAGATGTCAAAAATTTAATTGGATGCTGAATTATGGATGTAATAAGATAAAATTAAAAAAATTTGATTAAATTTGATAATTCCATAATTATCAATGACTAAAATTATTTTTTTTTTACAATGTCCTAATCAATTACATACATATTAATATTATGTATTAGTAGTATACAAACTGTGAAGTTTTTAAAAGGTAATTGTGAACATTTAGGTGATTTAGTATGTAAATTGTGTATAGATCTACCTTGCAAAGTGAACTCGAGTCCACAAAATAATTTACACACACAAGGTGGGCCTGTCGATCCACCCCATCAAAGTCCACGACTTTGATGAGCCTAAAAAATCAAAACCCGTTCTACTTTTATTATAAGACGATGCGAAATTAGCATGTACTGACCATTTTTATATTTTGAATGAATTTCATTGAGAATTCACATTATTTTTCACCACTAATAAAAACCAATTATAAGTATGAAAAAAAACATATAAATATAAAACTATTAAATTATATGGTGGATGTATGCTAATTAACGTTTAAAATTTGTAATGGGATTGCTGCAAATCTGAAGACAAATTGAGAGAATTCCGTAACTATTACGAAGTTGGTTTCTGTCCTTTTCTTTTTGGTTCTTCCTCCGACAATCCATTAACCATTTCTTAATTGATTTATCAGTTTGGCATTCGACAATAAACTTAAATGTTTTTTTTTTTGTTTTTTTTTTTAAGGAAAGACAATAAACTTAAATGTTAGTGTACCAAAATGGCACTGCACGGTGCTCAAAACGAATAGAATTTTCCAATCTGCAGATGCCATATCAAAATGCTAGCCTTGCCTAGCCTTTACATTATGCAATCCCTATGATTTCTTTAGGGTTGACTTGCAAATTTACTTTATAAAAATTCGTAATTAATAAAATATATATTTTAAAAGATGTATAAAGTTGGTGAATTTTACTTTTCGCCTCATATTCATTTCTTCCAAATTACATTTCAAATTAATCCCAAGATACCACTTACAGATAGCCATGGTCAAGACGATTTTATATTTTCTTCTGAAAAAAGTTTTAAGGGGTTATTTTATGGAAACTAATGTTGTTAGCGCACAAAACTTTATATGCATAAATTTATTTACTATGATCTAGTTTCACAATATTTGGTTGTCATAGCTCATAGGTGAATTCTATCTGATACAGCAAAATACGAAAAGAATACTGTATTATAATCAAGTCGGGTACAAGGTATAATACCCTAAGGGAGACTGAGCTACGTGACAGTGGGTCAGAGGCTCCCAGTCTCTTTAGCTACTATCTTAGAGGAAATAGCCAAAAGTCCTTCTGCCTGCATTAAATGCTCCTTTTATAGTGCTGTTGGCGATATTCCGGTCTACCGGCATGTAGGACGCGTGGCGGACATGCACCGGTCCCTCTACTGCTCTAGCGTGCTTGCGAACTATGTGTGCGGGCGTGAGACCTCAGGTTCGAAACCCCGCGAAAGCCCTAACTGCGGACCGAGCTCGGGTTTACCTGGGCTGGTCAGACCGGGAAGCCAACCTTACAAGCGATCAATCTTCCCTCGAACATACTGTCCGAGAGACCGGTCGAATAGACCGAGATTTATCCCTATCACTATCGAAAGTTAACCAATGAAAATCATGTAAATATGTTCAAGACTGTACCTTGGGGCCAAGTGACACCAGCTCTTAATTTTAAATTAATATGTCAATTAGACATATATAATGGTGATGTAACTATCAAATGACTTATTAATAATATGCTAACATAAAATACTTAAAATACTACTAATGAGATTTAAATTTGTGACATTAGTATACTAATAACGTATATAGACTAGTAATTTTCTCAATTATACAAAAATTAAATCATATATTACAAATTAAAATTACAAATATAAAATTAATATAATTAGAATTATATACCACACAAATTAATTTTATGTGATACCAAATAAATAATTAGAATGTTTTTATCTTATATATATATAGTTCTAATTATATTATTTTAGTAATATATGAATTTTTTGTATAAGCAAGTAAAATATTATAATTATTCATGTGGTATTACATAAAATTTATTTATATGGTATACACTTTTAATTATATTATTTATATCCTTATAATGGTGGTAGTATATAATTTAATTTTTGTATAATTAAAGAAATTACTACTTTATAATGTTTAATTTTTTATATTAATATTTTAATAAATTTTACAAATTGACAATTAGGTTATTGGTCTTGAAGTTAGAAAGTATAGAATAGATACTACATTATAAAGAATCATGAATATTTCAAAAAGTGTATTATTGCTAATTTAATTTTTTTTTCTGAAGAATATGATTTTAATATGATTTTATGGGTTTAACTTTTGTTAGCAGTATTTTCAATATTTTTATGTTAATTAATGACTGATGTAATAGCCACATAATCGTCAAGTCATCTCCCACATACATACTTAATGGTTTAACTAACTACATTAAAAATTTTACTTAATTATTTTATTTTTAAAATAATTATCTTAATCTGACAATAGCAAATACATAAATTCCTCTTTAGTCTAGCTAATGTTCGTTATAAAAAATCAAAAATTTAAAATTACTTTATGCTCAATCAAAAACATCACGTTCATAAGTCACTATCTAATTACTAGATGATAAATGACTAAGCCCAAACAATTTATAAAATTACTACCTTTGAATAGATTTTTATCGATAATCTTAACAACTCATTGATGCTACATAGTAGATTTGAACTTTTCATTCTTCTCTCTTTTACCAATCCAAAGAAGAAAAGGAAATAAATAAAATTAAATTAAAAAAAATTTAAAAAGGGCATCACTTTCATGTGAAGTAATTATATTAATTGTAGAGTGCACCGCTGGCTATCTTTGTCACCGAAATTGTTCGAGATTCAGATGAATATGGTTGAGTTGTTTATGTTTAATTTTATGTAGACAGATATCTAACACATAGGGATTAAATAGACATCATTGGCGACATTGGACCAAAGACAATAATATTTCTGTTGTTTCATAATAATCACATTTAATTGTACATAGATAATGAAATTCTTTTTTCACTCTAAGAGCAGGTTGAGACTTCATATGATAGAATATATTTTATGTTCAATCTTCATTCACTTTTAGCTTTAAAAGGGAAAATCATCATTTTGATCACTCAATTGTTTTCTAATTGTCAATGTGGTCAAGGCCGGCCTTGAGAGCGGGCAAGATGGGCACCCCGCTGGGCCCAACGTTGGGAGAGCCTCCTAGCTTGGTTTCTTTTTTATTTTTTGAATGCAAAAATTTGAATTCATGACTTCAAAATTGTTTATTAATTTTAAATCCATTTAACAATTACAACCATGTGATATACTATCTCAGTTAATAAATATATATCAGTGAACGTTGAATTAATTTATAGTTAAACTTCATATAAGGCCTAAAGTTTGAATGGACACTACTCCAAGGCTAATCTATTTTTTTTTAAATAAATTTTATATATATATACAAAAATTCAAAATTATCATTTAATTATTTGTAATTAACCCATACAATCCTTTAATTTCATATATTAAGGGCCCCTGTTTTTATTTTGCCCCAAGCCTATAAAATGATAGGACTGATTCTTAATGTAGTCCATAATTTTCAATTTCAACTAATTTGATTTTTGAATTTTTTAAAATTTCGTCAATTAAACACTTCCGAGTGACGAAAATGGTGATTTTCGCATTTTAAAATTTCGTCAATTTGATCCTCGAAGGATTTAATTGACGAAATTTTAAACAATTTGAAGATCAAATTAGTTGAAAATTAAAAACTATGGACTACATTAACAGTTGAGAAACAATTGAGAAACCAAAATGATGATTTTCTCTTTTAAAAATATAAGAAATTAATCCCCCCAAAAAATCTCTTGTATATTTATAGGTCAAGTAAAACTTTCAATGATCTTTTTGTTGAGGATATAATATATAAAATGATAACTATGCATTCTCGTTATAAGTTTAAATGTTTAGTTGAGGCATAAATCATCATTCAATTATTTGACATAAAAATTGCGCTCCCAACTCCAAAAAAGACAAATTGCCCATGGTGGCTCTCCATACGTAGATGGTCGAGGATTTTGCCTCTTCCATCTACATAGGAGGAAGACACCTCTCCCGTCAGCGACGACGGAGAAGTCCGCCACCTCCGTCAACGGAGGAGGTGGCCGTCTCCGTGGCTACGACTCTGTTTTTTTTTTTTTTTTTTTTTAATTATAAAAATTAATATTATATTATATTTGTTAAATAATTAAAGAAAATATTATTTTATTTTTCATGTGGCATGTTAAATCAAAAGTTTACATGCAATTTGTTATTTACCTACAAATAATGCTAATTACACACATTTTTAATGTTAAATGGTTTAATTGCATATTTTTTTTGTTCGATGGTGTAATTGTTCAGGGTTCATCAGCGAATGGAGTTAGGGCCATTTCCTAGAATCATACAAGTTCAATGATATATTTGACGCTATTTCCTTCTTCTTTTTTTTTTTTTAAAAAAAAAAGTTATTTCTTCTTTATTTGTAGCCTAAATGTAACATTTAAAGGGGCTTGGGCCTTCGAATATACTATTACATTTTCTCACAATTTTCTTACCTTTCCCGGTTTATGGTGGGCCCTGTTAAGTAAAATCATCACCTGTATTCAATTAATTACCACTACTAAACTAATAATTATTAAATTAATTTATTTTAATTACTAACTGCTTAATATATTTACGAAAGCTATTTTTTTTTTTTAATACAACTGACCTTATTACATGGTAGTATGATCTATTCATCTATACTTTTCTCAAGAGTCAATTTCGAGATCTCCTCCACTGAGACTCGAACTCATGACCCCCCATCTGAGGGTGGCCACTACATGCCAATTGAGCACAAGGTGCTTGGCTTTTTAAATTACTAATAATGAGACAATTCCACCTAAACCTTTATTATTAAAACAACATATAGGTGGACAACTTTTAAAAGCAAAGATTGTAAATTATTTTGTATGTGCCGCAAATTAAAATCATTTATCTTAGTTATTTGTTGCTTTAATCTAGAATAAATATATACTACTACTAGTACTACAATAATAATAATAATAATAATAATAATAATATATTATTATTATTATTATTATTATTATTATTATTATTATTATTGAAATTTCTATAAAATGTAAAATATTTGATATTAAATTGTCAAATTTTAAACGTTTGAATATAATCGTAATAAAGTGTAAATTTTAGATTTTTTCACCATTAAACTTTTTTTCATTGAAATAATATTTCTTTGCGTAATCAAAAACATAGGTGGAGTCAACTACTATGTAATATGATAGCATATTTGTTATCATTTTATATACATAGTCGCATCTTACCGCGTTTAACAAAAGCAGAGGTGGTGTTATAATTTAAAAAAAAAAAAAAAAAAAAACAAAAAACAAAAAAAAACAGAGGTGGCATTCCCTATTTGGGAGGTGGTTGAAATTTGTGTGCTCATTAATTAAGTAGCTTAGGCAATATATTTTCCTTAATTTCAGAGTGAAGTTGGGCGCCTAATGTCGGCCTCTACGACAAAATTAAGTGACCGGGCATTATAAATAAATCTTCCGCATACTCCGCCCATTCATAAATGAATTCCACCACTCTCTCAATGCCGGCGTCACTTCCTATGCTGTGTCCATACTTTATTATCATATATGTTTCCCAAAAAATTTAAAATATTATCAATTTTCAATGCAATTATTTAAATGAGATCAAGTAATTTCAAAGAAAAACTCACAATCACTATACAATAGAGATAAACAGCGCTAAGAATATTCTGTGTAACGATTAGACTGAAAATACATTGACAAGATTTGAACTTGCGACCTTCAAGTATAAAAATCAAAATTATTCACTTGTTCACCTTTTTCGAGACATTTTTAAAGTGTAATTTTGATTTTAAACAAACATGTCGTCACTAGTTATGGACTTATGGGTGGAATATATATAGTCATGTCATTATACATATTATTAGTTAAAACTTAGGGGGGTGTTTGGTTAAAATATTAGAAAAAGAATTGTAATTGGAATATCTTTCTTTGGTTGTAAATATGAATTGAAATTATGAATTGAAATTAAATCGAGATAAATGTAAATATGTTACTAGAAGAAATATCTTTCTTTGGTTGTAAATATGAATTGAAATTAAATCGAGATAAATGAATAAATAAATAATTACTTAAAAATAAACATAAATAAATAAAAATATATAATACATTATCTCAAAAATATATAATATATAATACATAATATACGCACACATATATTTGAATATATTAAAGTTGAACATTGGAAGTATGGATGATGACATTTTTCTTTCATTTTTTTTCTTTCATTTTTCAACATTAGGAAAAGGAAGATAGATAGAAGGAGTTTTATAATTATTGGAGAATTTGGATATGATAACAAAGTTGCAAAAGTAAATAAACAAACATGATAACGAGAATGAAATTTGATAGTAGGATGAAAAAGTATCTAGTCAAACGCCACTTAAATAGTTAATTTATCAAATATCTTTCAATAAACCACTAATATAACCTATATTAGTTATAATATTAATACAATCTGTCATTGGTCATCAATTAACACAATTTGTAACTAGCTTGGTTGGCGTGAGTCGAATGTGCACTCTTGTCTCTTAAAAAGGTCGGGAGCCCCTTCTCGTATAGAAAAACTAATTGGGTTGGCGGGCGTTAATTGCCAAATACAATGTTATGTACATTTGCACGTATAAATTGGTCAAAATTTTTAACCGCAGTTCAAAACCTTGCCCACAAATTCAAAACCTTCATTAAACGTCTTCAATTATAGCGCAATTATTTGCAAAAAATTAATTGGTTTAATTAACAGTAAAGTCAAAGACAACAATGTAACACTAATGGAGACATAAAGTGGGAGATGGTACCTTTAGGAGCAGAAAATGTTAAGCACAAGACCATGAGTGAAAAGGTACAATAATAACATATTTTTGTAAAAAATATTGTTGGGGGGGTTTTGTCAGCACATATATTATGGGTTGTGGCTGCCTAGGTTAATATTCTATGTGTATTGCATCACTTCCATTTTCTGAATCTGAAACAAACACACAAACAAACAACTGTATCCTATCTGGCCAATCTTAAATGGGTCTTTCCTTGGTTTGACTTTCAGTTTCTCGTCTTTTACGTAACTTATTTGCTTTTCCTTTCTCTTACGTATTCACACGCTCGCCTTGTGAAGTCTATACACTTCTTCTTTTTTTTTTTTTTTTTTTTGAAAAGACACTTTAGTTTAGTATATAAAACAAATTGTATTTATCCTTCAATAATATATAGAATTGGGAGGGATAAATGTGAACTATCTCTCATGTGAGAACAACGAACTACATATTATACCGCATCTTATAATGTCTGTTTGAGTAACTGTAGATACCTGATTGTGCACCTGAAAATATATGGTAAAGTATTTTATTCAAAAAAAGAAATACTGTGAATTTTTTGTAATTAGGATTGTGCAACTTGTTGTGTTTGATTGTACAATTGTTGATAGCTAATTGTGTGCACGGGAGCCGTGGTTCTAATTTTTATTTTTCAAGTAATTTGTCTTGATCAAGTGGAATATAAAAAAAATGAATAGGTTACTCAAAAACTAAATATGGACAATACAATAATACAATGATTTCAAGACAAATATGGAATATTTAAAAGTAATCTAGCTTACAATAATTAAGACTTGTAATATAATATGACTAAGATTATCTTGTGAAGTGTTTGGTTCAAGTCATTTAAGATTACGTACATAGGTAGTGTGATTATGTAATGATATATCACCTCATATTTCGAGATAGTTTAATTACCTCCTTCATCTCAGGTAATTTAATATATAAGTGATGTGGTAAATACGGTGACTTCCACAAACACATACAAGTACTGAGGATCACGAAGGGATCATCCTTTAGTCTGCTTGTTGGTTTAAGATTATGAGCTCGAGATTTAGATAAGGGTCGGAGGTTCTCGAGCTTAGGTATAGTGGATGAAGGTGCCAAAAGTCCCCTTCTCCTCGCCATAAATACGGTATTTATAGGGTAGTTGAGGGGCACATGCTGGGTGTCCGGCATGGCTGACGCATGTCGCACATGCAGTGGCCAGTGGGTGGGCTCGAGAACTACGCCCTGCCTGCCACGCGTGATTCCTAACGGTCCCTTGAATACCCGAACTAGCTCAGGAAGGGTTTCTTTTGGTAACCTGACCATCTATCGAGTACATGTTCCGTAAGCACAAGAAGATATACTCGGAAAATATTCCCCATCAATAAGCATTGAAGTTACTCCATAATATTTTAATGAAGAAATATAAATGAAAATTCATATGTATATTGGCAAGTGTCCAGATTAATTATATAGTAGATTAAGCATATAATTTGTGTGACTCTCATACTCTCATGGAAGCAGAGCAGAAGCTCTGGAAACAGAATGTAATCAGAAACCCCTTTGTTTTTTTTGGCATGAGAAACAATATAAGATTTGAAAATGGGACAAAATGAGTGGGAAATGAAACAGGCCAGGCCAGGCCATTTGGTTGCACTACAGAATTAGCTTCAATTCTTTACTGCTAAACCATTACTCCCTGCCCTGCTAGCTACTATATATTATCTATCACCAATTTAATAATAATAAATGCATGCATATTGGGGTTGATGCCTCAAGTAATTTAAGTCAACCAAACCAGAAATCCATAAAACAAAATTATTTTTCACAATTCCTAACACATGGACACACAAATTCACTATAATTATTCGCATTTCAAATCTTGATGCTAAGGGCATTCCAGATTGCCAGCATCCCACAATAATGCCTTTCTGACTCATTAATTTATTGCTAAATTAAATCCCACATTAACTTCCTCACCAGCCCTCTCTTACTTTGAATTTTTTTTTTTTTTTTTGTTTTCTTGAAAATTTTTTCAACTTTTTTATGTTTTCCTTCTCTCTGTAGTTTTGACTTTGCAGGTTTCTTTATGTAGTAAAAATTAAGTGAATCCACCTAGAGAGTCTTTATCACCATTGCATTTTCCGTTGCATTTATTGCTGCTACCTAGCTTAGCTTCCAGGTTTTGAATCCTCTCTTCTTCTCTTTTTCTCCCATGGCTTGTTTAATCTCCACACAAATTCTCCTCCTTTCTTGATGATCCCAGCCTAAAAAAAATTTCCCAGTTTTTTTTCTTTGATTTCTTGAGAAATCAAGGTCTGGGTATCTGCAAAATGGATGAAAAATCGTTTCTTTCACCATTTCATCAGCCAATTTTCCTCCCTCAGCCGCCGCCGCCGCCGCTGCGCGGCGGCGGCGGCGGGGGGTTTAGCCTGAACAACAAGGTAAGCCCGAGTATACTTCTGATCATCATAATTCTTGCGATAATTTTCTTCATTTCCGGTCTGCTTCACCTCTTGGTTAGATATCTTTTAAGGCCTTCAAGTAGAGATCCAGATGAGGTTGATAATGTCACAGCTCTTCAAGGCCAATTGCAGCAGCTTTTTCACCTCCATGATGCTGGGGTGGACCAGTCTTTCATTGATACTCTCCCAATTTTCAACTACAAAGCCATAATTGGTCTGAAAAACCAGAACCACTTTGATTGTGCAGTGTGTTTGTGTGAGTTTGAGGGGGAAGATAATCTCAGATTGCTCCCAAAATGCAGCCATGCCTTCCACATGGAGTGTATAGACACTTGGCTTTTGTCCCACTCCACTTGTCCTCTCTGCAGGGCTAGTCTCCTCCCTGATTACTCCATGGCTTCCCCTATAGTCCTGGTTCTTGAATCTGGGAGTGAGAGTTCAAGGGAAATGGGCCATCCTGAGAGGGAGGGTATTTTGGGGATTTCACAGAGATGTGGTGATGATGATGGTGATTTGCAGAAATCATGTGAGATTGTTCAAGAAAAGGGGGAGGGGGGTCAAGAAAAAGTTGTGAAGGTGAAGCTTGGGAAGTTTAGGAATGTGGATTCTAGTGGGGAGGGGAGTAGTGATAGTGGGATTGATTCAAGAAGGTGTTTTTCTATGGGGTCATTTGCTTATATTATGGATGAGAATTCATCTCTTCATGTCCCTATTAGGATGAAGAAACAGGCCAGCAAGAAGAAGCCACTCACACCAGGCCACAGGGTTGCCCTGTCTGAGTGTGGTGGGTGTGATTCAAGAAGGGACTTCAATGGGTTTGAGGCTTTTAGGTTTTCTGAGATTCAAACTAGTGGTAGTGATGGGAATGAGATCACCAACAAGGTTGTTAAAGAAGGTAAAAGAGAGAGCTTTTCAATTTCCAAGATTTGGCTCCGGGGAAATAAGGACAACAACAACCCTAATTCCGCCGCCACGGAAGGACGGCGTGCCGTCTCATTCCGGTTCCCGGCGCACTCGGCCGTGGCGGGCACGAAAACCAAGAGCGGCGGGGGCGACTCATTCCGGTTCCCGGCGCACTCGGCCGTGGCAGGCACGAAGACCAAGAGCGGCGGGGCCCGCGGGGGCGACACCCCCGCCGGGAGTGGTGGTGCAAGTGTTTCCGAGATTGGCATTGATGGGTGGGGTGGTGGGGGGTGTGATGTGGAAAATGATGGCTCCCATATTGTGAATTCTTCTTCAGCAAATGCACCTTCTTTTGGGAGGAGAACTTTGATTTGGCTAATGGGAAGGCAAAACAAGGTTGTGCACTCTACATTCTCATCAAATGTCTAAGATTATTATTCCCCATTTCACCCCACATTTGTTCCCTCAAGTAATTAGAGTGAAAAGAAAGGGGAAAAAATTTGCACAACAAGTTAGAAATGTTAAAGGGTGTTTAGAATACAAATTAAAATTTTTTGGGTATTTGTATCAAAGTAATTATATTGTTTTCCTCATTGTTTTCTTTGTTCTTTCATCCTAATTCTTGCAAATCTTTGTGCTTTGCATTGGTTATCTTTCTTTTCTCTGCTTTGGTACACTGAAATTAGTCAAATTAGTAACTATTCCCTTAATTTATTAGATAAAGATGTCCAACGGAAACAATTCCGTCTAATAAATTCACAACTTTATAGCACAAAATATCATTTAATGTAAACAAAATTAAGATATATGATTTAGTCAATGTATTAAGTGTATTTTATTTCCACCACACAATTTGTTTTGATAAGAGTTGTTAGGTTGGTTGTTAAGTATAAGGGTGATTGTCAGAGAAAGGTAGATATTGGAATTCAAGAGGATAACCAATCTAATGATTCATTTAGGCTGCAAATGTGAAAGATCTTGGAGTGGTAGGTTCAACAATTGAAAACACATGACTTCAACATACATGTGGTAAGCATGCTATAACAAATTTTTTTACCTTAAAATTTGCTAAACTAGTTCTGTATTATCTCATCTGATTAGTGACAAAACAGATCCGGATTTAGGAAGAAAGGGAGTGAGATTCTGTTTTGTTTTGGGCAATTTTTAACCCTAGCTTGTAAATTTCTAAAATTTATATTTATTGAATCTTGTAGTTTTTTTTTTGTTATTTATTTATTGAATTTAAATATAAACTTTAAAATAATATTTATAGACACACGCACTGAACATTTATATATAAATAAATAAATAAATAAATAAATATATATATATATATATATATAGGGAAGGGCTCAGGTGCGGATATATCTTCCCCAGTTGTGTGATACTCACCTTAAGCATTAAAACAACGCACCTTAAGTACACCTAAAGTACACAAACCACGCACCTTAAGTACACCTTAGATTGGTTAAGCTAAGAACACAAATCACGCACCTAAAGTTTCTAAATGATGCATCTTCAATTGAGAACACACTGCGCACCTAAATACACAAACCACGCACCTTAAGTACACAAACCACGCACCTTAAGAATACAAAACACACACCTAAGTTTCAACAACTCACGCACCTTAAGCATACATATCACGCACCTTAAGAAGGAAGAACAAGGCACCTTAAAAAGGAAAATCACGCACCTTAAGCATACAAATCACGCACCTTAAGAAGAAAATTACGCACCTAAAACCGCCACACAACTGCACGGGAGACATCCCACCGCACGGGAACTGAATTTTATAAAACTACCACACAAATTTTTCAATATTTATAAAACTAACTTTGCTATCTTTTGATAGCTTTCGTAGCTCAGCTGGTTAGAGCACCTGTTTAGTAAGTGGGAGGTCTTGAGTTCAAATCTCAATGAAAGTAAAATGACGGGATCAAATTTGTTTTTTGAGTACTATTGACTCTATTACATGTAGTATAAATGTGACCTCCCATTTGGGAAAGCCAGTTATGTCGCTTGATTATGACGTCTTTCGCGACGGGGTCAAATTTATTTTTTGAGTATTATTGACTCGAGTATTATTGACTCTGTTACAATTAATATATAGTCACAGTTATGTTGCTTGACCACAAGGTCTTAGGCGACGGGATCAAATTTATAATTATTACAAATTTGAAAGATTTCAATATTTATAAAACTCACTTAAAAAAAAACTTCATTATTTCTTAATAGTGTTCGTAGCTCAGTTGGTTAGAGCACCCGTTTAGTAAGTGGGAGGTTTTGAGTTCAAATCTCAATGAAAGCAAAATATGTAAGAAAAAAAAAAAAAAATATATATATATATATATATATATATATATATATATATATAAATGACAGGATTAACTTTGTTTTTTTTTTTAGTACTATTGACTTGTTACAATGTAGTATAACTGTGACCTCCCATTTGGGAAAGCCACATTATGTTGTGACTCTATTACAATGTAATATATCTGTGATTTCCCATTTGGAAAAGTCACAGTTATGCCGCTTGACCACAAGGTCTTAGGCGACAGGATCAAATTTATAATTATTACAAATTTGAAAGTTTTCAATATTTATAAAACTAACTTCATTACTTTTTAATAGCTTTCGTAGCTCAGTTGGTTAGAGCACCCGTTTAGTAAGCGGGAGGTCTTGAGTTCAAATCTCAAGTTATAACCCATTACACATTTGAAAGTTTGAGCACTCGTTTAGTAAGCGGGATTTCAAATCTCAAACCTACTCTGTTACAATGTATTTTTTGAGTACTTATGCCGTTCGACTATAAGGTCTTAGGCGATGGGATCAAATTTATAATTATTACAAATTTGAAAGTTTTCAATATTTATAAAACTAACTTCATTATTTTTTTGATTTCAAAAAAAAACTTCATTATTTTTTAATAGCTTTTGTAGCTCAGTTGGTTAGAGCACCTGTTTAGTAAGTGGGAGCCGGGAGGTCTTGAGTTCAAATCTCAACGAAAGCAAAACATACACAGACTTTTTATTTGGGAAAGCCACATTTATGCCGCTTGACCGCAAGGTCTTTGGCGACGGGATCAAATTTATAATTATTACAAATTTGAAAGTTTTTATAGAAAAAAATGCAATGACATTTTTGTAAATAACTCAAATTTTAAAGTACAATCAACAACACTATTGAGTGCAAGTAAGTAAAACTATAGCATGCATATGATGAGAAGTTTAAAATTTTAAACCCAAAGCTAAACCATAAATATTGCACTCCTAAATAGTAAAAAGAATACCCAAAACCAAATTAGAAAAACTAAACCATAAATTTTAAAGGGTGAAATCTAAGTGCAATTAGCTTTCAAATTCAGTGCAATTAATGAGATCTTTAGGTGCATGCACTTTATATTATTGTTGGATGTACTTTATATTGTTGCAATGTGCACTATAAACGCAAACTTTACCTACTAAATTATAAAGTCAACCATTAAACCATAATAGATAAATAAATAAATAAATAACTAAATCATAAATTGTAAAATGTGAACAATTTTACCGCACATATACATATCACGGGATGCACTCTATTGTGTTGCTAAGTGGACCCCATAGTGTTATTACCTGCACTTAAAATTCAAGTTATTTATGAAAATGCCACCGCATTTTTCCTCTCTCCCTGCTTAGTTTTTCCATATTGATGGCTCTTGTTGGTTTCTATTTCTCTCTTGCGTCAGGAGATATATATATATAGGGAAAATTGCATCTTTGGTCCCTGAGCTATACCTAAGTTCCAACTCAGTCCCAGAGTTATGGCCGTATCCGAGTTTAATCCCGCAGTTATTGGCGAAGTGACGAGTTTTGTCCCTGACCGTTAAATTTGACGGAATTTTTTTTAAAAAAAATTAAAATTTTAGGGGTAAAGTAGGAAATTCACATTTTATTCTCTTTATTATATCAAAACCATTTTCACAAAATTATTTTTCACTTCTTAGCCTCTTATTTCAAGATTTTTCAATTCTAAAAGCATTTCAATAACATAGTATGAATTATTAAGAACATGGCTCTCGTATAACAAACTTAACACTTAGCGCAAACAAAGAAACTTTTATCATTGTCTTCAGGCGTGTGAAACGCAGTATCCTAACAATTTTTTATTTTCTTTACTGAGCAACAAATGTAATCAAACCAGAACTTTGGAAATGCAAAATGATATCAAATTTCTCAGGTTGCTTTTATTAGAAAATTCACAAACGAAATAACTTTGAGATTTTTAGTATTTAAAAAATAATTATTTTGTATGCAGTAGTTTAGTCAATAATTGTTTTTTGAATTTTCATAATTGAGTCTTAGGTTTCTCATTCATTACTCTGGTTTTTAAGAAGACATAGGAGCTTATGGATATATATAATATAATTTTTCATATATTGTCATGATATACGATTCTTGATTAAGTTATTGCATGCAGAGCTTACGAAAGAATTTTACGTACTAAAAATCTCAAGTTACTCTCTTGGTGAATTTGTTATAAAAATCTCAAGTTACTTCCTTGATTTGATTACCCTTAATGTTTAGTAAGAGAAATCATAAACTTTTAGGATGGTGTGTCCAATCCAAAAGGTTGTTCGAGTAGCTTATTGTAGTCAAAGTCATAATAATTAAGACACCCCAAAGTTTAATCCAACAAGTGACATTCATAGTTACCATCTTGGCAAGCTGCAGTACAATTCGCACAGTCACATTGTCCGCAAAAGTGATTGAGCATATTCTAACCATATGGTTATCAAAGAGAATGTTACCAAGTTTTCAAGATAGATTTTTCAAAATTGGTCAAGATAAAATGCAAGCCAAGAATTCAGAATTTTAGGAACTAAAAAGTCAAGCAACGGTTAAAAATTATGACATGAACAACTTAACACGCTAGAATCACTGGTCATTATACCAGGGACAAAGACTATCCGTTTAAATTTTGCTTCCCCCAACGAAAAAATTAATTAATAGAAGTCTATAAATACCTTCATTCAAATTAAATGGAATAAAGAGTTATTCAAATTAAATGGAATAAAGAGTTGGCCAATTTTTATACAAAATTTCTACAAGTAAAATTGCTTTCAAATACTTTCTAGCTGACCGGTGAGAGACAAAGCATTAAATTTAAGATCAAGATCAAGAACTTTGCCATATTCAAGCTCATTCAACGCCGAATGTACATTATTGGAAAAACGAATCAAAAATTGAAATATTCCGATCATAATATCCTCTATTTGTGGTAAATTGGTGTCCGTGTGCGAGTGTTCAATTTGCACATGCTCAAAGCCAACCCTAACCAAAATACATTAATGTTTTTCAATATTCATTACACTATTTGTTTTCATAACCCAATTTAAATGATTTTTCTTTTCTTTTCTTTTTTTTTTTTTAATTTTTCCTTTTAAACCTAACTAATAAATTGTTTGAGTCATCCATTTCAATTAGCTGAAATTCATTCAGTACGTTCAAGATAATCATTAACCGACAAGTTAAAAGTTAAGGAAAATAAAATAATTCAAATTGTACAAAATTTGTTACAAATACAATTATCTTATTATTTTGTTTTCCCCGTTTATTTAGTCTATAACTATACAAAACTTCTCTATCATATATAGTATCATACAATGCAACTTCTACCTTGGAATTAAAAAAACAGTTTCTGAAGACTAATGGATGAAGGCTTTGACCATCCAGGATATTATATGCATGCCAACATAAAATGAAAGGACACTTGCATTGTTTCCTCTGGTTTTGAATTAAAGTTCCACGGCAATGACTTACTAAAAGTGAAAATTTGGATGTGAATGGATAAGCAACATTAATATTTGACTTTGGCTTTAATTTTCCTTTAAAGTGGTTTAAGTACTTGACTTTTGGTTATTAGTGTGTGAGTTTCAAAATTGGTTGGTACATACTATATTTAACACTATACCTAACAATCTCTAGTTGTTTGATATGATGACCATTATTACTCCAAAGTTTTTTTTTTTTTTTTTTTTTTTTTTTTTTGGAATTCCTACAATTATTGCGCTCTAAAGTATCTTTCCTCCCAAAAGATTGAATCCCTAACCCTAAGGACCCTCACATTCTGGCTTGACAGAGCATCTGAGATATGTAAATCATGATAACTTAACTGAACACAGAGATTATATATTTGCTTCCTGATCTTTCTTCCCAAACTTCACCCATTATGACCAACTGAGCTGCCCATGCCGATAAATGATTTATTGTGTTTGAAGTGAAATTTGAACATTTAACCTCATAGTTATTAATGAAAGTAAATTGTTTTTGTTTTTGTTTTTGTTTTTGTTTTTTTTTTCTTTTTTAAATTTGAGAGTCGTAATTGTAGGGGTGGGAACCATTTTCTATTAATAAATATAGAGGTTTTTATAATGCATTTTAATATAATTGTTAAGAGTGCAATTTCTTTCATATTAGTCTACACTCACATACATCATTTTTCAACATGGGCAAAACCTATTCCCATCTACTTTCTCAACATCATGGGCACACTTAGAATGTAATTAATCTCACATTCATTCATTAATTATTTTGAGTATGTAACTATACAAAATTATTCTACTCACGAGCATCTAAATATTCATAGACTATATTAAATCATTAGTGAATCCCACTTAAATTCATGGATAAAAATGGCTAATTATATTTTTGCCAATTTTCCAACTCTTATTTGGCCAAATTGAAACGTATTAACGAAACAAAATAGAAATAAGGGTATGTATTTATTTGTGATGTCAATTGGGCTAGCCTGTTTAGTTTTGGACTAGCCCAATCGGATTGAGACTTATCGGTTCGAGCTTTTCGATTTCTTTTTTTCTTTTTGGGTTTAAAATTCATGACCCTAGTCTTAAAACTTCGAATTGTCAGGTTTATCATGCACGCTCAACAAAAGTTTTGACATTTTCAAATTAACATTTTAAACTTTTAATTTTAATAAATTAGCACATTTACACAAATAAATATAAAGTTATACATTATTCAATCAATCTATACATCCATTTCCAAATTCTAACTAAAACTAATTAATATTACACTATAATTTAATATATAGTTATAATAATTTTTTATTTTTCATTATTTATTCATAAAACAAATATTTCATTTTGTAATAAATTTATTACGAAGTAGTATATTTATTAAAATTTTATTTAAAATGAATTTAAAAAAAAAAAAAAAACAAAACAAAAATGAACTTACATATAAACTCGTATATTTTGTTTTACATTACTTTTGTAACAAATAATAGATCAGACTTAAGTGGTTATGAGGGAAAAAAAAATGGCTAGGACTATTGGGCTAGCATGTTCTTGCCACCAAACTTATTAAGTTGATTTTTATCAGACTAAATTTTTTTTTTTTGCTCTAAACTTACAATTTTTGGTTAGGCAACTTGATTAATTTCGAGTTAAAATTGACATACTAGTATTCGGGTGGTTTGGCCAATTATAACCAATTGAAAATTGGAGAAAGAGAACCAATTAAAATTCTTAAGCATAATAATCGATCAAATCGACAACAATTTTACTATACAACCGATCCAAAACCAAATCTTTCATTTTTGACTAACATCTATATAGACCATTTCAAAAGAATTGGACTTAAATGGGCTATAAGCATTGGGCCATACAATTCATATAACTTGGGTTGATAAACTATCGGTTATACATCTAAAACCATGTAGTAAGTTAATGTTTGAGGCAAATAATTATGTGGACCTTAGTGGCTTAGTCTACATCACGAGGTGAACTATTGATATATGTTTATTTTTACTATAGTGTAAATTCATTTTTAGTATAATATACTATAGGCTCATTTTTAGGTAGTACATTTCTAGGAATGTTATTTACATGACAAAATGATCAAAATAAACAATGGATTAGGTTTATTCCAAATAATGTTATTCCATTCTTGACTTATTCCATGAACCAAATATGTCATTATATTATATAGTACAATAAAAATGAACTTGTAGTATACTAAAAAATGAACCAGAACTACCTCCAAAACTTACAATCCGTTTGGAAACCTGGAAAATATTTTTCGAAAAATGATTTCCATAAAATGACTCATTTTCCAAAAAATATTGTAATTTTCTGGTGTTTTGTTGAATACAATAATAATAGTAATATGTGGTGGTGGCGGTGGTGGTGGTGTCTTGGTGATGGTGATGTTGTGGTGTGGTGGTCGGGGTGGCGATTGTTTAATTTGGTGGTTGTAGTGGTGGTAATAATAATAATAATATGAAAACTAACGTAAAAAAAAAAAAAAGAAGAGATGAAAGAGAGAAAAATAAAGAATCCGGAAAATGTCATCCGACTAAAAAATTAGGAAGATATTTTTTTAATTAGGCTTTTTCCTTCGATTAGAATAAATATTTTTCTTTGACTTCGTTTTCCTTGAGTACCCAAACACTAAAAATCTGGAAAATGACTTCTGGAAGTTATTTTCCAGGTTTTCAAACGGACTCATAGAGTAATTCCAACCAAAAGAAGTATCTACTACCTAATTAATAACATATGAATTACAATAAGTATTTAGATAGTTATTTTTTAAAAAAGTGCAAAAATTAATTTTAATGCCAACTATAATGAACTTCTCATATATAATCTTGCATTGATATACTTTGAATTACTTATTTAAATACAAACATTGGGCATTACATACATCAATCGCGCAATGCCCGTGTAAAAACTAGTTCTAAAAATAAGTTTGTATATTAATAGTCTAACTTGCAATGTAGATCATGTTCTATGATATACGTATGACATGTTTCTAGTTACCATTAGCAAGAAGTGATTGAACATTATTAGAGGTAAGATCGTTGGGCAACGGCTTGGAGAGACGAGTCTAATATCTTGCAATCGAAATGCGGCACTAACTAACTGCTGCGTAAGCAGTAAGTATAAGAAAATAAAATTGTCTTTGCTATTAGCTATACTTTTTGATTAGTAGTAAGCGGTTGATCTGAGAAAAGGATTGTCTAAGGTACCAATTAAGCTGCTGGTCATTAAGGATGGGAATAAGTTGCAAAATCAGGATTTTGAGATTTGTGTAGTTGGTGATCACATGATCTGTTGTTGGATTGGGGTATGAATTTTTTTTTTTTTTTTTGAATTGGGGTATGAATTAGATTCTAAGGTAATGCAAGTTGTAATGATAATGCTATCTGTTATTTCACAAGAAAGTGGAAAAGCACTATCATCTCAGGTGTGGAACATGCTTGCATTAAAAAATGTGCTGCAAAAAGAGAAAATTGAAAGCAAGAGTTTGTTTGAATGCAATAGTACAAACAACAAACCTGTCTAACTTAATGGGTAGCTTAAATAGCAAGAAGTTCTTTTTATGGAGAAAAATTTTAAAAGAACTCAGATTCAATTCCACCAAACGACGTCTCTTGGAGCGAACTTGGGTGGACAGTGTAAATATTTTTTAAATGCTATAAGTGTTAATTCATCGTCATGAATAGACACAAATAGTGTGTGTGTATATATAATATGTAGGTTATAAAATACACACAAAGTGATAATATTATGCATCTCTATTATACGCATTTGTTGTATAACTAACGCCTAATATCACTTATAACAAATGTAAAAGGTCAATTATGTACTATTACATACCTGCTCAAAACATATTGAGCTTGACTATCATGAAGTTATAGAAATATTTATAGCTCGATTTATTCTGTCATCTTCTTAATTGTATATTTTTTACCGATCCCATACTCAAGAAAGTCTTCATTTTCGTCCCAACTTGAGGAGACATGTTAAAGGAAATAATCATTATGTTGATTTTTTTTAAGAGAATCCCATGATTCAAGGGATGCTTATGGTGATCTTAGATATGCTTATAATTGTGTATATAAACTTTATACTACAAATCATTAAATACAAAGTGTATTCTCCCATAAACTCTAACAAATTCTTTCTTCATCATACGACTTCCAATATATATTCAAGAAAATCCAAATAATATTTTCTAATTTTATGTCATCAAAATGCTACAACCAAGAATTTTTCGGTTAAGTTTTCTTATTCCGCTTGTTTGTTTATTTGTTTGTTTTTTGGACTACTCTATGATATCTTAATTTCGTTTAGTACTCCTATATAAATTTGCAGATAATTTTTTTTTTTTTTGAATCTCGCGTTTCATGCATCAAAAAAATTGAAACATAAACCTAGTAGTTCGTACAACGTCGTTTCACAAAGGAAGAGTTGAATTTCTCCAACTCTCAGTTTTCAACTAATGCATAGTTTAAGACAAATGCAAAATCTTAAATGTATAAATTAGGATTAGAAGATGAGAAGGGACAATTTTAAAAAAAAAAAAAAAAAAAAAAAAAGGAACAATATAAACACTGCAATTGCTAGTTTACATAATACATTGGATCTAAGCTCAGAAGGAATAGCCAAAAATAGAGAGGATGGGAGGTTTGAACCGGATAAGATTCAAGAACAAAAATCAAAACACACTAATAAAAAATACTAAGTCTTGCAAGGTCAAGAAAAAAAAATAACATAACAACTAAAATTTAAAATAAATACACATCAAAAGCTCAGTCAGGATAGAACCATCAAGAATTTTATGTATTTGTGATTCTCGGCTTGCAATGATGCTGATTAATCCACAGCATATTTGTCTCTTGGCTCAACAAAGTATGTATAGAATTGCCGTTTGATTTCATGATGGAAGAGGGTTCTGATCAGCAGCCCCAAGAAGAATATAATTGAAACGCAGAAACAAAGATGGTGGAAATGAAAGGTTTTGTGTGCTGAGAATTGAAGTGATAGAAGTGGGCAAGAAATTGTGATGGTAAAGACTGAAGAGATGGATGGACATTTATATAGAGGTAGATAGAAATCAAAGTGTTGTCTTTAATACTGGGAAATAGTTTTTTTTTTACAATTAACAAAAGTTGAGAATTCTGTACTGTAAGTCAGACTTGACGTTTAAACGTCTTAGCGTTATTCCTCATTTTTTAAAAAAATAGTCGACAAATTATAATCATATTTTAATAATTTTTAATTATAAAATAAAAACTATTGTTCTATATTAAAGACTACAAAATTAACTTTACGGTGTAACTTTTGAAGTGAAGTAAAGTTAGTACTCTCTATCCCATTTCATATGTCATGTTCATTATTTAATTCATTGGTCAAACTAAATATTTTTCTAACTTATTTTATTTAATGATTTTTAATTTGATTTTTTCGTGTTTAATAGTATTTTTAATGTAGTTTCTAAATATATAAATTTTATATACTTGATAGACATATTGAAAATGACCTAAAAATGAAGATAACCCATAACATGGGACCCAAGAGCTCGCAACCCGGGGGCTAGCAGAGAGGGATGTTCCGAGGAAGACGCGAGGGGCTCGAGCTAAGAGTAAGGGCCTCCCCGCTAATAGCCATTCCTACTCTGGAGGCCGTCTTCGGGCCCAGAACGATGGGTCTTGACTTAGTCACATAGCCCACCACATCCACTTGGACCTTTACTTGGTCTCGTGACCCACCACAATTTTAAGTTTGTTGGGTTTTTTCTTGTATAAATGGACATTGTCTTGGCCTAGACAAATCATGTCCAATTTTACTACACAACAATACTTGTAACACATTCAAGCATTAATCCACGATTATTGATGTATAGTAGTTATCTCGTCTTACTATTTTACCTTCATAATTTATGCGAACTTAATTTATTCGTATATATCCGGGCCAATTAGTTCCATCAATACTAATCCTAAGCTTAATATTATGAAAAAATTAATTTAAAAAATAACTTTAGTCAAACCAAATTAACCAAATTAAAAATATAAAATAAGACGGAGGAAGAATATCTATAAGATATTCGGTAACACTTGAGGAAACCTATAATAGTAGGATTTTTTACTATTTATAAAGTGGCTGGTGCCTGGTGCATCCTGTTTCACAGCTAACCTCCAAGAAATTTATCACAAATTTGCATTTTGTTGTTGGGATAGATTGGGCTTGTTGGGTTATCAGCGGTTAGCGATTAGTGGTAGCGGATTGTGTTAATGGTTATCAAATAGCGGATTGTATTAGTGAGTTTGACCAGCGAATTGTTTTAGCGATTTGTAAAAAGATGTTTGGTAAAATTAGCTGTTTAGATTAGCGGTTAACATGTAAAATGACCAAAAGGGTATACATATAATAATATTCCCGTAATAATAATAATAATAATAAAACAAAAAAAATTTGAACAACTGTGGGACCACATTGTAAACTTTAAAAAAAAAAAAAAAAAAAAAAAAAAAAGGTGTTGAATGACACGGGCTTAGAGTCCGGCACAGCGCACTGCACCCGTGCGGCGTCCCGAGGCCTCCCGTACCCTGACGACCAACCTTCCCTCATACGTTCCAATCGGTTTCGCCTTGCCATAGGCTCATCAGGGATGCGGCAATAGGACCCAACCAGTTGTACTGTCGAATCGCATCAGTCCGCTTCATCGTCAAGTCCTAAACCAGCGACAGGCTCCCCAAACTAAATTGGGTCGGCGTGCCTAACTCGGCTAGACTTTAGCGTCTAAGGCAGAACACGCTTTTGGGGATGAAAAATTTCTTTACCAAAATGCCAATTCCAAACGCTGCTATTAGCAGCGTTTGGGATTTCAACGGTTTGGAGCAAACCACTACTCCAAACCATTGATAACCAAACACCATTTTTAGCGGCTTGACTAGGTCAAATTGTTAAAAATGATCAAATTCGTCAAAAATTGACGGATCCGTTAACAATCAAACATGCTAAATATATAAGGTAAAGGTTGTGGATAGTAATGTGATTTATTTTAGTTTTCATCTTGGGAAGAAAATGAATGAGTGGGAGATAGTAATGTGAGTGAAGGAACTGAGCTGAGCAGCCATGACTGGTGCTAATAAGAGCATCTATAGTCTAGTACTCTAAGTATATATAGCTGTACTGTGTGTCTGATCTCTTTCTTTCAATTCAGTCACACATCTTTTACCGTGTGAGTTACGACCGCAATGTTTTTTTAAAATATTAATAATTCCATATTTTATATTTTTTCAAATATTTTCAAGTCAAAAAATTAAGTCCTACCACTTAATCCTTATATCATCATGGATCAAGATTCACACTGTACTATACATTCAGATTCACACTACACTATGGATCTTGGTTCATGTGTATGTGCATGTTATAAATTTTTTGTGCATGTGAACCTTGATCTAAGATATAAATTGCCCTTACCAACACTGAATTTTGAACCTATGACCACTCATTTGAAATGATAAACGGGATGTCATTACATTACATGATAGTTGGCGAGTTGGCTACTGCAATGTTTAATTAAATATGAAAATTAAACTATAAGAAAGGAATATGCTATACTACATATATAGTACACCACAAGAAGCTGTTTCTGCTTATGCTTCTGATCCTGCATGGGGACTCCGCATATATGCATGCATTTTCCAATCTTTCAGTTTCAAATCACTGTTTTTTCTTATTCTCTGCACCGTTCCATTAAATCACTCAATTCTGGTATACATACACGCAGGCATGCTGCCCTATTGTTTCATTTTCTGTGTGGAAAATAATAGGCTATAGCTCTAGCATTTTCCATTCTAAAAAGTATTGTTGAATACTGCATCAAAAGGTTTGTTGTAGTAACCAATTATTCTTCACAAATTCAAGATAATGTTTATGCATTCTACAAAATTTTTATATACGTTCTTTTATAAATCATACAAGTACATTAACTTCAATAATACAAAAATTACTTAAATGCACTATTGCAAAGATCGGCCGCCTAGGCACTAGGCGCCTCTAAGCCGAGGCGAATTGCTCCCTAGGCGGCCGCCTAGCGCCTAACTTGGCCGACTAGGCCGAGTTAGCTCGACCAACTCGGCAGAGTTAGCCAGTTAACTCAGGCGAGTCGGTGTTGTTAAATTTTATTATTATATTTATATATATTTAAATTTATTTATTTATATAAATAAGAGAAGTAAGAGATATAGATATAGTATATATGTATATAATATAATATATGACATACACCCACACACATGTACTATTTTTTTGTTTTTATAGGTCGCAGCCTAGGCGGCTCCTAGACCGCCTAGGCGTTAGGCGCTAGTCTACCAAGAATTTGTTGTTGTTGTTGTTGTTGTTATTAATCATCTTATATGACAAGTATCTCTTGGACCTATTTGCATATTCAATCACCAAAAAAATATAACATATTAAATTTAAAATTTTGTTGTTCAAAATTGTGTTCTTCAAAATGTAGGCAAATACGCTATATACACATCAAATTTAAATACTTGAGAGTTTTGAGAAAACATACTTGATTAAGGTTGGCCTAGAATTATTATTGCTTATGAATGACGTTCTCTGTTGACAGTAGTCAAGAATAATACACGTTACCATCTAAAAGGGAAGGTCATCCGTCATTAATTATTTTAGGTTAAAAAGGGAGGGGTAATTTTGCCCTAAAATCCACGGAATTAAAATCTCAATGGGGTATGGGATTCTAATTCCATGAAAATGAGGGAATTGCAATTCCGTTGCCTTTGGAATTGCAACCAAACTAAGGAATTTAGTTGCCTTTGGAATTATGTGGGAATTAAGTTGGAAGGGAATTCAAATTCTCTCCAACCAAATGTCCTATTATGAGTTTGGAAAATATTTAGAAGGGAAAATTCACTTTTCATATCTATGTTATAAGGTAATTGTATGATTTGTCCCTATTTGTTGGTCATGCTCACTACTCGTCTCTAAAATATAATTGACGTTGCAAATTTTGTCCTTTTTCAAACAAAACATTATGGACAAATTTTGCAACGTCAACCATAGGGCAAGAAGTGAGGAGAACCTGTTAGAAAATATGACAAAATTTGCATTATGGATGAGAAGTAAGCATGACCATCAAATAGTGACGAATCCTACAATTACCTTATAAATTAGGAACCAAAATAATTTAATTTTCCCTATTTATAAAAAAAACTAAGGATTTTTCAGAAATCTATTTATTATTTATGATAACAAATAACATTTTACAATATCACCAATATAAATTATGAAACAAAACTCATATATTAATGCAAAATTTAAAAATAAGAATGTTTTTGCATACAACGAAAAATATAAATAGGGAAATTATTGCCTAAATACACATTAATAAATATTATGTGTACATACAAATATAAAATTCATTATACAATCATATAAAGAAATACAACTTATTATGATCTAAATCTACTTATAAAAAATTTAAAATTTACATCCCTTCATTTCTAAATATAATTTCGTTAAATATTGTTCATATTTCTAAATATGAAGATAAATAAATTATTCTTGACAATTAAGAATTGCCTAATACTATGGCTGCCTTTGAATAACTATTTCCCTTGTAAGAATAATAATATATCATTCTTGAAAATAAAATGACTTATCAAGCAATATAATATGTTTATTTCTAAAAATATTATTTCATTCTTAATCTCTCTCTCTTTTTTTTTTTTTTTGAAACAAAATTTCATTCTTAATCTAGGGAGTAAAATAAAGTGTGAATCATTTTCTTGATGAATCAAAGTATGTGATATAAGATGAAAATAGAAAACGGAGTAAAATATAAGACTATCTGTAACGTAATTCTTTGTATATCACCCATAGTCGCACACATTCTCTGTAGCTTGCTGTATCTCTATAAATGCCTGAATAAAAGCATTTAATTATTTATTCACTGTTTGGTCTTTATTTTCCTTCATCATGACGTCTGTGATCCCAAGGACTATCTCCTCTGGACCTCTGGTCTTTGAATTGTCTCGAAGAAATGAAGAATGCACATTATTTATCTTTTGGTGCATTTTAAATTCTATAAAATGATTTTTTAATATTTAAAAAAAAAGTAATTTCAGTTTTTTTTTTTCTTCAGAAGACCCCTAGGGGTTCTCTGAATTTTCCGAATTTATCGGATGTCCTCTCGGGGACGTAGTTTCAGTTATTTTAGATGGGTAAAACTCATGTTTAAAATGTAATTTTTTTTAAATAAAAATAGAAAAAGATAAAATATTTTTGAAAAGCTAGTTGAAAATTGAGATGATGTTTCAAAATAAGTTACGGAGTACTATTTTAAAGTTTCTTTTATTTATTAAACAGAGTTTATAATTTATCTGGTACTTAAAATAAGTTATAAATTATAAAATAAGTGTCAAAGACCTTGTGGTCAAGTGGCACCAAGTTACTCAATTAAAGATGAAAATATCTATTTATAAACTATAAAGAGGTGTCAATATTGATTTTTTTTTTCTTGTAAGTAGAAATGATTGAAAAATAGGATATTTCATGTGCAGTATGTAGTTTCAGGCATATATTAGTTAGTATTGACTGTGATAAATATTTTAAACGATTAAATAAAATCAAAATATTCTATTAGAACTACCTTGATTTGTCATTTTACTTCTTTTATATGGAGGGTATTCCATCAATTTTATAGACAAGAAATTAAAAAATTGTAAATGTATTAAAACAAGAAGGACAAAAAAAAAACCAAAATTAAGCAGTAATATAAAATTGTGAAAAATTGTAAGGCGTAGATCGACACTGATACCTTTTGCATCGAGTATAACTCAAAAACTAACAAAAATTATTTTGAATTTTAACGAGTGCAAACTAAATTACCTCACAGTATTATATCCCGTGCAAGAGGTATTGGTGCATAAATATTTCTTAAAATTGTATCCTTAGAAGGCGTTATAATTTAAAATAAACGAGTTTCAAATGAATTTGCAAGATGTTACGTTTGAGGTTGAAACTTTTAATACGAATTTGAATCTATTTTGTTAGGATGAAGCGTTTGTGACTACGCCAAAAGTTATAATTCATAGTGAATGCGTAACTTTATTTCATTGGCCTATGTCCAACAATCTCTCTACATGTGATATGACTTAACATCACTTGTTAGGATCAAACGTTTACAACTATTCCAAAAGATATAGCTCGTAGTGAAGATGCAACTTTATTTCCTCATACCCGCCACCTTATACCTTTATATTTTCAAGAGGCAGGGTGCTGGACTTGATCATTCAAAACTCTGCCCAACAATCTCCTAGCCACATGGTATTGGACCAGACCCTTCGTAGGCATCCACCTAACCCATTCTAAGCAATTACGATAAAGTTATGATGTATAGTATTTTTTTTAAAATTATTATTGAGATGTTAATATTTTGTTGTAAAAGAGTTAATTCTATTTTTTATCCTAGATTTATAGATGGAAGTCTTTTTTTTCAAAACATTCAATTTTAGTCATAGTATTATTGTGGCATGACCATTTCTGGTCTTCTGATCTATCAACAAAGCTGTTTAAATTTCGTTAATTACAAGGGTATTTTGATTTTTTTTTTCACAAAAATAAACATAAAAAATATAGCGAGTAAATCTACGTTGTATAAAAAATTATCAAAATGTCATTTTATTTAACGGTATTTCAATGATTTTGTTGACGGATGACAAAAAATAATCAAGCCACAATAATACTATAACCAAATGACTATATTATGATAAAAAAGGACTAAAAATGAATTGTCTACAACAAAAAATTGAGCTGGTTAAATGTAATATCTATTGGAGTGATGGTATAGTATTGGGGTGTTGTTGAATGCTCATTAAATGGGTTTCATTTCTTCTTGCGTATACTCTGATCTTTAGAGGAAAATTAAGTGTGTGTTTGTGTTGTCGCTTTCAATAGCTCTCATTGACTAATTAATTTCTTCACAAAGGAATAGCATTTATACAAATCGTCATGATGGCCTCTTTCTGTCTTTCCTTTTTATTGTAAATTGTAAGATTGTCATAAAAATTGATGTTACCACAAATCTAATTCAAGTTGTTATGGAAACGTCGCAGTCGCATACCAGTAAATCTGCAAACTCAAAGTACCAAACAAAAATGAAAATGGAATGGGAAAACAGGCCAAGCATGCAATTTTGGTCAAACATATTCATTGCAACCAAAATAATTTGTCAAACTCACTCACACACACACCATCTAATCACCCATAAATCTACTCATTTGTCAAGTGACATAACAATTGTTAGAAAAATTAGTTTAAAAACATTTAAAATGGTAATTTTAAGATATAATTTTAAATGGATTTACATTCAATTTGGCTTGAGTCAAAATGTATTTAGATTTTCTTAGTTGGGAGGATGATTGCTATTTTATATGCTCAAAATAGACCACATATTAATGAAAAATTGATTGTCAAAGTATACATATTTGAGTTGAGAAAACTTTTAAGTAGCATTTGTCTTACATTGGGTCCATTGGGAAGGGATGTGAGTTTCAACTAATATAAATACAATTCAACTTTTTAAACCGTTTGAATTGTGTTTAGAGATGTCAATCTTAGCTCGAAACAAATGTACTAGCTTAATTAGGTTTAAAAAAGAGTGAGGGTTTTTTTTTTAATACGACTGACTCTATTACAATGCAGTATCTGTTCATAACTACTTTCTTAACCCATTGAAGCACAAGAGTCAGTATTGACTCCACTAAGGCTCGAACCCACCACTTTCCGTATAAAGGGAAGGGTTTGATGCCACTGGACCACAAGATCCTTGGAAGTGAGGGTTTAAATATGAGCCTAATACACTTGATGGCCCAAATGGGCGGGCCCAATCATTATCGTCTCATCTTTTCTCATCAGAGGCGACGATGTCGTTAACCAAAGAATCTAGCTTGTGCTTAAGCTCGCTTAACTGAATTTGAAATTTAATTTTGAATTTCATTATCCTATAAATACCTTGGGTGTGTTTGGTTCGCACATGGGAATCGGAATTGGTATGGGTATCAAATACTTGGTAAGGGTGGTAATGGGTTTTGGTGAAAGTATTTTGCATGTTTGGTAGTATGGTGGAATGAGAATGATTATTAATAGTTGGGGAATAAAGGAGGAAGAAAAATAAAACCCTTATTTCATTAGGGTATAGATTATTAATGGGGTATTCCAAATCCATAGCAGTCTTCTAAAAACCTATCAATCAAACAATAACAATACCTTATACCTAAACGTATTAACCAAACAATAACAATCACTTTGGGCAAATGTTTAAGTGCTTTTGAAACATCAAAATTATGATTTTATCTATTTTATAAATTATGAAGTCTTCCCTTTTTTCTTTTTTTTTTTTGCAAGTTCGTTAAAAACATGTATATTTTAGTGCTCAAATATATTATTGAAATCCCTTAAAAATTAGGAAAGAAGTGCAATTAATAAACCCCATACTGCTTATTCAACAAATTATTGATGATTTGGCCATGATTAGGTTTCCACATATGCTATCATTTTGATGTAGTAATGACTTAAATGACTTGACATAAATTAAATAAATTTGTGTAAATTTTTAAACAAATTAAAATTAATATTAAGAAGGAAAAAAAAAACACGGATAGTGAAAACCTTCCCCTTAACATCCATGGCTATATGACCTACGTTGCCAGATAGAGATAGCCATGGTTGTTTCTGTCTTATATTTTTTTTAATTAAATTTCTATTTTGTAAAACAAATTTGATACGATAATTATTTAACTTATACCAAGTTATCAACACATCGAATATCAAGTAATTGTCACATCAAAATAATAACATACATACAAGACCAGTAACCACCAAATCAGTAGTATAACTTAGTGAATTGGTAAGATGAAGATTTGATTGTATTTTTATATTTTCAAGTGATCTCGATAAAACTTTTTCAAAATAAGAACATAACTATTTAGTCTACTCAGATAATTTATTTAAGTTTTTTCTAAAGAGTAATTTAAGAACTTCACCAATGGTTGTTTTTGCTTGATTTTTGCATGTTTCTGACTCCTTACGCGATTTGAGAGAAGATCAGAGTTTTCTTCAACGAATTAGGGTTTGTCCAATTTCTTCAAATTCTAATCTATGAATCCCATTAGCGCAAGTTTATACAGTACTCAATTTATTATATAAGCTTTTAGATATATTTTAAAGATAATTTCAGATCGATATCGAATTTATTTGCCTATTTGTGTGTGTTTGTAAGTTTGTTTGTTTGTTTGCTTTTTTTTTTTTTTTTTTCCTTCTCTCTCTAAAGTGATGCTTAATGCATGTAAGATTGTAAGTACATAGGTGGGGGAAGAAATGCTTAGCTATAATAATATAACACATTATTAATTATATCATTGCCTTCATTGGGCTAATTTACAATGGATCTAAGCTCAGAAGGAATAGCTAAAAATAGAGAAGATGGGAGGTTTGAACCGGATAAGACTCAAAAGCAAAAATCAAAAGACACTAACAAGAAAACCCAAGTCTTGCAAGGTCAAGAAAAAAGAAAAACTAACTAAAATTATAAAAAAAAAAAAAAAAAAAAAATTAAATAAACATCAAAAGCTCAGTTGAGATAGCACCATCAGAATTTCATATATGCGTGTTTCTCTTCTCGTGATGATGATGCTTAAAAGACATCATATTTGTCTCTTGACTCCACATAGTATGTGAGGAATTGGTCTTTGATTTCATGTTCGGATGAGCAGGCCCCAAGAAGAATATAATTGAAACGCAGAAACAAAGATGCTGGAAATGAAAGGTTTTGTGTGCTGAGAATTGAAGTGATAGAAGTGGGCAAGATATTGTGATGGTGAAGAGATGGATGGACGTTTATATAGAGGTAGATAGAAATCAAACTTCTGTCTTTAATGGACGTTTAAGTTGAGAATTCTGTACTGTAAGCGAAGACTTGACTCTTTTAGCGTTATTCCCCAATTCTTTTATAGAAAATATTACTCCCTCCGTCCCTAAATGGTTGTCTCATTTGTTTTTTGCACGCTTTTTAAGAAATTAAAGTAAATGGGGTGTGCTTTCCAAGTATGCCCCTCACTTTTTTACTTTTGGACATAAAAGCAATAAAGAATGCAAAAGTCATAAGGGTAAATTGGGAAAAGTAGAATGATGGTGATGCTCAATTTTGGAAAGATGACAACATTTTGGGACAAACTAAAAAGGAAAGTAAGACAGGTAAAATGGAACAGAGGGAGTATATGTATTCTTATTTTTTATTTTTTTATACACAAAATTTTTAATGTAGACATTTGTATTGAGAATCATATAAAAAAACAGCTTATTAGTGTCCGTTATATTAGAGAGTAAAATTTAGGGAGTATAATTTGAGAGTCCATATAGTAAAACTTTTTTTTAATGTAGTTGACAAATTATAATCATATTTTAATAATTTTTAATTATAAAATGAAATAAAAAACTACTTTCATATATTAAGGATATCACTTTGATATTTATTTGCCTATATATTAATAGCCTTAGGATCCATGAGGACACCCAACACTAGAAATTAAGAACAAAACTTAGTTTTATATCTGTAAAAATAGAACGAATTCAATTAATTTTTTTTTTTTTATAAAAAATCTAGTGATATTTTCATAATTATCGCAGAATTTACTTTGCAACTTGAAATACTATATTATGCACTTTGCCACTTTGTAACAACAAAATGTGTATTGATGGAATTGTTTTAAGTTTTCATCGACGTTTTCAAAAAAAAAAAAAAAAAAAAAATAAGTTTTCATCGACTCTGATTGTCTTGGGAGATAGTAATGTGAGTGAAGGATGGGAGCTGAGCAGCTAGTCTTGAGCATCTATAGTTGTCTAGTATAGCTGTGCATCTATGTGTCTCTTCCTTTCAATTCAGTCACACATCTTTTAGCTTGTGAGTTACGTCAATGCATATATGTTTAATTAAAATGAAAAATAAGAAAGGAATATGCTATACATATATATATATATAGTACACCACAAGAAGCTAGCTGCTTCTGCTTATGCTTCTGATCCTGCATGGGGACTCTGCATGCATATATGCATTTTCCAATCTTTCAGTTTCAGACAAGAAAGAAAGATGAGAAGAATAGTGAAGTTCAGATGAGATCACAATTACTGTTTTTTTTCTTATTCCATGCAGCGTTACATTCAATCACTCAATTCTGGTATACATACACGATTACACGCATGCTGCACTGTTGTATCATTTTTAATTAATATATTTAAAAGAAAAAATGGCGAGTTTGGTCGGGAGTTATAATTGTAGTGGCGACTCAGTCCCTGAGTTATGGTTGTATTCATTTTTAGTCTCTCAGTTATGAGCGGGGTGGCGTATTTAGTCCCCGGCCACGAAAAAATTAAAAAAAATATTTAAAAATTCAGGGGTAAAGTAGAAAATTCACATTTTATTCACTTTCTTATATTGAAACCACTTTTGCAATGTTATTTCAACTTTCTAGCATTCTATTTCAAGGTTCTTCAATTCCAAATGCAATTCAATAACCATCATGACTTGTTAGTAACCTGAGTCTTGTATAAGGAACACGTGACTCTGTACAAATAAAAGAACATTTGATCATTGTCTTCAAGTATGTAAAGCACACTATCCTAAAAAGTTTATGATTTTCCTTGCTAAACATAAGGGTAATCAAACCATAACTTTTGAAATACAAAAATATGTCAATTTTTTTTTAGGTTATTTTTATGTCAAATTCATCAAGGGAATAACTTGAAATTTTTAGTACGAAAAATTCTTTCCAAAGCTCTGCAATAACGTAATAAAGAATCATATATCCTACAATCAAAATATATATATATATATATATATATCACTCCCTCTGTATTCTTAAAAACTACAGTAATGAATTATGAACTTAAGATTCAGTTATGAAAATTCTAAAACGATTATTGATTAAACTGTTGCATATGAAAAATTTCTACATACTAAAAATCTCAAGTTATTCCGTTGCTGAATTTCTCATAAAAGCAACTTGAGAAATTTGACATCATTTTGTATCTCAAAAGTTCTGATTTGATTACCTTTGTTGCTAGTAAAAAAAATTGAAAATTGTTAGGATAGTGTGTTTTACATGCCTGAAGACAATGATCAAGTATTTATTTGTTTGTGTTAAGTCTTAAACTTGTTACACGAGAGTCAGGTTTCTAACAAGTCATACTAAAGTTATTGAAATACTTTTAGAATTGAAAAGTCTTGAAATAAGAGGCTAAGAAGTGTAAAATAATGTTGTGAAAGTGGTTTTGATATAAGAAGATCGAATAAAATGTAAATTTCTTACTTTATCCTCAAATTTTAAATATTTTTAAATTTTTTCATTAATTTTAACGGTCAGAAACCAAATGCGACACTCGATTCTTAACTAAAAAACTAAAGATGAATATAGTCAAAACTCAGAGACTCAAGGACGGGTAATTTTTCTTATTTGAAATTTTATACTTTATCCATAGTGCCACACAGTCTCTTTCTAGCTAGCTGTATCTCTATAAATGCCTAAATTAAAGCATTTCTTGACTATTTATTCACTGTTTGGTCTTTATTTTCCTTCATCATGACGTCTGTGAACCGAAGGACTATCTCCTCTGGTCTTTGGATTGTCTTGAAGAATGCACATTATTTATCGACCTTTTATATACCAAAAAAAAAAATTATTTATCGACCTTTAGAGTTTTGATGTACAGTATACATTACAGTATGTTAATTGATTTTTTTTTTAAAAAAAGTAGTTTCGTTATTTTAGGTTGTGTTTGAAAATTAGGAAAATGACCTAAGAAAAATATTTTTTTGAAAAATGAGTTATTTCTTAAAAAATAATTTCATTTTCAGTATTTGATTGCATTTGTGAAAACTGTATTGATGTGTTTGACTCATTTTATAGAAAATGAGTAAAGTTGTATAATTAAGCATTTTAATTATTTTATTTAGAATATAAAATTTTTTTATAATAATATTATTTATTAAAATTAAAAAAAAAACTCTGGTTTCTGACAGAAACCAAACTTATCATTTTTGTTGTGTTGTCCATGGTGTTGTGGTGCTGCGAAAAACGACTTCCGCCAAATTTTCACGGAAGTCATTTTCCTCCAAATCAAGCATATTTTTTCAAGTCAACGAAAAATGATTTATGTTGACTTGATTTTCCAGGGACATCCAAACATTTAAAACTATCATGAGCTTTAAATTATTTAGGGAAATTATTCAAAGATTAAAATGAACAATATATGATATTTTTATTGTGGATTAAGATGTTTTCTCGTGTGAATCGTTATTTTGTTCTTGTTTTGAGATGCAATTGATATATGTAAATACGAAGTATAATAGAGTACTTGATAATTTGATATATGCAAATATAATAGATTACTTGTTCCATGATGCAATCAATATTTGTAAATATCTATTAATATATCTATTTCTATCTACTACCTACTAATCTACTAATATAATAAGAGCCAATAGGCCTATAACTATAACTAAAAAATGTTGATTCAATTGTTTGAAATTAATGCTTCATATTATTTGATTTTAGTATTTTTAAAATTATTTTTCCTACTTTACTTTCTATTATATCATTAACTTTCCCGAAATACCATCGCATTCAGCCAGTGTAAACTTTAGTAACAATTTATTATTCTTAACTTATTCATTGATTTCTATAAGAAATGCCTTAGATTTGAATCTCATCCTAATTAGAATTTGCATAATTGTTGAGCATATACTATGAATATATTAGAGTGTATTAACAAAATACAATATAAAATTTAACATGAACTTTTGTCAATTAATTAGCTAGACTATATACATAACATTCAAAGTTGAGTATCAAATATTACAAATAAAGAACCTTGAAAATCATTTTCTTGCTTGCATCTATTTCTTTAATGTAACAAAACTAATTAGACCAAATCTGTTCTTTTTGAAAACTTGCACCAGTAACCCAATTGCACATGAGACACTACCAACAAAAAAGAAGCGGAAAAGCAATAATGATGAAGACAATGACAAACTTATTCACACGCGAATGAACAAAACTTAGTAATTTGATAAGTGTAGTACACGTGGAATAGAAAGAAGCTAAGATTGAGGAATAAAGTTTCCCTGAAATATCGTTCTCTAAGGATGACAAATTAGAGTAAATAGCATGGGTCACACAAGTGTAAACAAGCATCATGAAGCTAGCTAGTCGCAAGCATTAAGAGAAAGGTCATCAACCATCAAGTATCACAAGTACACAAATGCAATTGTAGTAAGCAAGAAATGATAGAAAACAAACAAGTAACAAGAATAAAGATGGAGGGGATTGGAGTAGCTTCCCTTGCTTAAAGGCATAAAGAATCCTCGGTGGAGGTCATGAAGTGCTTGAATCGTGATTCTTGGAAGACGTTCGTCCATTGCCAAAACCATTTAGTCATTGGCCTATCAAATGGTTCGAGCTCTACTTTGGTAGTAACTTTAACCATCCGAGACATTTCATTGAACACCTTGCTCACATCTTTTTTTCGAGCTCCATTTTTCAACGTAAGGTGGGAATTGTAAGTGATGAGGCTATGTCTTGATTCAAATTCCTTGGCAATCACACTCTACCGAAATTTCCTTGCGCACAATGCGTGTTCAGTGCACAAGAGTCAAATTCATCATCCACTTCCACCAATAATACTTATCCATCAAGACACAAATTAAACCTCATAGTCACAATTATTGTTCATTCATGCTTTCTTGCAAGATAAAACCAATCCAAATCCCTAATATACCTAGCCACTCATATATAGCTCTATTTAGCACATACATCATGATGGGAAAATGACAAGAATGGAGTGCAGAAGTTGGTTTCACAAAGCATATCACCGCTCGTGATAGCATAACTAGCTTTCTAAAGTTGGTTTCATGCCTTGCTTCATGTGTGTGACATCATCTCATGACGTCATATCCTACTTCCATCCTATTTTGTCCATTTTGTTTTTCAAATTGCCATTGATTTGATTTTTTTTTTTTTTTTTGCCTCCAAAACTTGATGTGTCCAAATTAGTTCATCGTACATAATTAATCACATAATTGGTTACTTTAAACACAATTAAAGCATTTCTAATCCAAGATTTATCAATTTATGCACCTTAAAAGCAGTACAATTTAGCACTTATTAATTAGTTATAAATTTTTTATTTTTTTTTTAATACAATTAGTTATAAATTTTAATATAAGCCTTCTCAAACAAATTCATGACCATGACCATGACCATGACCAAAAAATTTATTTAAAGATGAAAAATATCTATTTATAAAGAGGTCTCAAAGTTGCTGTTTTTTTTTGGTATGTTAAAAAAAAGATTGAAATTGAGATCTTTTATATGCAGTATGTAGTTTCAGGCATATGACATTAGTTAGTATTGAAAGTGATAAATATTTTAAACTATTAAATCAAATGGAAATATTTTACTAGACCTACCTTGATTTGTCATTTTAGTTATTATGTATGGAGGGTATTCCATCAATTTTAGAGACAAGAAATTAGAAAATTGTAAACGTATGAAAACAAGAAGAAGAAGAAGAAGAAGAAGAAGAAGAAGAAAAAAAAAGAAGCAATGATATAAAATTGTGAAAATTTCTAAGGGCACATCGATATCGTTACCTCTCTCAAGAGGTACAACTCAAAAGTGAATGAAAAATATTTTAAATTTGTATTGGGTATTGTGACAATATTTAAATGATTGTCCCCATATTATTAAGTACAAACTATATATAGTCCTCACGTATAGTATTTGATACAAATGTAAAATTTCTTTTAAAATTTTTTTAGATTGTATCTAGTGCAAGAGGCACTATTGCCTAAATGTTCCCCAAAACTATATCCTTAGAAGCCATTAAAATTTAAATCAAATGAGTTTCAAACCTTGAGGTTCAATTTGCAAGATATTTGAGGTTGAAACTTTTAACCCCCATTTGAATCTCATTATAAGCAATTATAATAAAGTTAATATTGCTTTGTAAAATATCTCTTTAGTGATGGTGTTAGGGTGTTGTTGAATGTTCATTAAATGGGTTTGATTTCCTCTTGCGTATACTCTGATCTTTACATGAAAATTAAGGGTCTGTTTACTAACAGAAAACTGTTTTCTGTTTTCAGTTTTTCAATTTTTCAGTTTTCATTCTCTGTTTTTCATTTTCTGTTTTCTGTTTAGAAAACTTGTTTACTAACACTTATTTTTTCAAATTTATTTTTTTCAAATTAACGTTATAAAATTAATAATAAGTTTAATTTCGAGTTATTTTTAGACCTTATATTTAAAATATTTTAAAATATATTTGGTTTAAATAGAATAAATATATATTTTACTTTGAAGTCCAATATATGTAAAAAAAAATTTACATTTGATATCCGGACCAAATTTATATATGTATATAACATAAATAAAAATATATTTGAACCAATAACCTATTAAGTTTACACAAAATTTAGTTTAGATAATATTAATATTTATAAAAATATATTTGAACCAATAACCTATTAAGTTCACACAAAATTTAGTTTAGATAATATTAATATTTTTTGAGCAAATATTTAAAATACGTTTGGATATATTCATTTGAATGACATGTATGTAATATATAATTTTTATTTTGAATTCTAATATAGTAATATATGTGTGAAATTTCGATATCTGATATTTGGACCAAAACCAATAATCAATTGAGTTCAATCAAAATATAAAGTGTGGTATAGATTTCAATTTTTAATTTAGATAATGTGAATGATGTATAATTTTAAGCATAATCAAATAAGTTATGTTTAAATAAACAAATAATGTAAATAGAAAAGATAGAAGATGATGATAAGTAAAAGAAGATAATAATAAATATAATCATAGTAATGAATAAATATGTAAGTAGATAATGGTGAGAATGTGGTTATAATGACATATTGTCTAATAGATGATAGCTGATTCTGTTTTCTATTTAGAAAACAGTTTTTTATAGTGTTTCAGTTTTCTGGAAAACTGAAAAATTATTTCCTGTTTTCAAAATGGAAAACTGTGCTAGTAAACATATTTTCTGTTTTCTGTTTTCCAGTTTTCAAAATTTCCAGAAAATTAGAGAAAATTTCCAGTTAGTAAACGCACCCCTAGTTTTTTGAAAACTATAGTTCCAACACCTTTTTCTTTGTGTAATTAATACAGTTGACCATGGTGGTGTAAATAGCCATATCTAAACCTTATTTCTATTTATACCACCTATAAAGTTATTGAAATTTGTAATATTTTGTAAATTTCAATGTTATTTGCACCATGGGTGGTAGGAATAGCAACACAAACACTAACTATGATTTTGATTTTCATTCATAGTGTGTAAACTCATGAACCAAACACACCCTAAAGTTTCATTCAATAAGGAAAAAGACTTTAAATTAAGGGTGTGTTTGGAAACCCGGAAAATGATTTTCGGAAATCATTTTCCGGGTTTCCTGTGTTTGGGAGAGCTTGGAAAATATGGTCAACGGAAAACAATTTCTGTTGACCAAGGAAAATAAGGCTAAAATTCCGGAAAACAACTTCCGGAAAAATTTTCCGTAAGGGAAATACACACGCATAGTTGTTTTTCCCATGATCTGATGAAACCCTAGTTCCTATGGATTCTTGATTGTTGTTTCAATAGGATTGTCATTTTACACAACAACCGAGGAATTAAGGAGGTTATTTTTGCCTTTTGGTGATATTAAAGAAGGTAAATATATGTTTTCTGCTCTTGATTATACCATTCCATGAAGATTTGATTTTTTTTTGTTTTTACTTGGGTTGATGACTTATATAGATTAGTACTTTGAATTGATATAGCAAGGCTTGTGATAGACCATAGAACCCAGAGGCCTAAAGGATTTGGATTCGTCACTTTTGAATCAGAAACTGATGCCCAGAATGCTTTGAAGGCTTTGAATGGCAAGGTACATTTTTTGAGTTGCATTGCTGTAATTGATTTGCCTTTGGGTAAGGGTAGGGCTTATTTCGAACTATAAAGAAATTATCTGATTCAACATTATACTAACCAATCTCACTAAGTATGTTTTGGTCTCATGATAATTAGTAGCACTATTGTTCCTCTGGAATTCATCATTGTCTATGTTTTCTGAAAGCAATTATCATGGAGAACATTCAACACATATTAATTTGAAAAGAGAGTTTTTTCCAACTTCCTTCAAAGTTGTTTACAACGTTTTCTCTTGTGTAATCTGTTTACATATTGGGTTCTTCCTTTGGGTGAATTCATCCTATCAGTTTGCTCTGAACTTGGGGGAATTGCTGTTTCAACTCAGGTAGTTCTCATCTACCTAAACCATATTGAGAGGATTATTTTTTATGTGGTGTAATTGAGTACATATTACTATCCCCTTTTATAAAAACTCAAAATATAAAAAAGCTTATGTTTTTGTACTCATCCATGCAATTTTATGTCAGCTTACATAACTAATTATTTCAAAATATCAGCGTTTCATCTTGTAATGTTAGATTGTTTCTCTGGTATGTATGTACTGCAATGCCTTATTTGTGATTTGAACATCTGCAGATAATTAATGGCAGACTAATTTTTGTTGAAGTTGCTAAGACCGCTAGACCAGGGGAAAGTTAACCTACTGATTAATCTCATGATTCTCATCTCTAATCTCTTACTGAAATAGAGAGACTTTATATTGTTGGCATTATTTATATTGTTGTTGACGATGGTACATATGGAGTGAATAAAAAACTATGCGTGTGTATTCCCTTACGGAAAATTTTTCCGGAAGTTGTTTTCCGGAATTTTAGCCTTATTTTCCTTGGTCAACAGAAATTGTTTTCCGTTGACCATATTTCCAAGCTCTCCAAACACAGGAAACCCGGAAAATGATTTCCGAAAATCATTTCGGGTTTCCAAACACACCCTTAATTTAAAGTCTTTTTCCTTATTGAATGAAACTTTAGGGTGTGTTTGGTTCATGAGTTTACACACTATGAATGAAATCAAAATCATAGTTAGTGTTTGTGTTGCTATTCCTACACCCATGGTGCAAATAACATTGAAATTTACAAAATATTACAAATTTCAATAACTTTATAGGTGGTATAATAGA
>CP025650.1:19195936-19233436 GCA_003576665.1 Ipomoea trifida
GATCTGGTTTCCATATCATCAATTATGTACGAGATTAGAAATAGATCTCGGACTCGAGGACATTCTAGCTTGTTTCTCCTGCATGCCAAGCATGCATAATGTTTGTGTCTCAACAATTCGTTTTCCTGTAGAGGTATGATACTGATACACCTTTGCCAAAAGCTCTGAATTTTATATAGGTTAGTTGAATTTGTTCGTTTATAAATATGTATTTCACTTCGTGTATTCTTGATTTTTTTTTAGTACTATTAACGTACTATTACAATGTAGTATATGTTCTATAAATATCTGTTACAGCTCAAACAGTTGATATACCACCACTAAGGTTCAATCCTGTGACATTTTCTCAAGGAGAGTCACAGTATGCTTGACTCATGTATTCTTGATAGACTGCCAACCGGTTGGTTACATGTGAAACACTCAAGCCCTTTTTAGTGCTCTTTTTCTGTGCGTTAAATAGCATCTTACTATAAATAAGATAATACAGGTTCACTTACCACACAAGATGATTAATTAATAATTTACTTAATTTCTCATTCATTTTATGTAGAAATAAGCTTGTTTGTATGGTGCCACGACTGAAATTCTTGGTCCAAAACAATGAATATTATTTTTCTAATAAATTCATGAAACGATAAAATACAGCTCAAATCTAAGCAAAATATATCATCCATGAAATGATAAAAACAACTCACCAACCAGAACAAGAAAAATCATGTCATATATAAATTAGCTAAAAAGCATCCATAATAAGTGGTTCATATAGGTTGTCCATCATAATCTACAAAGTATAGAAAACTCTAACTTCAAAACCCTCACACACCTTTTTTTTTTTTTTTTTCCAAAGTCAACTTCTGATTTCCATTGTTTCCGGCGGAAACCATTATGGTTTCACGGGAAATCTGTTCAGTACGTTTTTTTAAATAAATTTTTTGTTGTTTTAATTAAATAAATAATAATATTATAATTGTATTATATTTTAAATACAATTATTAAAATGTTTAATTATACAATTTTTACTCATTTTCCAGAAAATGAACCAAACACACAAAGACAGTTTTCCATAAAACATCCAAACGCGGAAAATGACTTCATTTTCTGGAAAATGACTCATTTTCCAGAAGTCATTTTCCTGCTTTCCAAACACACCATAATACAAGTTTTGGAGTATATATAGGCATACTTTAGACTACTCCATTCCTACCTTAGTTAGGAAGAAGAACTAAATTAGTTAAATAAGGACATTACAATTAAAAAATATTATATCAGAGATCATGATTCAGACTTCCCAAGTCGGGATGCGCTAGCCGCTAGCGCAGTAAAAAAAGATACGTGAAGTGTCTTCTCAACCATCTTATCAACTTTAGTATATTCAATGAAAATACATACCACAACTGATTTGAGTACCTATAGCTAGTGCATTAGTAACATCTAACAATATCACTTCTGTTTCAATACACCTTTAAACTATACATATTCACTTTAATAATAATTAGCATTACTAAATTTACTATGCTAGAATAGAAATGTCATACTTAATTTTGATCATGATAAATTTTAAATCTCTATGTAAACTCAAAATATAAAAGTTATAAATGTATAATTCACTCAATTTTCTATGTGGCCATCATTTTGGCTTCTTTATGAAAGTAATATAGCGAAAATATCGATGTAAAAATTGACTTTCAAATAGCCCGTCTAAACTTTTCTATTATGCCAAGTGATGTCCAATTCATAGTTTTTAATCTTCTAACCATGCTTGTGCAACTTCTATTTCAATTAAACTTTTTTTCTTTCAAGCAACATAGCAGACTAATTAATAGAACACATGAGTCTTTGTCTCTTCATTAGACTTTTGAAGGATTGACAAACTTTCGTAAAGTCTTTGGGCTCTTGTTTTAATAATTCTTTACTCAAGAGATACTCATTCTGCCAAACATGATCCGTAATTAGCAACCAAAACAGTACAGTTATGAACAGTACATTTCAATTGCTCATTTTCATACGTCTCCAGGATGACGACTATACTGTTCAATCTTGGTACAACAACATTATTGTACAGTTGTACTTATGATGAAAAGAGATTCGTCTGATGAATAATGCGATTTCAGTACTCTGCCATCATGATTTCATTACCTGGAAACGGGTTGTTTTCCGGTTTCACCACAAACCGGATTTATTGGATGACCCGATCCGATTTATTGCTGCGTGCATGTGACGAGTTTGAACCAATCCTTATACTATAGATCAGGGTTCACACTTCACAGTACATTGTGAATCTTGATGCATGTGTATGTATTTTATGTTATTAAATTCTTTGTCAAATGAATTATGTATTTGAAACAAATTAATAGTTGTATCTTATGTTATGAATTTTTATGTCTTGTGTTGAAAATTTTGGTCTTATGAACACAAATTTTGTACATAAATCATATGTAGTATATATAACATGTGTATGTGTTGTGTTGTGATTTTTTGTGCCTTGTGTTATTAAATTATGTACCTTACAATTATAAATTTTGTATCCCAGCTCGTTGTTGGTACATGTGTATGTGTTTTATGTTGTGAATTTTTTGTGTCTTGTGTTATGAAATTATGTATTTTAAAAATATGAATTCAGTACAAAAATAAATAAATAAATAAATTTTGAACTGGCGATTCAAAATGGAAATTGGAACCGAACTGATATATCATTTACCAATAGTAGTGTTGATCATTTTCACATTTATTTTAAATTCGCATATAAGTATATATGACTGCGGTTCGATTCCGAAAAATGATAAATCAAATTGGGAATCTTTTAGGAAGTTTCTAGTTTCGGTTTCAACAATTATTTTATTTTATTTTTTCGGTTATGAATCGTAATTATAATCGTCCATACTATTTCGATTCGCTTGCTACAGTTCCAATTAGATTCAAACCGAACCGTGGTAATCCACACATTTACGCAATAATTTGTTAGAAAAAAATGGTGTGTGAGGGTTTTGAAGTTAGAGTTTTCTATACTTTGTAGATTATGATGGACAACCTATATGAACCACTTATTATGGATGCTTTTTAGCTAATTTATATATGACATGATTTTTCTTGTTCTGGTTGGTGAGTTGTTTTTATCATTTCATGGATGATATATTTTGCTTAGATTTGAGCTGTATTTTATCGTTTCATGAATTTATTAGAAAAATAATATTCATTGTTTTGGACCAAGAATTTCAGTCGTGGCACCATACAAACAAGCTTATTTCTACATAAAATGAATGAGAAATTAAGTAAATTATTAATTAATCATCTTGTGTGGTAAGTGAACCTGTATTATCTTATTTATAGTAAGATGCTATTTAACGCACAGAAAAGAGCACTAAAAAGGGCTTGAGTGTTTCACATGTAACCAACCGGTTGGCAGTCTATCAAGAATACATGAGTCAAGCATACTGTGACTCTCCTTGAGAAAATGTCACAGGATTGAACCTTAGTGGTGGTATATCAACTGTTTGAGCTGTAACAGATATTTATAGAACATATACTACATTGTAATAGTACGTTAATAGTACTAAAAAAAAAATCAAGAATACACGAGTGAAATACATATTTATAAACGAACAAAATTCAACTAACCTATATAAAATTCAGAGCTTTTGGCAAAGGTGTATCAGTATCATACCTCTACAGGAAAACGAATTGTTGAGACACAAACATTATGCATGCTTGGCATGCAGGAGAAACAAGCTAGAATGTCCTCGAGAATTTTCTAATCTCGTACATAATTGATGATATGGAAACCAGATCCTTATTCAGTGCAGTGCCACCAGCAATCCGCTTTAGAGAGTCTGAAAGCCTTGTATAGTAAAGCAGCAGTTGCGTTAGGGCCGCTCTTAATATGTCCATACCGCAAAGGAAATTGCTGAAAGAAGTAATCACATCGTTGTGCATCAGCTCTATCGCCCCCTTCCAACGACTTGCAAAGTCCTTCACGATAGGTTCCACCTCAGCAGCTGTTATAGGCCTTTCAGATCCAGAACTTGGATCCTCGGCTGAGAAAGAATCGTGCATGATGAGCTCAGTTCCGAAAACAAACGCAAAACGCAACAGCATATTTTAAAATACTTACATCCTCTAGTCTTTACAAACTTGATAAGATCACTGAAGTGCTCCAGCAGTAACTCTTCCTGTAAGGAAGATAAAAGGAGAAACAATCTAAGTACCGAACACCCAACTTCAATATATTTATAGGCAAGTGTTTAAACCTTAGGGCCTCAACAGTTTGCAGGAATACATATATAGACTAGTGCAAAAAGATTGACACATGTAACAAATGCTTGAGATTTGTGTTGTCCTAACGTACTCCCAAGTAACCATAAAACAGTAAAAACACAAAAAGGCAAGTGCATGCATCCATGTGTAAATAGTACTCTGCGGATCAATGTGGCACCCCTGAATATATCTAATTTCGTCTAAAATTGGCATGCACATGAATGTAAACCCGTATGTGAGTGTATTATACTCTGAGAGAGAGAGAAGAGCGGGAAGGAAACCAGGAAGGATGGGCAGGACTGTGATAGGAAACAAGAGGCATAGGCCTAATCTGTAGATTCATCTTCTGAGTGTATGCTTGGAACCCCATTTTTCTTATGTAATAGCATCACTTCAGTAAATAACAGAATTTATCGCTATACCAGTGTCTTAAGAGAAAAGGAAGAAAAAGGTAATGCTCTTAATTCCAGGTTAGTAAGATGCAATTATTCACTACATACTTACCACAAATATAGCAGTGTTGTTCTTCAGTAAATCCTCGAAATGCTGTTGAATTTTACCGCCCTCTGGACCAGCTTCCTGAAACAGAATGAGACATAGTAACTGTATCTCAAGTCTTAGGTGGAAAACTAAGGGCTTTCCTTATAATCGTTATATGTATGAAATGTGGAAGGACTAAATAATGACAAAGTGGTATCTGATTGTGTGGACAATGGAACAGAGGCCGTAGTGAGTAATCATACTTGTCTGAAAAGGAGCCCTTTATGCTAGCAAGTGTTTGCTTGTTTGGGGGATAGGGAGGGAATGAAAAAGGAAAGTGCATTCCATATTTCCTATTTCAACTGCAACCAAAAGCAGCCAAACTTTTCTCCAAAAGATTTTCCTCCCGAGGTATTTCAAATTATTCTACATGCAACTCCCCAAATCCTTATTCATGTCAAACAAGAAAATCAAATGCTTGTATTTTCTATCCTCCCATTTCATTCTTCCCATCATGACACCCAACCTCCCATCCACACACACACACACACATCACCATGTTTGCAGAGTAATTTGATAATTTAGTCTACTAGATAGGTCTGACATTGTAATTTTATAAAGTTCGAGGACACTACTTTCTTATAAATTCTCTTGATCTTGTTTTTCTTCTGCTTACTATTTTTTTTTTTTTTGGGGGTGGGGGTTTTGATGATCCACCAGATGAAAGTCTAGTAAGTTGCTCAGCCATACCCATAAAATGATTTAGAAAAAAAGTCCAACTTGAAGCCTTACCTTCAAAACAGATATCGTCATGTCATAGTTGTTTATTAGAAATACTGTCTGCTGCTTTTGTTTAGGGAACATTTTTGCAAGCTTCACAAGCAAGTCATCAATAGCCATTCTCAGCCTCTCCATATTGAGTTCAAGCTACCAATATTAGCACATGACAAAGTTTAATTTAGGCCAATTAAACTGTAAACATTCACAAACATTCAAGATTCTAAAGTGTTGTCACCAACCTGACCATCTCCATATTCAACATTTAGATGAATAAGTGAGGCAGTAAATTCTGCATAACGTCTCATGACATAATGTGGATGAACATCATCCTCCCAGAGAGTTCTGATATTGGCATTCCGCAGGCTATTGAGGTGCAAGTCAAATACCATCTTGAAACGTGGCCATAATGCAATGTTGACCTGATCACAATTATTAAAACCACTTAAATAGATTCAGAATTTAGAGGTTTAGATTGTATGGAAAAGGAGTGAGGGATGATCATTTGTACAATTGGTAAGTTGGTTTACATAATGTTCATGTAGTACTTATTACAAAGGTTCAACATCCATCAACTATGTTACATTAGAGTACTTATTACAAGGTTCAATAAATACAGGACATTTTATTGCTGTATGGAGGAATAAATACACTGAGATTTTTGTCATTTTCTTTGCTTTATATCTCATCTATATAGTATTTAACTGATTACATCACAACATTTCTATGTTTCATGAAAAAACAATTTGATATACACAGGCAATTAACCCACTGCAAGATATAAATGCCAAAAACTGGCTACACTCTTGGCCAAAGCCAAAAAACAGTCAAAGATTTTATAAAAAGTTAAATAGAGTCTTGGATTTGCCTAAGTTAGCTTACTAACAGTTTGGTATCATTTCTTTTTCACTTCAATATGATTTATATCAGCTTTCTACTCACATTTAAGCAAAGACTAATATGCATCCTCCCAAATCATAAGAAGTTAAGAACCAAGAATTCGTTTACACCAAAGTAACAAGTCTATTATCGGGGGTAAATATAATAGCTCAAGGTCCTTCAAGATCCTTATTAATGACAGGAAAAGGATACCTGAGTGACAGACTGATCAGGAAATACATACCTTATCTAAAAATGAATCCAAGCATGGAATTCGGCGGCGAGACATTACCAGCTGAAAGAGAAGTATAACACTTCATAGTAAGAAACTCTGAGATAACATAAAACCAGATGCCACTCATGACTTCATTAATGGCGTTAAGTTTCTACAGGTAGTGAGGGTCTTCACCTGGTGTTGATGAATGATTCGAATCATGAGCATCAAGCCAATTGCATCGAATGAATTTGGAAGGATTAAGTTAAAGTGCTCGTCAATTACAGCAAATGGACCTAGTAGCGGAATAAACTATCATGAATCCAGAGACTGATTACCAAACAAAAATGTAAATAAACAATTATAATATAAATAATTAAAAATTATAGTTCAAGTTATATATACGCAAATAATATATCTATTATATACACACACACATATGATTTACCATTCATAGAAATTTAATTAAAATATAATCAACAATTAAATTAATTATATAATGATTTTAATAAAAAGATAATGAAATAATAGGAAAAAGATATAAGTGTATGGTAATAATGATGGAGTTGTCAAATGTTAAAATTAAATAGTATCAGAGTTATAACGGTGTAAGGGTAGTTTTGTCTAACAAGAATGTAGTACAGTAGTAGGGAAAATTTTGTCCAATAAAATTGAAGCGTACAACATTTAAAGTAAAATGTATACTTTTATTAGCATACAAAAATGAGACATAAATCAAGGATATAAGTCATATAACTTGGATTGAGATTTATTATGCTTTTAGATATTGACAATTCCCCACAAGTCACTTGAAGTTTATCAACGTTCACTGAATAAAATACATACAAGAGAACTACTCTATCCAGATGATAGTCGGAAGAACTGTCAAGTTAGTGTTACCAATATTGTTTACACTTAAGAAGGAATCAGGAAAATCCTTTAAATAGTCATGACTTGTAAATATTTTTCCTTGTAAAAAATATCCATGTTCCTGCAGGAAAGTTTTTTTTTAATGCTTAATAAATACCTGCAAATATATCATAAAAGATAGACTCCTCCCCAAAGAAATTATCACAGAAAAGGTACCTGAATGATGAGAGAGCAAAAGATAAGTACAATAATATTGAGAATAAAATCACTGTCATATTTATGGTGATTGTTTGAACTCAAAATAGAACAAGAAATAGAAATGTAGAATACTCAGAAGAAGCTGTATCCAGAAGCAGTTTGTGCAAGCTCCTGAAGAGAACTTCATAGGGATACTTTTTCGAGCTGGCTTCAGCAATATGTGGAATCAAAGGAGGTTCCTCAATTTCCTGAATATTGTGAACAGCAAAAGCATCAGTTAAAGATTCTGCTAAGCAATGATTATAAGAGATCAACAATTCCACTTCATCTAAAGATCATAACAACATTTTGCTTATCCTTTTTATCATTTTAAGAGCAGTAGGACTCTCAAAGGAAATAAATGAAAGCACAAACTCTGAAGAAGAGAAGAAATATAACTAAGATACTAATTTTAACTTTATCTTCACCTACCAACTGCCAACAGTTTATAGAAGTGGAAAATGCAACCCAAAATGCAGTCCTGTCTTATATAGAATTGGTTATGATGACCCTGATCAGAATCAGTTGCACATTTAAACCCATTGTTCTGAAACATGCCACATTTTTAACCTAATTTTCATGGACTTAAGAGGGGGGGCTCTCAAAATCCATTTTTACCAAAAGATCAATTTGAATACTAACCACAAAATCCAAATCTCCATCCATCTTGGCTTTGTTTGGCATACCTAGCTTATAAGCTAGCTGAAAGCTTAAAAGCTAGTAGCTACTAGCTTATTTTGAAACGCTACTTAGGGTAGTTTTTCAAAATAAGCTATTATTTTAAGCTCTCCATGTTTTACCAAATAGAGCTTATAGCTTATTTGTAGCTTAAAATAAGTTATAAGCTCTACTAAACATAGCCCTTATATTGTTTTTTTTTTTTTCAAATCCTTTTATTGTCCTCATCCCACAGTGCAAAAGCAACCTAATTTCCAATAGTAGATTACAATTTGAACACAAATCAAACTTCAGTTACCCAAACTCTTTGATATGTTCACACTAACAGCAATTTTGCACCTACAGCACTGTTAAAAGTTCCATCATCTAAATTTCCTATTAAGATCACTTCCTTAACAACCAACCTAGTAATAATAAAAAAAAGTCACGGGTTTGGAGGAAGAGGAGCACAAGCTCGACCCTTCACATTGCTAAAAGCATGCCCATGACAAGAAACTCAAGAAGTATTTATCCAATCACGGGCTACATGCATCAAGAATTACCCCTTCAGCACTCAAATTACTAAGAACCTAACCATATATTGTAAGCCATCATCCGTCTCAATTTTCCAATTTACAAGTGATAAAGAACCAGAACTTGCTAAAATGATGACTTCAAACAACTACCAAAATGATGACTTCAAACAACTACCATTAGTATAAAGAAGACATAGCAGTTCCTCCATTTGCACTATAAGTTCTGTGTTGAAAAATATTTCAATAATCCTCACTTGTTTACAGAGTTTATGACCATGTATTCATTCTACATTATCTACAAAAATCCAACAAATGAAATACACCCTTAAGAACGATGAGGTTATCTATCAATATTCAATATTTCTCAGAAAATGTTAGAAAGCTGCAAAACAACACAGTTATAATGTCGCACACAAAAAATAAAAAAAATAAAAAATAAAAAATAAAAAATAAACATAGTTATAAAGTTTATACTATTACAATAAGCCACAGAAGCAAAGCCAAAAAATATCATAGTTAATGTAAGACAAATAACAGACAGAAATATGCCTCCATTTAACAGTAAGAAACCAAGCATTTCCTATTTTGTCAAGAACAGGAGAGTAAGACCTTGAGAATGTTGATCCTTTCACCCAAAGCAAAAACTGCAGACCGATTCTTTAATGGCTCTCTTCCTCTGGAGAAAAGACCACCGCTTCTTGTCTCAACACCAATTAGATCACTAGATGTTGCTATATCCAGCTGCAGTTTCTCTAATGCTTGAATATAAGCACGGAACTGTGCACTTAAAACCTGAATTTTAAAGACATGTGCATCAGTAATCATGAATAAAGTAAAGGATGTGTATAAGTGGCCTTTGATAGGTACCTTATACTTTTAATAAACATCCACCTACCTCAATTCAACTACATTTTATCCATTCTAGTTAGGACAACTACATGGAGAATAACAATAATGCTAATATTTCATCAATAACAATAATAAAAATGACAATAAACATAATGAAATAAGAATCAATTTTCATGTTTAAAAATAATAATAATAAGTTGAAGGTTTCTTAAGCCTTTTAGCACCTATAGATGTCAACAGATGTGACAAAACATATTCCATAAGCAATGACAGGAAGAAGGGCAAAGGGTCCAAAACTCCAAAATATAACATTTCCTAAAAGATGTATCATAATAGTAGAGTGGGATAAATAAAGCACAGATCACAAATCATTTCATGAATGAGAAAAGCCAAGTTTCTATATTGGTGTGAGTCTTGAAACATGTTTTGATATATGGCTCAAAGGATTAACCTTATTCATTGTGTCAATATAAGCTGCTCGAACCTCAACATACACCTCCTTTCCATGCTCTTTGAGGAAGGATATAATAAACCTGTATGATTGATTCTGATTTCTGTGAGTACTTCAACTAACATGCCATTGAAACATATCTACAAATGAGAATACCGGTGACTGTTTTAGATTTTATCATTTGAAACAGACCAAAGTAGGTACCACAGAGAGAAAATTTTTGGGGGTTAGAATGGTGTAGATTCCCAGGCTCCCACCAGAAGGTTATGTTTAAGATTTTGGACACAAGTAATGTACCATGGAAACAAAAACACTGAATCAAAAAAGTTCCATAAGCAACTACCACTCAAAAATATTAACAGCTTGGCTTTCCATTATTTTTGTGGCAATACCAGAATATAGCTGATGTATTAGGAAGCACCGCACTTCAAACAGAAGCACATATACTGTAAATACTGAGACTAACTGTAATTAAAATTGGAAAGGAAAAAGGATGAAAAGTTGATTCAGTAAAGTCAATGAACTTAATCAAGTTCCAACCACAAAACGTTGTTTAAATGAAAGAAACAACTCACTTATATTTCAAAAGAACATTCTGTTGAAGGATCTGGACATTTGTTTTTGGTTTCCTCAATGAATATAGCTTCTGAACCATGAAGTCAAACACCTTGGAAAGACAAGGATAAAAAAAGGCATTATTTAGAACGTATATCTGTAATAAAATTCCAATATACTGCCAATAATTTTTTTTCAGATGAATCAAAGAATGATAAGAAGTTCCTGAAAAATAATTTACAATTTTAACTTGCAGGTATCTTTTCATTTCTCATGAACTAGCCATAATTCACAAAGAACATAATCTTTGTCGTATCGAACATAATTAAAATAATATCTAATAGTTTGAATTAATTTTAACTACATACATAATTCCAAAATATTGTTTTTTTCTACCTCTTATAACATTTTAATAAATCAGGGCTGAGGGAAGCATTAAAATTCCCAGTATTTTTTATTTTTATTTTTTGACAAGATAATGAACAAAAGACAGACAAATCACCCAAGTGGCAAATACAAATTCTATTAATACACTTGAACAGTACATCTCCTTTTTATTTGGGTTTCAAACATGGTATAGTTCAGCACACAGATTATTTCTCAAGTCCATAATGTTTTACATTTTAAGTTCTTAACTTAAACATACTAACAGCAGATGCAAACTTTGAAGCCCAGACCTCAATATTTTGTGATCACAAAATTAAAGTCCCTAATAGAAAATGACAGAACATCACAGAATATTACATTCTCATTTCCTGATTAAAAATACCTTTGATACTGCCTTCTGTCTTAGTTTCTCAAGTTCAGGTTGAACATCTTTTAGGGCTTTTGATGTTTTAACCATCGGATCTACTTCAACAAACTTCAGCTTTTTACTCAGAATCTCCAAAGTTCTCATATATTCCTCATTTACCTACAGATGAGAAGCATGTAAATAGTAATAAAGCAATTGGAAAAACATCACTGTCACATTCAAAAAGTGAATAATCCAGCAGTGTGCAATAACATCCACTGCCACACATTAAATGCACTAGGAGGACGAGACAGAAGGAACAAAGAAATAATTGAGTATTAAATACATGAAAGCAATTTTCAAAAAAAAAAAACATGAAAGCAAGGCATCATATATGCACAACTGAACAGAAAAGACAAACCTGCAAGAGAGAGGAGGGATTGATATTTGATAAAGTGCATTAAAGGAGTAGAATCATCTGTTATGATTTTCTACCGCAGATGGCCAAGCCCCATAATTGGCTTATAATCAAGTAATCAACACATTCAAACTAAAAATGAAGATGGAAGCTATACAATGGCACTAAAAAGTTGCTGTCATAACTCTCTTTTGCAATATAACACTAGATTTTTTGTACTGTTTGATAGGTCAAGAATTTATTAAGCGCATCAAAGGGGAGTGCATACTCTTAACTATCTTATGACAAAGCATTTAGCTCCAAAACAAATCACTGCAACTATTTGCCATCCTAGACACATTTAAACACTAAATTGCCAACAGAATCTCTCTCAACCATAGAACCTTTGGTCAACTCAAATATACTTGATATGGTCCCCCATTTGTCACCTATGCTTTTCAAAACAAAAAGAACACCAAATATACCAGACCCTGGTATATACACCCATAGGAATCCCATTCGTCGCCAAACGCCAATGCTTTCCATCTGACACTGTCTTCTTCTCTCATATAACCAGCTGCAGCTACATCAATGCATTCACAATAACAAAGAAGTAATAACAAAAACTAAAGTACCTCTCCATCAACAACAATGTCTATCATCCTTGGTGGAACAATAATATCTTCAACAAATTTCGACAGTTTTGACTCTGCAACCTGCAAGAGGAAAATAAGCCAACTTCTGCTAAGCATTCAGAACCAAATGAAAATAAGAGAAAAGCAGAAATGAAGACTGTGGGCTATTTTATGTCTAAACTCAATAAAAAACCGAAGGAAATGAAAAACAAATGATTATTAAAAAAAAATGAAATAAAAATTAAAAGGGTTATTGGTAAAAAAAAAAAAATGAACCCTTTGCAGGTTGTGACAATTATGGTCAAACCTTTTAAATTTGATAATTTAATACCAAAGCTTGGCAAGCTGATGCAATTTTAGCCAATTTTTCAACTTCATCTAAATAAAATTTTATCCAACTCAAATTGGTTTACAATTTTATTAAAAATAATAATAATAATAATAATAATAATAATAATAATAATAATAATCAATCGATCAATCAATCAATCAAATTCATTAAAAGAACTCCATTTGTTTTATCACTGAACACTACTTTTATTTTTAAAAAAAATCAATTAGTTTCATGTACAATAATCATTTATTTTTGTTGCATAGGACATATTATAGTAATTTTAATGTAGTTTGTATGCAATATTTCAATGTTAACCATGACTTAAGAAGGAATATCAACCATTCTATCTTATGTATGGCAAGCATATAAATCAGTTCAATTCATATTGATATTTTTTGGTTTGGATTTAAGATATCGGCTAGAATTGCACTAATGTGTCAAGTTTTGGTACAAATTACCAATTTTAAAAGGTTAGTCCATATTTGTTAAAACATGCAAAGGTTTGGATTTCACCATCACTAATAAGCCAAATACAAACACACAAAATTATGAAAGTTTTTTCCATATCAATAGATATCAATACATGAATAAAATCCATAGGCCTAGAGAGTGGACAGTTTCTTTTTGCAATCCTTATTTGTACTTCACTTTATGTTCTTCATTGTCAGAATCTTTTATTGCAGCCTATCTGTACTTCCAATATATAGTAGAAGCAAAATGAATAAGAGGAAAAAGAAAACTTGGGTCACACCTTGAGGTTCTCTCCAGTTTCATTTCATTAGATTTGACTATTTGTACTACCAGTATCAAGAAGCTGGTTTTTCAATCAAATACAAGAACCAAGAAGTGATGCTTAACACTGAAGAATGCATCGAAAATTCGAAAGTGACATATAAGATGGAATAAAGCAGAAAGAGAGAAAGGGAAAATGGGGCTGGTAAGAGAAAAGTTAAAAATGCAATCCAAGAGTTTCTGAATCCTCGCAATACAGTCGCATGGGTTATTTTTAACATTCAATTGTTGTGCCTTTCAGGTTTCATCTTGAGATGCAATAGAAATTTAGCAGTTAACCATACATGTGGAAGACTAACCTCCTACCACATTTATAAAATAAAAAATAAAATAAAATAAAAAATTTAAAAAATAAGTATATATATATGATATTCTACCAGTATAAAATTCCTATTGCTGGAGTACAAGCAATTGCACCATACTTAAAGAGAATAAGGCAAAATACTTATGGACTGTAGAATTATGGCTGGTCAAAACTTAAGCACTGACAATATTCAATTAAGAAAGTATTACCTTGCGATTCTTCAGCTTCAGTCCCATATCCATAGACTTCTCTTGAAGGATTTTTATGTCTGAGCTTATAGAACCTATTTCTGTCTGGAAAATTGAAAGTAATGCTGATAATTATAATGATTATTCAAAATGGATAGATTTTTATTTATTAGGAAGGAATAGTGATTCCTTCTTCTTCTTCTTCTTTTGTGGGGGAGACATGGGGGCTTCAACAATTTGCCACTAAGACCATCTTTTGCTATTGTTAGATTTGCACAAAGTAGAGAACCATTCCTTTCCAATGACAACTTTCTACCATGACACTAAGGCTACTATAGGCTTCCATCTTCATTCATTTCACACATTAAGTACCAAGAGGACAATACATATGGGAAGCATTCACAAATGCTCTAGTTACTTCTGTTGCTTTCTTCCATTTAGTACTAATGTCTAATGAAAAATATAAACTCAGCATGCAACATTTCTAAAACTCTGGAAGCACTAAAAACAATTATCTGCAGTCACAACCTACTGTAGGAGAGATAAAGTACCTGAAATCCACTAAGTAGAGCTTCCATTTGTGAAAGAATCATATCACAGTCACGAATTTGATCATGAAGTGAGACAAGATTGTCACTTTCTTTTATGTAATCCTGTTATTGGACAAAGAAGCCCATAACAAAAGGCATCCATAAGCAACTCACTCATCACATCAAAGATATCAACAATCACCAAAATATAGCAAAGAGGGTAAATTGGGTGAAATAACAACCTAAATAAGTAGAACTATTTAAGATAGTAAAAAGAATAGGTACACATAAAGAAAACAACAATATACTTCTAGCCTCTTTCTAGTGAGAATGTGAGATCCTCCCATGAATTTTACATGGTAAGAAGATACATAACATTAACATAAACACAATGCAATTTGAAAACCCCAACATAGGCAAAAGAAAAGGGCCCAAAATTAATGCACAAGATTTGTAACAAACCTGAATGGAGTCCAGTTCAACCTGCCGTAAATTGTTTTCAACTCCCTTTGTGTATTCCCGCAACTTCATGCCTTCAGACAATATGTTTGCAACTACCTTTCACACAAACAATCAAATTTAAACAACAGCACATTATCCACTTATCCCAAAAGTGGGAAACTTGTAAATGGAAGGGAAAACTCAGGATGGATTTGAACCCAGTTGGTATAGCATACACTACTTACATCATCACTTTTACACTCTTCTAGTTCTTCCTCTAACCCCTCAAGTGATATATCCTCACTGCATAGCACAGTAAAAGCAATGATATTCCTCTAAATTACAGTCTAAAACAATCACAAATTGCTGCCATTCAGAATTCACAAATCAACATTTGGAGAAAATAAGAAAAGAAGATTAAAACCTTGCTCCATCCTCCTCTACATTCAAATCCTCAACAAACGCCCCCAAATCCAAGAATGGCCTCTGCACATCATTCCCTTCACCCTACAAGGATAAACATAGGCATCATAAGATACAGTATGTAGTACAGATGCTTCCAAGCTCGGATAACTAAATAACATACCGAATGGGGTGTCGCCGTTTCACTCATTTTCAAAATCCCGGCAGCTTCTACCAAATCTACAGAACTAAATGGATGAAGGTAAACGGCTAACCGGAACAATAGTACAGTACGAGAAAATGAAAGACTCAAGTCAAGCTCAGATGTAGAGAATTACCATGAATTAGAGCCTATTTGACTATACGTGAACTGATCTCTCTACTGCAAAAGATACAATGGAACATTTTCAGATTTTTATTTCATAAATGATAAAAGAACCAAAAAAATCACAAACAGACATCATATATAGCTTAATAGATTTGAGAATCCATGCTTTCAAAGCTAACGGGATCGCAACTAGCAGATGAGAAATTTGGATTTAGAGTAGGAGATTACAGTTGGCAGATCGGCAGATTGCATCCAAATTTCAGAATTTTCAGAGCTTGGTTCAGGAATTGGGATAGAAGTTACTGGAGAATTTTTCGTTTTCCTTTTTACTTCTATACTTGGGAAAATGGTCAAAATAAGTCATAACACTAATGAAAAAGAAAATTTTACCTTCGTCTTTAATTATTATACATAAATAAATTACATTTGATTATTATTTTCAAAAAAAAACATTTGATTATTGATTATTAAAATTTTTTAATTAAATACATGACTATATAATTTGTATCACATTTGATTCTACCGTCTAATTTTTCAATCAACTATTGAATTTCTAAATTTTCAATGAGAAAAACAAGTTGTTATAATTTAAAGAATATTTTAGTCATTCTATGTAGTTTTTATTTTCCTCTTGTATTTCCTTCTTCCTCTCCTGTTTTTCCTCTCCCTTTCTTTCTTCGGGATGAAATTTTGCATTTTCGTGACGAAATTCTTCCATCGCGAGTCACGATTTTTCTTATATTGATATTAATCAAAATTATGAACAATATCCAAACTTGAGTTGATTCTTTATTCATTCAGAAACTTCCATTTATTTTACAATAGGAGCAAATTCTTTATAATGTTGGCTTCAAGGTTTGATTTGCGACTGATGCAATACTGATCACTTCCTTTACACTTACTATTACTCTCACTGTGGATGGTTGGTATGGTAGAGACACAAGAGAGACTTTCAGTTTCGTTATGACTAAATCGAGAAAAATCTCTATAGTTAAGGACTAAATTAGATATTAATTATTTTAGTTAAGCACAAGAGTCGTCAAATCTCCTAAGATTTTGTTAGGTTTGCCAGCTCTTCCTCTCTCGAAGTAGAATTTGTCGTCATTGCAAGCATGACAATATAAACATGAGACCAAATCTGAGTAGCCAGAGAAGGTAAAATAATCTCAGACTCAAAATCGTTAACTTCTTCATTACTTAATTTCGTTTGAGCATGATTATTATTAGCAGCTTTGATGAGATCATGAACAACATCCATACCATCAATAGTTGCTCTATGAGTTTGCAAACTTAGGTTGACCCTTAAAGGGATTTGAAGAGTTTTGGTTCTCATGTCTCTAACTTTACTCCTTATCAATGGGCCAGGGCAGTTTGGCGAGAAGTATTGTTAACAGCTGCAGAAAACTTGGAGCCACCAACCTTAACTTGCTTAATTTGCTTGTTTGAAGCTATTTGAACAAAATTTGCCTAAATAGACTTAGCAAGATATGAGAGGCAAAGTAGTCTCATTGGGCGTGTCAATTTGTTAACAAAGAAAATTTCAAGTGTATTTGTATTAAAACTAAAAATTTGGTACAAGGTAAAAAATGTGTAATATGAATACAATTATCTCTTGAGAAATCTTCTTATTCTTTGTTTTATTTATACACTTCACGAATACTTGATTGTTTGCTTGAAATTTACTCAAAGATCAAACACTTCGCTACAACCATTGATTGCAGCGATCTTGGTATTTGAAATGCTTACACTTGACTACTCGAGATTACTTGAAATGCTTGAATTTGAGTACTTAAACCTAAAATATTTGATACTTGAGACTTGAAATACTGAAAAGACTTCGCTACAAACAAATTAAATTTGGCTTGAGCTCAATGAACTTGACACTTGAAATGCTTGAATCATAGTACTTAGACTCGAAATACGTGAAACTTGATACTTAAAATACTTGAAAACTTGAATCGCAAACTTGAACACTTGAACTTTAAACTTAAATACTTGAATGCTTCAAAACTTGAATACTCTCGTCACTTCTTCTTTGTTACCCCCTCCACTTAAAATGAAGACCTCTATTTATAACACGACAAACAACACTCACTCCACACATTTACAATTTTAACTCAAATATGTTCAAACTTTCAATTAAAAGACATTTGAATTTTCTAACTTAACTAAATTATCTAAAATATTGAAATAATTGAAATATATTTGATTAAGTCATTTTTTTTATATATAACATTAATTATGAATCATGGGCCAAACCTGTAACATTTGGGCTATTAAAAATGTAATTGAGTTGATAGGTCGAATAACATCTTGTAAGTCAGTCGGTTAAATTATTCAGAGTCCAACTAATTCTAATAGGTTGTAAATTTTAATGATTACAATTTTATATATTTATATTTTGTTTAATTTCTATTTTCATTTCATCTCCACAATATATACACACAACTCATCACAAAGATTTATCAAGAAAAAGAAAATTGCTAGTGCAAATGCATCGCTCTACCCAAATCTCAATGTATGGTAATACATATAATCATAAAACAAATGTCACTTGTCATGATGCCCAGTGTTAGAAACATTTAATTCAATGGGATGACACTATTTTTGCAAAGTCTAAATTGATAGTAGTGAATTCACTTCTAAAACAATAGTTTTTTTCCAAGTTTAGCTCTAGTGAGAGCGACATGTTGCCTGGCATTCTTGATTAGGACTGCTCAACTATAGACAAGTAAGACAACTTAGGTTCGTTTGTCTCCTTGTGATTCTTTATTGGCCATGTTCACAAGACGAAGTTTACCCAGTGCACACTATTGAGTAGTAGCTGTGGGTTTCTCTCCTCATCTAAAAAAAAGATATATTAACATCAATAATAATAAATTTGTTTGTCATAGATAAAAAATAGCAGGGAAAAACGATTTTGGTAATCCATTTATTAAAAGTTACAAATTATATCTCCAACTTTGTAAAAGTTTTACAATTTTGATTTTTCAACTGACAACATCTTTAAACATCATTATGATTCTTAGTTTCTACGTGATATTTCATAATAATTTTCACTCTAATCTCTTCATCAGCAGTGATCAGCTCTATTGTCTTAGAATTTCATTCCTTCTAGAATCAAAATTGTAAGTTTGTAACAATGCAATCTTATAAAGTTTGAAATATAAATTATAAATTTTGACAATAAGAAATTAAGACTAATGGCATATAATTGAAGGATTATTTTTTTTTAAGAGTGTAGGTGAAATTCATGTTACTTAGCTCGGTTGAAAGAAAATAAGAAAGGCTTCACTTCCATAGAATAATAATTGATAACCAACATGGTTGGCGTGGTGGTTCAGCACCTCGTCCCTTAAGCATGAGGTTGGGGTTCGATCCTCACCCATGTGAATGGAGCAACCATTTGGCCAGTCCCTTACCACTTAATGTGCTGACAGTTGGGACGAGGGTTAGTCTTCTGGCTGTCGGCTGGAGGGATACCTTGGGCAAACCCAAAAAAAGAATAATAATTGATGAATTGTTTTTTTCACGTAAATAAATGTGCAATCCAATTATTAACGCTAGACTTTTAATTGAGGTGGAACATATGCTTCAATTCTTATCACTGTAATCTGCAACCTTAATCAACTCTAACATGATAAGGTTTTATTATTATTTTTTTTTAAATATGTGATTAGAACCTCACATTTTAATATTTCATAATAATCCTCTAACAAAAGACAAATTCTCGTCTCAAAAGTCTCTACACTCCAACCCGACATAATGATGAATGAGTAAATTACGGTAACTACTCAACAACTTTTTAGGTGAAATGACTAGTGTCTGGTATTCACAAGGAGCTCACTATATTGAGTGTAACTCCACATTGCGACTACCAATTGAGCTGCTCGTACAAGTTATTTCATATTATTAGCGGGTAAAACATTTTATACCATATATCCACAATGTATTTACTTTAATAATAAGATTTAGATGGTTATTGTTTAAGAATAATTATTTTTCCTCTAGAGGTATCTACAACGTAACAACGGATAAGATGAATCATGGATCTCCAATCTTCCAGCTAGTTAAGTTAAAGTTTAATTTGAATTATATTGCTCCCTTATAGGTGGCACCACATTAACTCTAGGGTGTTGCAACCTCTTAATTTGATTGTGATTGTGAATAATGTCTTATAGGCCAAGTTTCAAACAAATGTTAAAGACTTAACATGTCGGCATGTCGCTAACAACCCAACTCTAGCTGGCCATTTATGATCAAGACACATCACAGGCCAGGGTCTTCAATATATTTTGTTTAATTAAACCTTGTAATTATGTTTGTGTTAGATCAATTTATTTTGTATTTAATACTTAACTAACATATTTAACAATGTAAAAGTATTTTTGATATTAGATATAATGGATGGGGTCATGGACATAAGATTTATTATTATAAGTATTTTGAATGTTCATTTTTTGTATAATAGAAGTTTATTTTTAGGTGTATTATCAAAAAATAAACTTTTAATACATAAAAATAAATATTCAGTATACTAAAAATGTATATTTATCGGTTATCCACATGCTATAATTTGGCTATTTTTTCAGCATTGGTCTGGTCATCACTAGGATAAGGGTGTTGCCATATATTACTTGCTCAATCATTTGAGTAGTCCTTTTGTAACGGTGGCTATCCTTTTTATAAGTCCACTCTCGCATTGAAGTGCCATTTGGACCTTCTATAAGCCCACAAGGCCACAAGGCCACAACATTTCCCTCAATAATTATATAAACAACACATAAATTGTTTCAATTCACTTATTTGTTTAACTAGTATTTTCTATGAGTTATGCCTAAAAATAAATATCTAATATTAATATTCATTGTTAAAATCTTAGTTATATTGAAAATTTTTTTAAAATAATGGTATATACATTTTTTAAACAAAATTTATAATTGTAGAATTCATATTAAATTAAAAGTATAGTTGATAATTTGAGAAATAATTATGGTATGATTAATAATTGTTAAAAAAATTTAAGCTTAGGTGATCTCAGATGATCTAGCTAGATTGAATAGATGAGGTATAGAATTCATACTTGTAAGGTACAAAATTTCATAATACAAGACACATACAAATGTTATATATAACTACTATCTCAACCTATTGAAGCACATGAGTCAGTATTGACTCCACTGAGGCTCGAACCCACCGCCTCCCGTATAAAGGGAAGGTTTATGCCACTGAACCACAAGGTCCTTAGCACATAAGGACCAAAATTTCTCAAAACACAAGACACATAAATTCATAACATAAGACACAATTACTAATTTATTTCAAATACAAAATTATACTCTTAATAAGGTACAAAATTTGTTGGATATGATGGCTGTAAGTCAAGCACGCTTAACCATATAGTTCTTTGACTATCTGGTTGTCATCCCCTACTTAAAACCAATTAGTAATAAGTAGGTGGACATTAATCATTTAACCACATTCCTCCATGGTATGACACATTACGTATCGAATCGAGTAGGGGTTGAACTCGGCCAACCCAGCCGACGCTAACAGAATTTCATAACGCAAGACACAAAAGTCACAATATAAAACACATACACATGAACTAAGGTTTATAATGCAGTGTGAATCCTAGCCCATGATATAAGCTAAGAATTGTGATATTAGATTGGCAGTAGTTGGAACGGTCCATTACTCCTATTAAACCATTGTCTCTTCAGCTGAAAATTATATTGCCCCAACCATAATATTGCCAAACAGGTTCATTCCTAGAAACTAGAAAGTAGTTGGAGACTTGGATTAATAGATTATATTGCCCCAACTATTCTTTCAAACACAACTAAGGGGTCGTTTGGTTCACGAAATCTTAGATTACCTCAGGTAATAGGATTACCTCCAGTAAGGTAATGTAAGATTTTGGGAATGTAAGATTACCTTATGTGTTTGGTTAAAGTTGTAGGAATGTAATATTAACTTGTTTGGTTGAAGGTTATATTTTAGGTTATATTGTATCAATTACATAAATGCCCTCATAGAAATTGAAAGATGTAAAATTGCAAGTCTCTTTTTTTTTCATAATTTAAAATTTAACAAGATTCTAATAATAATAATAATATAATAATAATAATAATAATAATAATAATAATAATAATATTATTATTATTATTATAATAATAATAATAATAATAATATTAGTATTATTATTATTATTATTATTATTATAATTATTATTATGATGATGATGATGATGATGATAATAATAATAATAATAATAATAATAATAATAATAATAATAATAATAATAATGAAATGCATAAAAGTATTGTTTAGACGCAATTCAACAATTAATGCAATTCACAAGAGCATCCAACATCGCAAATGTACTGCCTGATGAATAAAAAGAAGCATGAGTGAGGGTAATTTTGGAATATTAAAAAGTAATCTCACATTACCTAAGGAAAACTTGGTAATGAGATTACCTCAAACATACTCTAATATCCTACATGGCAGTCATGTTGTATTACTTACCTTCTCAGATTACCTGAACCAAACATGGTCATCTAACATTACTTTTCTCGGATTACCAGGGTAATCTTAGATCCCTTGAACCAAACGCCCCCTAAGTGACATTCGTTAAATGATTTAGGCATGTAAATAGTTTTTTTCATTTAATCCCAAAGCGTTACGAAAAATTTAAAAAAGTACGTAATTGATGCTACTTTTGAAATATCATTTGATTCTAGCACAAGAGAAGCATATTCCTTCACTTAGGAGACGAAACTTTTGTCCGATTAATGTTTCAAATTTCAAAATATCATAAATTACTTATAAAGTTTGTAGTTTACAAGCTATGTATTGGGCATCATTATCACCTTCTTGTTGACGTGATGGAGACTTCCAACTTCACTGTAAAGCTTGAGATATATATAGTCCCCATACAAGGATATTTGTCCATTTTTGTGGCTATGTCTGCTCCACATTAACATTGATAGGTGAAATTACATGTGCATGTGAACAACCAACAACGTAACGTACCATAAATGAATAAAACAAATGAATAAATAAATGGAACCACTGCAGCTTCCTAGGAGACAGCATAGCTCAACCGCAATCCACTACCGTATGGATAATAACTTAAACTTAATTATTTGTAATATTAAAAGTCATGTTCTTTTTTCTTTTTTTTTTTTCTCTCGATTGTTATCCGTTCTAAATTAAAATATGACCCTTCAATTCTTTGTTAAATGGATATAATTCCTCAATTTTTCGTACTTTATCAATTTGGTCCCTTCCATAACGAAACTGATATTAACTTGGGAGGGTAACAGTGTTTAATGGTTCAGTAGTTAGTACTTGAGACAAAAGAGTAAGGTTCAAAACTTGACAGCAACAATGTGAAATTATGCTTAAAGTGGACAGATATCTTGTGCGCGTCGGCATTTAGCCCTGCTTGCGCGCCGGCATTTGGCCCTGTTTGACCCTGTCTGCTGAGTCACTAAGTTACCATGATCTACTTCCTCCCAAATATTCTGTCTGGTCAGGTTGTGGAGCCCTTAGGTCGGATTGCGGATTCAAACTTATGTAGTAAGAAAATAACTAATATTCGATGCAATTATACATGTTTCAAATGCTGTACTGTCTTGGGAGAGGCCAAATTAAAAAATCGTGTGAAAATTGAGGGACTATATTTATTTAGTTATTAGGTATCTAGAGACAACTTTTTAAACATGTACTAGTTAAGGGGCAAAGTTAAAATATAATTTGTCTTTATATTATATATATTATATTTTGAAAGAAAACGGAAGAAAGTTGATTAATGGAATTCACCAAAACCATCAAAATCTGCTCCTTTGTCAAACCACACCATTTCCTCAAGACACGTCTCACCAACACGGCATATAATAATGCCAAACATTTGCATTCCACCTAACGGGTTTTCTTACTTTTCCTCTTCCAAATCTTGGAAATATTTTTTGGGGTCACAAGTCACACTTCTTTATTGCTTTTCCTAACTCCAATTCAAAATTATCCAAATCAATATATATATATATATATATATGAGGGTCATGCTTGTTAGAAACATAATTACGTTAATTAGTACAGTTGATGAAGGAGAGACTTCTTGGGTTGCTAACGTAAAGCCAACGTGAACAGTACAGTACAGAAGAGTGTTTCTCTGATAATTTTCTCATTTCTACTTAGTACTTTATATAACGTATGTATGAGTCGTTAACTAAGTAATGAAAGAACTAGGAAACCTTTATAGGTAACAACATATTTCTAGGTTATCTACCGACCAAACTCCTTATATATATACTATATTTATTATAAGAGACCAATTGATCAACAATATGTTGTCGCTATGAATAGAGAACAATGTCTTCACCGTAGCTTGCATCACTATATATGAGCCAAATAAAATCTTTTGCTACTCCAGCATACTTTAGCTACTTCTCATCACTAGGGTTACAACATCCCGATAGTTTAATAAAATTATACTTTAATTTATAATTTATAATTTTTGATTAATTAATTGATAATATATCAAAAACATTGAAATTAAATTTTGAGAGAAAAAGACACATTTAGTCTCTCAATACCTTAGATTCAATCACTCCGTCGTTATTGCCCTTACTTTTGATTTTCATATTGACATGAAATAGTGATTTAGTTAGGGAAATTAGAATAAGAAAAAACCATGACCAATAACTAATAGAAAAGTGCACAAGAAAAGTAATTATTAAAGAACTGAATTTTATTATAATTTTATAAATATAATTAAAATATTAAAGATGTCATTTTCTAATAAAAGTATAATTTCAAAAACTCTACAGGATACTTATGATATTCCTTGGGATATATCTACACATACAGGACAGCTTTGGCGGATTGAGTTTATCTAATGACGTGTTACGTTCCTATATGATATGTCCAATTCCAACGTTGGCATTGAATGAGGGCAAGAAGTGGGGCCTGCACCAGAGTACATGTGGACGAATCACAAGACAACATGTCAACATCCATGAAAAGTTAGGGTGGACCATATATAATAAATATGTAAAATCATATATTATATTATATTGGTGTTTAATTTGCAGCTTCTTGTGTTTGTTGGTAGGCCTGTTGCTTTGGAAGCTTAATTGCTTTGTCTTTGCGTGCGCTATCTAAGGTTGGATAACTCTGAATTGAAGTTGAAAAAGAAAAGTAAAATAAAGAGTTAATACCCAATTTAGTCCTCGAGTATAGTGGTTTTACTCAATTTAATTCTAAATGATTTTTTGTGCTCAATTTAGTCATCGACTTTGATAATTTTACCCAATTGGGATGATTCCTTATTCTCCCCCTTATTAAGATCCACGCAGAAATGTAAATCTTCGTAGCCAAATATTTATTTACTCTGTATTTATTTATTTAGGGTTGAAGTTGATTTGGTACGAAAATTTACATTTTTGCATGGATCTTAATAAGGGGAAGAAGAAGGAATCATCCCAAATGAGATAAAAGATGAGAAATTACCACTAGGACCCTATTTCTAACCGTCAACTAACAGAATTTTTAACAAAGAACTAAATTATGTAAAATAATCAAAGTCAAGGACTAAATTGAGAACAAAAAGTCATGTAGGACTAAATTGAGTAAACCACTATACTCGAGGACTATATTGGGTATTAACTCGTAAAATAAACTAAAATATTGGTTTTGGTGTATGTATAAATGATATTTTTAACTTAATTTATTAATAGAAAAATATATATTTCGTCATTTAACTTGAGATGCGGTTGAGTGGGAGGGACTCATTCATTCAATCATTCTTAACCAAACGTCAAGAGCTTGATCATTGACTTTGGGCACGGAACAACATTAAATTTTCAAGCCAGTTGACACACCTGTTAGAAGTGTCTATAATTCAATGCGAGAATTAGTCACGGTAAAAATCCGGTTACACTAAGAAAAAAAAACATTTCATTATTATTTTCGCATTGGGAGAGGTCGAAAAAGTGGTTCAAAGAGAAAGAATATTAAGTATGATTTGAATATGGGAAAATAACATTTTTCTACTCTTTAAAATCCTATCTTCTTGCTTGGTTCCAATATGGAGAATGGTTATACTACTTTACCATGCATTCACATTCACATCAAGTCCAAGTATAGTTTCTTTTACTTTTCGCATAATTGAGAAGTAATGGCATATTACTTTTCAATGAAAAATGACAATTTCACTCCCCACTTTCACACTCTAATATTATATTATTTATAAATAAAAACTTTTATATTTATTACTTTTTTTTTTTTATGAATAAGAAATGTTATTTTCTCCTTTTCAAATATATCTCTTAATGTTTATTTTAATATAGCAATAAAATTCTTTATATTTATTAATTATTCATTAATTGACCAACTCCACCATAAATTAAAAAGTCAATCCACTTAATAATTAAAAATAAAAATAGAAAGATTCAATCAAATATTGTCACATTAAAATATAAATGTTATGAAATAAATTTATTAGAAAGGAAATATAGAATCAATTTTCATGAATTATTCAACTCATAAGTCATAACAATTAAAAAGACTTTGTGGTCCAGTGGCATCAAACCCTTCCCTTTATATGGGAGGTGGTGGGTTCGAGCCTCAACGGAGGCAATATTAACTTTTGTGCTTCAATCGGTTGAAAAAGTAGTTATGAACAGATACTGCATTGTAATAGAGTTAGTAGTATTCAAAAAAGAATAATGTTATTTCGAGTTAGTAGTATTCAAAAAAGAATAATGTTATTTTCCCACTTAAGTTTACCTCCTAGCGTGACAATACAGCTCATTGGAGTAATGATACATTTCTCTCTTGAGTCTTGATTTGTTTCATTTATATTTGATTACTAAGTAAATTCTTTTTTTTTAATGTTAGGGAAAGTCAATCAATTTACCAATAATAGTCAACGAATAAAATAAATTTTTTTGCCACATTAGGAGATGAACATTATGAGGTAAGTTCAAGAGGTATATTAAGTGTTTATGAATTGACCAATCTTATCATGAGTTAAAAAGGAGCCCATTTCGTAATTAAGTACACAAAAACAAAAAAAAAAAAAACAAAAAAAAAAAACTAAGTAAATAGTGCTACATCAGGTAAATATTAAGAGGAATGTGTTGCATTAATGTAACAAAATATATAATGTGAATAGACATGAATAAAACTAGAGAGTAACTATAAGAAGTAAATGTAGCATGACAGAAATTTAGTAACTTTATCACAATTAAGTAGATGTTGTTCTTGCCAAAATTAGCCGTCGTACTTAACTACACATTATGTATGTGAAAATTTTATTTAAGCTAAATTCATATTTTATAATTAATTTTTTAATAGGTTGAAATGTTAAACAACAAAAATAAAAGAAGAAGACAAATTTAATTTAAAAGTGGATAAACACAAACGAGGTCAAAGATGATATCGTTGTAAATCCGCAGCTAGAAATGCAACCGTGGAAGTCTAAACAGCATGTATATATCTTTTGGTTATGGATAAGTGTTATGAAGAATAGATGATGGCAAAAATTTGTGTGAGACGTTTCAGCGTGAGATGGGTCGGGTCAAAATGAAAATGTAATACCTATACGCCCAAATGTCATATTTATATGTTCAAATGTAATACTAATTAGGAATAAAAATTTTGTTACATATAAGGGTAAATGTAATACTTTGGGAAAATACAATACTTTTACATTCCAATTTAAAAGATTACATTTTTCTCAAAAGTATTATATTTTCCTTTATAAGTGAGGGACACATGTCAACATTACTTATTATGAAAAATGTAATAATTTTTCTCTTATAAGTAACAAAAATTGTATTCCTGATTAGTATTATATTTGAGCATATAAGTATAACATTTGGACATATAAGTATGACATTTTCATGTTGTTTCGACATGACCCGACCCGTCTCACGAATAAGGATATGAGAGATGGTTTCACACAAGTGTGACCCATATAGGATATATATATACACAAACATATTTGGGGGGGGGGGGGGGGTTTAGAGAAGGGGTAACACTTGTGTGAGATTGTCTCACAGGTCTCAATCTGTGATGCGGGTCGGATCTTTGATTAATTGGTCGAATGTTTAACATTAGGGAAGAGCATATTTTCAGATAAAAAGTGATAACTGATGATTAGATTGACGGTTGAAGGTTGCTAAAAAAATAAAGAGAAAAGAATGGGTCAATTTTATAAATATTGTAAACCTACAAGTTTATAATAATTATAAAATTGACTATATATATATATATATATATATATATATATATATATATATATATATATATATATATATATATTTATTTATTAAAATCTCAACCATTGTTGAACCTTGATAGACAGATGTGATCCGTCCTTACCTTTTACCGGATGACCATGAATCCATATGTGTGTGTTTGTGATGATCTTGAGCGGTTTGAAAACAAATCTAGACATGGTGTGTGAATAAACTTGTTAGATTTTTAAAACATTTCGAAAATAGAACGTTCAACTAAACTTGAATGCACAGTTAAAATCAGACTTTTGTAAAGTTTGTAATGCAACGGAAAATATTTTAACACAATATTGCTTTAATGTAACAAAACTAATTAGATCAAATTTGTTCTTTTTGCAAACTAGCATCAATAACCAAATTGCACATGAGAGCCAAAAAAAAAAAAAAAGAAAAAGGCAAGCAATGAATATGAAGAACATGGCAAACTTATCCAAAAGCGAATTAACAAAACTTAGGGTGTGTTGGGAAAACAGGAAAATGACTTCTGAAAAATGAGTCATTTTCCAGAAAATAGGTTCATTTCCGGTGTTTGGATGTATTCTGTAAACTGTCTTTGTGTGTTTGGTTCAATTTCTGGAAAATGAATAGAATTTTAGAATTATATATTTTTATTACTTTATTTAAAATATTTATAATATTATTAAAATAATATTTTAAGTATAAATATTTATTTAAAAAAACCAAAAAAATAATAATAAAAAACTCCCCCCGTTTCCGCCGGAAACCATGCGGATTTCCTACTGGAAACCAGTGCACTGCACTGGTTTCCGCAGCCCAGCAGGAAACCGTCCGCCAGAAACCAGAACATTTTTTGATTTCCGGCGGAAACCATACCAAACCATACGTAAACAAGTGTAGTGAAAGGGCGGAAAATGACTTCCGCCCAAATTGGGCGGAAGTCATTTTTCGCCCTTTTGGGGTGATTTTCCCCAGTCAACGGAAATCAATTTCCGTTGACTGGGTTTTCCATTGGTAGCCAAACAGCCAAAGTCCGGAAAATGATTTCTGGAAGTCATTTTCCGGGCTTCCAAACACACCTTTAGAGTAATTCTAACAAAAAATAGTATCTACTAACTAATATCATACCAACTATAATAAGTATATTTAGATAATTGTTTTTAGAAATGTGCAAATTAAACATTAATTTTAATGTCAACTATAATGAACTTCTCCTATATAATATTGCATTGATATACTTTGAATTATTTATTTAAATACAAATATTGGGCATTAAATAAGTCGTGCAATGCATGTGTAAAAACTAGTGTTTATAATAGGTGGTAATTTTTGTATTTTTTTGTCAAATTATTGTGTATTAAAAATTATGATGAACTTTAATTTTAGGATTATATTCAATTATATTACGAATCATATTTTCTTTAAATTTAAAAAAATAGATACGACGTCGATTTTTTTTAAAAACGTACGTCGTATCTATTTCTTTTTAATTTTTTTATAAAGAAAAACTACGTATAGTTTTACAAAAAAGTCAACGCCGTTTCTATTATAAAAATAAGTAAATAAATAAACAGCGTTTGTTTGTTTATTTTTTTCTTCAAAAAATCAACGCCACTTTTTTATTTTTTATTTTTAAAAAAATGATATACAATGCCAGTTACGTTGTATCATTTATTTATTACGTCGTCCAAAACTACTTCACAAAATAACCAACGTTGTATGTAAAATATAATCACGTTAAAAGGGTTTTTGGTAGGGGTGATCATACATTCATACCAAGTAGCTTGCTATATGGACTTTTGATCGCTATAATTATGCACCCGAAATTTCAAGGACGATAATATTTGATGGCGACTAGTGAAGTTTTAGCTAATATAATTTAGCATCCTTATCTATTGAGCTTTTCGTTTGTGGTGGATGGAGACTAGAGTCTACAAGTAAACTTAGCACCAATCAACCCTAGAAAACGACAACATTTGTGGATTGTGGGTAATGTTTCCCATTCTTTTGTATTAAACTAAGGGCTTGATTGTTTGATCAAACAAAAAAATGTAACACTTACTTCCAACATAAGCTCCATACCTAATCATCATAAAGTAATCAAACATTAAGAAAGGATGTTTAACAATTATCAAATAATAATATGGGTAAATTGTCACTTTGATCCACTGACTATAGGGCTCCTGTTAATTGCGGTCCACGACTTTCAAAAGTGTTAATTGAATACCTTGACTATTCAATTTTTATCAATTTTGGTCACTTCGGCCAAATTGGCGGTCAAATTTCGCCGGAAAAACTTAACTACCCAATTAATGCTTAATCTTAGGGGAAAATTCGTCTTTTTAATTGTGTCTTATTTAACCAAAACCAGACCCGATTAGGAGAAATTTGACCGCCAATTTGACCGAAGTGACCAAAATTGATAAAAATTGAATAGTCAAGGTATTCAATTAACACTTTTGAAAGTCGTGTACTGCAATTAACAGGAGCCCTATAGTCAGTGGACTAAAATGACAATTTACTCTAATAATATAATATATTATTTTATTTTTAGCTTATAGCTGATAGTATATTTTGTTGTTTGTTTTATTAATTTGTATGTAGTGTTACTTTTTTTGTCAAAAAATATTTGGTAAATGTAAATTAACTACTTATGATTAGTTAATCAATATGTATAATGGCTTACACAAACTTGAATATATTTATTATTTATTTAACTATTTAAAAAACAATTTCAAAAATATTTCTAATTTTATACATCAATTGCATAAGAATTGAAATATAAAAATTGTCGTTGTTAAGTTTGAACTCCAAACTAAGCTTAAGGGCCCTTCACAGCTCTTGCCTAAAGACTAGTGGATAAGATAAATCGCGTGATGTATCTCAAGTGGCGCACATGCCCCTCAGATGCTGCTTGTACATTAGTATTCACAAAAAGGTCGAATTCATACTTTTTTTTTTTTTTTTTTTTTTTGTGATTAGTAATATTCAAACCCTACACGGTTACACCTTGCGGATGCCGCCTACTAGCAAATCAAAGCCTCTCAACAATAATAAAAATTGTTGTTATTATTATTTATATAATATAATAGTTTAAAAAGATGAAAAATGTAACATTTAAAACTTATATACTTTGTATCTTTATCCTAATAAAATAAAAAAAGTCATGGTAATATATGTAATTTTTATTAACTACTGAGTAAAGTAGTCTTTTGAGTTTTGAACTAAATAAGTGTTACTCCGTATTTATTAACATAAAAAAATATTATTTTTAATGCTTTGGATTTTAGCAAATTGGCCCAATCTACAAATATCATTTGTTACTCCGTATTTACTAAATACTCATCTTAATGATTTAATTTGACCAAATTAAACCGTTAAACTTAGTCAAATTTACTCCAAAAATTATTGAATGCGTCATTTATCAAACACCATCCAAAACTGTTGAGTTCTGTCTAATTAAGTCTTGACAGAAGGTACACTACGGACATATGGATCAAATTTTGGTTAGATTAGGTCATCCTAACAAAATTGATCAGACTGTTACTTGATAAACATAAAGATACAAATTTGATTCCTAATGGGAGCAGTATATTGGCTTTCTTAGTTTGAGCCAGTTAGTTATGACAACGTACAAATTTAGGTGTGTGGTTTTCCTTCTTTAAGGTGCGTCAGTTGTTGAAACTTAAGGTACGTCGGCCTAAAGCTTTAGGTGCGTGATTTTCATTCTTAAGGTGCGTAATTTGTATGCTTAAGGTGCGTCAGTTGTTGAAACTTAAGTTGCGCCATTTTAAAACTTTAGGTGTGTGGTTTGTGTTTCTTAAGGTGCTTTGTTTGTGTGCTTAAGGTACGCCATTTTAAAACTTTAGGTGTGTGGTTTTTTTTTAAGGTGTTTTATTTGTGTGCTTAAGGTGCGTGGTTTGCGTACTTAAGATACATCTTTTTGTATTAATCACACAATCGTACAGCAAATTATATTTGCACTTGATCCACTCCTATATATATTCAATTAGTAACCGGACCCCGAAAGTTTCACTTCGGCAATTGCTTTGATGGACAATTGAATTTTTGACCGAGAAAATCGTCAGGATCCATTAAAAGTTTGAGAAACTGTGGTTTATAATGATGAGCATATATGAAATTAGTAGTATAAAATTCTTTTCAAAAAATAAATAAATAAAGAAATTAGAGATAAAATAGCAATTAAATATATAGATGAGATCAGACTTTACAGTCCTCAACCCACCAAAAAAAAATGATGAAAATATAAATCTACGTAATTTTTAAAAGTGCAATGCATCTTTACTATAGATGTGACATATTTTTGTAAATATTGTTGTAAGAAGATATTTAAAGAAATTGAAATAGAAGCAGGTTGGATGAATTATTTATACAATATTTTATTTTTAATTTTTTTATAACTACAATATAATCCTATCAGCTGACTTGTAACCTTCCGTTTGAAATGATAACAGTGATACCATCAAACCACAATATACTTAAGTAGCAACTATAGACTTTTGATAAATCAAAGTAATATATATAAACATATAGACATTTTTAATTTATAACAAATTATAAAATCATGATAGACTTTTATTTAAAATTCTTCTCAATTCTTAATTTTATATTGTAAACTAAACGTGAAGTTGTGAAATTATGTAATGATTAGTGTTTCAGACAATCACGATCTTCTTAACGATAGGCTATAGATCATTAGATTGGTAGAAAGGATTTTGCCAAATATTTTTGCTGCCCCACCCCATCTATATTGTCAAAAAGTTAAAGCCTAAAAAACGATAATGGTGCAGTTCACATTAAATATGTAAATTGTCTAATAATCTCACCTTACTTTAATCAATGTTATATGCTCTCTATTACAGGGCGTTTGGGCGTTTGGGGAAGGAAATGAATTAAGTGGGAAAAAAATTGTAATTCCATGAGAAAAGAATAATGCAAAAATAAAGTGAGAATTTAAATTTCAGTGTTTGGTTTGCAAGAATAAAATTACTGAGAATTTCAGTATAATTCTAATATTTGGTATACATGGGAATTGAGAATGAATAAGTAGTATAAAGTTCAAAATGCTCATTGTTGTTGTCGTTGTTGTCGTTGTTGTTGTTGTTGTTGTTGTTGTTATTATTATTATTATTATTATTATTATTATTATTATTATTATTTTATTATTTATAATTGACAAATTAATTCACAAATTGTTAGAGTTGTTGCATATAAAGAATGCAAATTTTGAAGAGTTATGCATATAAAGCATTCAAAGGAACGCACACGAAAGTTGCGGTATATAAATAATGCATATAAAGAATGCAAATTTCGAATAGTTATTGAAAATGAACATACACAAAGAAAAGTCGAATAATAATACACGCTATAATTTAAAAAGGAATGTCATGCATCGATTTTAGGTTTAAAAAAAAGAGAGGGTAATTTTATCTCAAGATTATCTTTTTTTTTTTCTTCATAAAATCCATGGAATTAAAATTCTAGGGGGCTATGGGATTCTAATTCCATGAAAATGAGGGAATTGCAATTCCGTGGAATTACAATTCCCCCCAACCAAATGAAGGAATTTAATTGCATTTGGAATTAGATAGAAATTAAGTGTGAATAACATAGTAATTCCCTCTAACCAAACGTCCTCTTAGGGTTTGTTAATTCCTATCATACTTTTTCTTTTTTAATAGGTGATACTAATATATCATCATACTTATAATCCACTCACTACATTACAATTCAAAACTGAGTCTTAACATAGGAGATAGGGAGTTCTCATTATTTGAATCAAACAAAGTATACTATAAATGATATTATAAATAAAAACATTCAATTCCAAATTTATATTTTGTAAAAAAAAAAAAAAGTTGATTTCAATTTCTGTTCATTAACTATTATGTTTTTCTATTTTTTATTTTGACTTCAAAAATAATAAAATTTCGTACTTGACTTTTAAAATTTTCACTTTTAGTCCTAGTCACGTCCCGGATTTGATTTTAGATTTGGTTCTCAAAAAATTGAAAGTGTCAAGTCTTTAAAGTTAAGATTCAAATATGAAATTTACTCTCAATTGTCAATTTTAAGAAATTTAATTCTTTAATTGTTTTAAATGTTACAAATTCAAATCCTACTACACCACTAATTTAACCTTTCAATTGTTAATACCAAAGTTACAAATGACTGAATTAACAACTTTTAAAACAATTGGGGACTAAATTATATAACATACAATAATTGAATGATTAGAAGTATGATTTTCTCAATTATAAATTTAGCAACGACTTGCTATGAGTTTACTGTTAAGTTTATCTTGCCTCTAATAGTTACAAATTGACCCAATAAAAACTTATTATGTGATGTGTCTCGATGAGTTGAAATGTTAAACCCATTATAAACTTGTTTAATTTGTTAAATTTAACAGTACATACATGTCAACTCGTTTATGTGGACCTATTAATGACTCATTAATAACTCCCTAATAATGACTCACTTACTATTTAATTCTTTTCTACTTAATTGTTGATACATTATGAGCCTATTTAGTGCATTTTTCTGTTTTCTTTTCCACAATATTCTCATGTTTCCTTTTTCCAACCAAAAAATGATAGAAAAATGAAAATTGTGTTTATCGTTAACATCTATTTTTCATATTAATTTTTGAAAATTTGATGGTTACTTTTTTTAGTTTTAATTTGGATTATAAGAATATTATCCATGATGACAATGGATAAAATAATATTGACTACCTGATCTTTTGAACCTTAATTGGATAGGTTTTGATAATTGATAGTCGAGTTTGGGTAATAGTGAAATTCTCGTGCTCGATACGTACTTAATTGTGTATGGTACGTCATACGTGCATTAAATATGTTCAGGGTGATTTCGAGTACTATTGGGTAGTGTCAAATGGGTTTAGATCAACAACAAATTAAAAATTATGCAAGTAATCATATTTTTCAATTTTGTTTTCAAAAAAAAAAAAATCATATTTTTCAATTTTCAAATTAAAAATCTGGTCTTATAATTCTAATCCGCTAAAAACCACAATAAACTAAACCAGACTAAGTTGCTCGTAATTAATCACAAACCAAGAAGGCCAATAGCCACTTCTAATAAGAATCAAATTTATAATTTTATGATTATCAAACCAACAACCTAACTGACTTAGATGGGATTACCCAACAACGATAGGAATCAAATTTTGTTAATATATATTAAACTTGATAATTAAAAGTTAATTTAAAAATTGTAATAGTTAAACAAATTTTAATTCTAGAAAAAATATTCAGTATCTCTTATCCCAGTGCTTAATACCTAAAATAGAAAGATATATATTTTAGTCATATCAAGTAATTAAATTCAATAAATAAAAAATTATAATATCTCTCAAAATGATGTTCAGATATACAAATCATACTTTACTCACTCAATCACTCTTTTCAAGATTTGATCGAAATTACATTGAAATTATCCCTCTTTTCTATTAAACCGGCACGGAAGTATTCCTCACCAATCCTACAACCTATGATTTTTAAATTTAGAGTAGATTTTAATTATGGACATTGATAAATACTTTAGGAAGATATATACGGTTTTAGGCAAATAGAAGTCTCAATACAACTGTGCAGTAAATAAGGCAATGAAATAATAAAATATCTTTACTTAAAATTGGAAGTAACATCTTCTAGGCAAGTAAGATAGGGTTGGGGTCTTTTCACATTGTAACTGATTTTTTTTTTTAATAAAAAAGGAAAAAGAAAATATGTTTTGGATTAACATGAAGAGACATTCACCTCTTAGAGCGCATGCATCAATAAAGGACAGCATGCTATGGCACGATCTTAGACAAAGGATATGTTCCATTAATATAAACATAAAATTTACGGCAACTTATAATATTTTATTGAAAGAAATCTTTTATGTAAAAAATTATTATTTAATATTCACTTCTTACCAAAACTTTTTTTATTTTTAATTGATTTTGTGAATTGATAAACCAGATTGCGTGTAAATAAATATTTTACGTAATAAGGACAATTTCAATTAAATTGATCAGACTGTTGATTAATAATTACAATTATATATATGATGGTCAGCCGATTAACTATGCGCAATTTATGATGGTTTACATTCTTGTAATCCTTTGCTAACTAGAGTCATACGTTCGTATAGTAGTTGCAAATTTTCCTCGTAACTTAAAAATAAATTTACATAATCGTTAAGATGAAGTGTAGGTTAAGGAGTGAATTTTGTAAAAATGTAATATTATTTATTTTATTTAAAAATTATTGTTTTTCTTTCTAAATTTATTTTATGGAAAATGGTCAAATAAACCCTTAAACTTTACCCAAGAAGTCAATTAAGCTCTTAAACTTTTAAAGTTTGCAATTAAACTTACAAGCATGTTATTTTAAAGCAATGAAACCCACAAATTTATTGGTGTCATGTAATTGTAGGTTAACTGGGTTTAGCGAACTCCGACAAACGTCCGACCAAATTTCGACAATCCATGTCAAATACCAGCGACCAGTGATCGTCAAATGGTCGTTGATCGCGTTTGGAGGGCCTTCTCCAAACGTGACCAGATTGTCTCTTGGTAACCTTACTTTTACCAATAATGCTTTAATTTGGATTACTCTTGTATCCTTGCTTGTAAACAAGATTGATCAATAATACAATTCTCTTTATAAATTCTTGTTACCATACTTTTATTAATCTTGCTCTAATAAAGACTATCTTTCCTTTCATGTATTTGTAAACACGATTGATAAATAATAAAATTCTCCCTATAAATTATTGTTCTCATCCTTTCAAAAAAAAAATTTTGTGTTCATTGGCTAGTCAACTATGATGAGTGTTTTTTTTCTTAAATTAATGAATAGATTAATTTTTTTTAAATATAGGATGAAGTGGGTTAATTTAGAATAATTAATGAATAAAAGAGTTTTAATTTTTCTATTAGGAAATAAACATTGTGAAATAAACTAGAAAAAATAACATTATTTAAAAATAAAATTAGAGTTGAATTAAGTACTGTACAAAACAAAGTTCAAAATGGTAGATTTAAAAATTGGAGAAATTAAGAGAAGAGGATAAAGTGGGACAGCGGGACCCAGTTTTATCTAGGCACGTGGCACCCCCTCTGCGGGACCCACAGTCACCTCTTTGTGGATAACTATCTAATCCAACAGCAAAATCCACGGTACGCCGTATTTTCAAACCAACGAGGAAAATATTATTATTAAACCCCAAAAAAAAAAAAAAAAGAGTCACGAGTCCCAGTCAATCTTGGCCATCAAAACCACCTACCCCACTCCCCCCCTCTCCCGCCACCCCAACCTAACGATGACGCCCCCTTCCATACGTACTTCAAAGTCGG
>CP025650.1:19235936-19264317 GCA_003576665.1 Ipomoea trifida
AATGGGGGAGCTTCTTGAAATGAACCCTAGTTTAAGAGGGAAAGTTGTGTTGATTCAGATTATGAACCCTCCTAGGAGTAGAGGCAGTGATATCCAAGAGGTTCAGAATGAAATCAATAAGACTGCTAGGGAGGTTAATAGGAAGTATAGTAGTCCCGGGTATGAGCCGATTGTTTGTATTGATGGCCCGGTTTCTACCCAGGAGAAGATTGCACATTACGCGATATCTGAGTGTGTTGTTGTTAATGCCGTTCGGGATGGTTTGAATTTGGTGCCTTATGAGTACACGGTTTGTAGGCAGGGCAGCCCTGATTTGGACAAGGCGTTGGGGAATGAGGGGTTAGGGAGTGCGAGAAAGAGTGTTATTATTGTCTCGGAATTCATTGGATGCTCTCCGTCTCTCAGTGGTGCAATCCGGGTTAATCCCTGGAACATCGAGAGTGTAGCCGAGGGAATGAATTTGGCTGTTGAGATGCCCGACTCGGAGAAAGAAATGCGCCACGAGAAGCATTACAAATACGTTTCTTCTCACGATGTTGCATATTGGGCGAGGAGTTTCGATCAGGACCTTCAGAGAGCCTGTGCTGATCATTTTCAGAAGAGGTGCTGGGGGATCGGTTTGGGCTTCGGATTTCGGGTTGTTGCCTTGGGGCCTAATTTCAGGAAGCTTTCGGTGGAACACATTGTCTCCGCTTACAACAGGACAAACAGCAGGCTTATCCTTCTCGACTATGATGGTACTATGATGCCACAGGACAAAGTGGACAAAACTCCCAGTGAAGAAGTAATTTCGGTGTTGAATAGTTTGTGCAGTGATCCCAAGAATGTCGTATTCATCGTGAGCGGCCGAGGAAGAGATTCGTTGGCCAAGTGGTTCTCCCCTTGCCCTAATCTCGGTCTCTCTGCAGAACATGGCTACTTTACTCGGTAACAACTAACAACTCGTGCAATTAGTTTATCAATGATTCGATTCTTGCTGTTTTTGGTTCTCTGTGTTTTCTTTCGTTTATGGCTTTCCTTATTATAATAGATGGACAAAGGATTCTGAGTGGGAATCGCGGGCAGTAGCAGCTGATCTAAACTGGAAAAGCGTGGTATTGCCCGTGATGGAACATTACACCGAGGCCACAGACGGGTCGTCTATAGAACAGAAGGAAACTGCGATAGTGTGGCACCATCAGGAAGCCGACCCGGACTTTGGAACATGGCAAGCAAAAGAGCTTCTTGACCACTTAGAAAACGTGCTTGCTAACGAGCCCATGGTGGTTAAGAGAGGCCAGCACATTGTCGAAGTGAAACCGCAGGTATGACGAGATGCATACACAATAACGCGTTGTCACCCGTCAATCTGCACACGATAACCGAATTTTCTCATCGTTTTTGTCAATCACAGGACATAAGCAAAGGCCTAGTCGTTAAGAGCATCATGGCGACAATGCAAGCGAAAGGGAAGCCATCTGATTTCGTGTTATGCATAGGCGACGACAGATCAGACGAGGACATGTTCGAGAGCATTGCGAGCTCCGTCGCCAACCACTCCTTGCCCGAGATGGCCGAGGTGTTTGCTTGCACCGTCGGCCAGAAGCCGAGCATGGCTAAGTATTATCTCGACGACACAGTCGAAGTCCTGAAAATGCTCCACGGCCTCTCAGCAGCCGCAACCTCGCAGCCATCCCCCAAGCCTTCGCCCCGGGAAGTCTCGTTTGAAGGGTCTCTTTGACATTGAAGAACTACTGCAGGCATCATCAGTTGATAGCTAAAATACAACATTGTACAGGAAAAGAAACAACAGAAATTTACAGGTCCTTATTATATACTTAAATCCCAGTCTTAGTCCAAAATCTCATCTTTACAGACTTAATAGGAGTTGCACATATAGCTCCTTTAGCTTCATGATCTATAGTGCTTTACTAGATGCCTTTAGCAGTTTACTCACTATAGGGTTGGTTAAAGATATACTTACATTACATTTTTGGTGGTTCTTTTAATTAATAATAAATAGTTCTTTCATTCCTTATTTCAATTCCTACTGCTTTCCTTCTATGATAATTGCATTTTTCACATATTATATTTACTCCTCAACTATTAGAATGTGTCACTTATAGTTTTTTTAACACTAACATTTCAAAAATAGTGTGTAAAAGTTATTTTTCTTCGGAGGTCAAGGAAAATTTACCGTCATTATTGTACTGGGTAAATTTTACGTTGTGAGTTGTGACCCTAGTCGACAAAGAATTACCAAAAAGTAAATACTACAAGAAAACTTGCAAATCGTGATGGATATTAATCCGTTGTAATATAGCGACGGATATTGTGACAGAATAGCTTCCGTTGCAAATCAGCTTAGGTTGTGTACAAATATCGTCATTATTTGGAGGTGTGCACTAGGTAAATTTCGTCTTGTAATATTAGTCGGCAAAGAATTATAAGAAAGTAAATCAGTTTAGGTGAAGTGATTCTTGTGACCTTTGACAGCAAATGACTACAAAAAAGTAAACAAGCTTAGGTGAAGTGATATTTGTAAAACCAGCTTAGATGAAGTGATATTTAAAATTGAAAAAGCAAGATAAGATTCCGTTTGGAAAGCAGGAAAATGACTTCTGGAAAATGAGTCATTTTTCGGAAAACAGTTTCATTTCCAGTGTTTGGATGTATTATGGAAAACTGTCTTTGTGTGTTTGATTCATTTTCTGGAAAATGGATAGAATTGTATAATTACACATTGTAATTGTTTTATTTAAAATATAAAAAATTATAATAGTTATTAAAATAATGGTATTTATTAAAAAAATATAATTTTTTTTTAAAAAATTAAAAATTAAAAATAAAATTAAAAAAATAAAAAATAAATGTAGCAAAGGTTTCCGGCTGTTGCTCCACCTCCTTGGTCCATGGTCATGGGTAATATGGCTTGGTTTTGGTCGAAAACATGTGAAACAGCTATTCTGGCGATTCCGGAAAATGACTTTAAGTCATTTTCCGGAAAAATGAACTGATTTTCTTTGGTTAACGGAAAACATTTTCCGTTGACCACATTTTCCGAACGTTGCCAAACACAGAAAACTCAAAAAACAGTTTCCGGAAGCCATTTTACAGGTTACCAAACACACCCTAAAACTAAAAGTTTTATTTAAATGAAATTAAATTTATTAAATTAGCAATTCACTCGCTATCCCAACGTACCAAAAAGGATGGCTTGGCCGTTGAATTATTTGGTTGTTGATGACAGCGTTCAACCCAGTTTGACCGTGTTTTGGGTATTCAATTCCATGGTTTCTTGGTCAACCATATATGTGTGTGTATATATAATATATTCGTATTCCTTGTTGAGATGATCTGTATTCAATGTTTGAACAAAATATATTGGTTCCGTGGTCCATTTTGGATAATATTACAATAGCCAACCCATTCAAGGAACTACTAGTCTTTGTGTTTATCTCATCTTATTATTAAAGAAAAAAGATGATAAATATGCCTGCTTTCTGTTCAATGATTGTTTCATGCCTAGCTTGCTTGGACTTTGTGTTTGGGATATATGACAAAAGATTGTGGGTTGTATAATGTATACCACTATTATAATATTTTAACGAAGTTTTTACCCATCCTTTAGTTGTACAATTTTATATCATGGACTATATATGTTTCATATTACATTGTGGAATCTGTTCAAAAAATTTTATGTTTGTAGTTGAGATATTTTGTACTTGCAATCAACAGTTTATACGTCTATAAAAAAAATTGAAGACACATAACATGTTAACTATAGATACATAAAATGGTAACTACAGACACGTAACATGGTAACTACAAACAAATAATACGTTAACTACAAACACGTAATATGTTGTTAAAATATTATGTATCTGTTGTTAATATATTGGGGGTGTTTGGTAAATAGTTGTTAGCTGATTGGGTTAGTGAGTTTGACTAGTTGATAACATTTTTGGTTGATTGTAGAAAGATGTTTGGTAAAACTGTTAGCTATAGCTGATTACATATAAAAATGACTTTCTCAAAAAGAAGCTTTGAACAGCTTTTTGATGTTAAGCGTTTTGGAGCAATAAGATGTTATGTGCCTTCAATTTATTGGTTTTTTAATCAAGTCAAACAACTAATAGTGGTCAAATAAGTCAAAATTTGTTGATAAGCTAACTAGGTTACCAAACATGACCATTATGTCTGTAGTTAACATGTTATGTACCTTTAATTTATTTGCAAAAACATAAACTGTTAGTCGCAGGTACAAAGTTATTTTGGACTAGGGTCCACAATGCAAGATAGATCCTGGTCTATGGTATAATTTGCCTCAGTTGTATCATAATATTATGTTTTTAATTCTTTATTCTAATGTTTGAATGCTTATTTTTATAGGGTTTAATTTACATACACAAAATTAAAATAAGTCTTGTGTGAGACATATAATACTTTTTTTTTTAGCTAAAATGTAACATTTTTCTATGCATTCATAAAAAGTATCATACATTTTACAATGAAATGGTTTGACATCAGACTTACTTGTAAAAATGTAAAATTATATATATTTTTTAAAACGCAAAATTATAATTAATTAGTAAGAATTTAAAAATTAATAGACAAAAATAAACATGTGATATTAAAATAAATGACAAAAATACATCATTAGGTAATCAACTAAGTATCAGAAGGACAAGTTGTGTACAAGTTAAGAGTTTGGGACAAAAAGTGAAACTTCCTATGTGGAAAATGAATTCAATTCCCTTTCTTCCACGACGGTGCTCTCTTATGACTTGGTAAATTCAAAATCTTTATTCCAAATGTAGTAGTAATGGTTTTGAATAATTAATTGCTTTTGTAGGTATAGTTCCTCTTCAATCTTCATTCATCTCATTTTACTAATGTTTTTTAACGTTTGCTGTTTGTCTTTGATGTTAACATTTGTGAAATCGTACCCAATTTAAATTGATTCAATTTTATTTTTGCGCTTTATTTATTGATGAAAACATATACGAGATGCTAGGACAAGTAACCAAAAAAAATAGAACATTTATGACTCACTTTTGGTCTCACGATTATAATGGTACTGTCACATTTAATCATCGACTCTTAGTTTGATAGCTTTAGTCTTATGACTTTATTAACATTGCCACTTTAGTCATTTATTACCATTTTCATTAACATAACATTAATTTTTAAAGACAATCTAGTATTTTTCAATATTAGTTTTCTCTTCTTGTTGAAAAAATGTTCATAAACAATACAATAACCAATAAATTGATATACTTTATAATGAAAAATATAATTTTTAATATTATATCATTTATGAACATTTTTTGGATACGAATAGAAGACTGAAATTATCAATAAATCGTTCCATGGATAAAAATTTTGTAATAGAGGCATGGATGGATCCAGAAAATTATTAAGTGGTAGCGTAGTTCAAATGACTTTAGAAATGTCAATGAAAAAATTATTAAACATCCATAGTATGATTCAAATACAAAATACATTATAAATTGCAATACAATATTTATGATAGACTCCATGATAGTTAGGGGCGGAGCCAAAACTATACTTGGGTAGGGTGAAATTTTAAAACACTTTGAAATATAACAAAAATATTTATGACAAAATATGAAACATAATCAATTAGACAAAATAATTTGAATAGAAAAGACATTATATTCATAAATACTTTAATTTTAATTTTTTTTTAATTAGATCAACTTTAATTTTAATTTATTGAAGGGTTGAAACTTGGAAGAGCTAAAATAAAGAAAAGAAGCTAAAATGTACAAAAATATTGCTTGTTAGATTTGATCCCAAGACATCTCATATTTCATATCATATCCAAAGTTACAACGAACTAAACTATTCAAGTCCTTAGTAGTTTGCCCATAAATTTTGATTTTATATGTATCTTACTGCTATATGTGTATATATATACATATACATATATATTAGTTACACATATACATATTAAGTTCATAATTAAAAAGAAATTAAACATACACATATTACGTTTATATTACCAACCTTATTTAATACTTTAATTCATTTTACTATGGTAATTCAACATAGAGAATCCCTTCATTTGATTATAGTATATTTTTATTACTTAAAATAATATCCATTAGCTATGCTCTTCCTTCTTTTGCTTAGACTTTTCCTAATATAACTTTTAAGTAATTAATTTCAACACTAATATACAAATCTTATAATTTTAAATAAATGTACAATTTCAAATATTAGAAATGTTTATAATTTCATCATTAATTTTATTATTTAAATATATAATAAAAAATGTTATCAGTACATCGTGTGTGTGTGTGTATATATATATTTATTTATTTATTTATTTATATATTTATATAAGGGGTGGGGGAGTGGTGAGGGGGGAGGGGGTAGCTGCCCCCACTGCCCCCATTGTAGATCACTATATCCGCCCATGAATAAAGGACAAAATATGACAATATTATTATATTAACAAAATTATGAGATTAAATGTGACAATACCATAATAATTTTGAGACTAAAAGAAATATCTTTTTAATATAATATTGTGATACAATAAGGAAATATATATATATATATATATATATATATATATATATATATATATATATATAATTTTTAAATTAACAAATTAATAGAAGTAGTGGCGTGCAATTGGATATGATTTTCCTTGAATTGCAGTTCACTTTTGTTGTTCCATCAAGGTGGTCGGTTTTGACTTGTTAAATTTGAAAATCTTTATTCCATATATGTGATATGTAGTAGTAATGGTTTTGGACTATGAATCTATCTATTGCTTACTAAGATAGCATACACAAATTGAATTAGAATTCTCAAGTCTGATCTTTCAATAATTTAAAGGAACTTACCACCTTTTATAAGATAGATATATGCTTGATAATGGGCAAATCAAGTTACTAATTTCAGGCAAGTAATTGTGGATCTAAAAAGCAACTACTAGTGGAATATACCTTTCAATTCTTCACTAGTTTATAATCCCTCCATCACATTTTATGTGTCTGGTTTAGTTAACGCGATTTGACTGAAGTTATTTTTAATTTAATTTTTCATAATATTAATTAAGTATAATATTAATATACAAAATTTATATATTTAGAAACTACACTAAAAGTACTACTAAACACAAAAAAACAATCAAATTTAAAAACAAGTAAAAAAATAATAAAAAAATAAACAAAGAAGAAAAAGTTGGTTTGACCAATGAATAGTAAGTAATGCAAGATAAACCCTCGTTCATGGTATAATTTGTTGTAGGTGACCAATTGTTATGCCGTGGACCCAGGTCCAAGGTGGACCTGGTTCTACATTCACATATGCTATACTCTACATTCACACTTTGTAAACTCCACATTCACATACACTATACTCTACATTCACACTTTGTAAACTCTATATTCACATATTACATGATTATATGATACTCTACATTCACACTTTGTAAACTCCACATTTACACATTACAAGATTATATGTTTAGTAACTATATTACCACTGTTATGCATTCACACATTCAAAACTCTATATTCACAGGTCCTATACTCCATATTCACAACTTGAAAACTTCACATACACATTACAGGGCTACAAGTTGCTAGAACTTCTTAACTCTATTACAGATTCACACATGCATAAGTCATAACTCTACATTCACGGTTTCTATACTCTATATTCACAATTTGAAACCTTCACATTCACACATTTCTGGGCAACTCTACATTCACACAATCATAGTTGTACATTCACGATTCCTATACTCTACATTCACACATTTTTGGACAACTCTATATTCAACAATATGTTTACTAATTTTTTTTTTTTTTTTAAAAAAGAGAGACAAAAACGACGTAGTTTTGGACCCAGGTCCACCTTGCAAGATGGACCCGGGTCCATAGCATAATTTGCCGTAGGCGACAGGTTGGGCTCTAGCCCGTTTTGGCTGGAACCTTAGGCTCAAGTTGGGCCAGTCAGCCCAATGGCAGTGTTTGGGCTAATTTTGAAAAGTTTTGGGTCGTATTTTGGCAGCTTAATTAATTTAATCCTTAATGTTCTTGGGTTTCAAAATTTGGTGTTTTTATTCGGGCTAAAAATAATAGTATAATTTATTACATTTAGTGAGAATTTGATATACTATTTTTCTTTTTTTAAAATTGAATAAAGGAATAAGAATGCACAATGATTTTAAAGGAATCAGAATCTTTTTCCATCCGAAATAGAATAGACTAGGAACAGAATAGGAATTGGAATTCAATTCCATTGTTTGGTTCACGTAAGGAATAAATTTAGAAAATTTATTATAGTGTTTGGTTGGATTAAGGAATATAAATGCAATAAATATCAAAAAGACAAAATTACCCATCACATTGATATTATTATTATTATTATTATTATTATTATTATTATTATTATTATTATTATTATTATTATTATCGGAGAGGGAGGGGGGAGACCCCAGGAGAAACAACTACTAGGAAGTCTCTCTCACAGCACGCTCACTTGTGACATGCACAATATCATTGAGGTAGTCCTCTTCACACACTGGAGGGCAGATGCCAACGATCTTTTCTTCGTTCTTTTGAGAGCACCCAACGAAGCAAGAGAATCCGCCACCTTGTTCTGTTCCCGGTAAATCACTCGGATTGATAACAAAATTAAATAAGTATAAATTAGGTAATACCCAATTAAGTTAGTATGATAACTTGGGAATAACCTAATACTAGGGCCCCCTTCAGAATAGGCATGGAGAATAGATCATTCTCGGGAATACTATTTTCGGGATTAAAATTGACTTACCAAACGACTTAATAAGTCTAACCTATTCCTAGTAATACTATTCCATCCCAACCTAATTATTTCGTAAACCAAACATGTTGTAATTATTCTGTTTCACCCTTTAAAACCAAAACTTCAAAGATTAATATTTTTTTGAAAATGATTAACTTATCATCATATGACAATGCCAGAAGGGTCATTTTGATCAACAAATGATTATAATCCTCCCAGACTAAATCTAAAACTCTAAAATTTTGAATCCATCTTTGTATAAAACCAGTGTAGCATCGTATTGTTTCACAATTAAAACGTTGTAAGTAGAATATTACAAATATAAAATTGAAATAAATAAATAAATAAGAAAGAAAGAAAGTCTATCGACCCTCTAAGCAAACTACCGCGTACTCCAGCACGCACTAGTATATGGCAAAAAGTATACTACATATTTGATCGAGTCTCATTAATTTTATTTTATTTTTTAATGCACAGACTTTGAGTGTGTTTAGCTAACAAGTTTAGGCGTTTAGCTATCAGGAATGGGTATCAATGTTATTGCTATTGTTTGGTTGACAGATTTTTAGAACACTGCTATGAGTTTTGATTACCCCTTAATTGCAAAATTTATTCCCTAATAAAATAAGGGTTTCAATGTTTCAATCCCTTCCTCCTCAACAGTTTTCGCAACTATTAATAATCATTCCCACCCTACTACCAAACATGCAAAATTTTCACCAAAACGCGTTACTATTACCAAGTATTTAATACCCATTCCAATTCTGATTTCCATTCTCATGTGCGAACCAAACACACCTAATGGGGTTGCACTTTTCCTACTTGTGCTTGGTCATTTGAACCTTATTCAACCTGATATGAGTTCTTAAAAAAAAAAAAAGAATATTTGACCAGATAATCACTAGATTATGTTGCTATTTTATGAGATTGGGTATTTATAATTTTACCATAACAATGTATAGTATAGTGTCATTTTTTAGCAATAGACAAATTTTATTATATTGGTGATTATTTTCTTCCCAAAAGGTTAAAATCTCCAATCTCAAAGACACTTAACAGAATACAAAAGCTAAATCTTTATTTACACAAAAGTTACATACAGTACCAGAAATTTGGTTATAATTATGCTTTTACTCGCATTAATTTCTATTTTTTTTTTTAATCTAGTAACACATTAAGCTTAACATTGATAAATACTAAAGTATTAGTTAAATATACGTGTTAATCTGCATGATTATTGATTATGAAATACTTATGGATCAGTGCCAGGCCATTTCATCCTCCAAACTCTTTAGCTCATTACATCTTTGTGTATCCAACATACATGTTTACTATGCTTGTTGTCTTTGTACTGGGGGTGATACTATTAAGCACTAGAATGTTGGTTATACAAGTAGTCCCACATCAAGCATGCATGTTCTTTTGTTTTTTTCGCTATTTCCCAATTTTGGGATTGGTGGCTTTATGAATGATGTTTTCCAAGTTATATCTTTAGTGCTATGCCATTTCAAAATAATAATAATAATATGCCACATATGATTTATGATACAATTATATTTTAAAGATGTTATTGGCTTAAGAGTTTTTGTTGGTACCTTATTTGTTATTGACTAGGTGAAAATTTCAATTCTTTGTGGTTGTGGTATACTCTTGATGATGTATATATATCATTGTTTTAATTTAAATCTATTGTTTGGAGAGATTGAACCAGTCATAGTCCTCCTAGAAAGATCACGGATAGTTAACTTAGACCAAATAGGTAATAATTTGAAAGTCGAAGACCACGAATGATCAATTTAAAAGTTTAGGGTTAAACTTGGCGGGCGGGAAGTTAAAACTGAGGATATTGTTTTTATTAATAGTATAGATTGCATTGCAGAGAAATATATATACTGAATTACTACCATTAGTAATTCTAGTCTAGAATTGTATTACGAATAGGAACGTACGGAAGAATATATTTTATTAGGAATTCTATTTTAATTTACAATTGTATTAGGGATTGGAATTGTATTACCATATTTTACAATATTAGGCAAACCATAATATTATAGGTCTGTTTTGGGCGGCAAGTTAAAACTGAGGATATTGTTTTTATTAATAGTATAGATTGCATTGCCGAGAAATATATATACTGAATTATTACCATTAGTAATTCTAGTCTAGAATTGTATTACGAATAAGAACGTAGGGAAGAATATATTTTATTAGAAATTCTATTTTAATTTACAATTGTATTAGGGTTAGGAATTGTATTACCATATTTCACAATATCACGCAAACCATAATATTATAGGTCTGTTTTGGGCGGGAAGTTAAAACTGAGGATATTGTTTTTATTAATAGTATAGATTGCATTGCAGAGAAATATATATACTGAATTACTACCATTAGTAATTCTAGTCTAGAATTGTATTACGAATAGGAACGTAGGGAAGAATATATTTTATTAGGAATTCTATTTTAATTTACAATTGTATTAGGGATTGGAATTGTATTACCATATTTTACAATATTAGGCAAACCATAATATTATAGGTCTGTTTTGGGCGGCAAGTTAAAACTGAGGATATTGTTTTTATTAATAGTATAGATTCTATTTGTTTGAGAGATTGAACCAGTCATAATCCTCCTGAAAAGACCATAGATAGTTAACTTGGACCATATAGGGTAATAATTTGAACGTCCAGAATCACGAGAAATCAATTTAAAATTGTAGGGTTAAACTTGACAAAATCACCGTACTCCTACCGCTTTTATAAAGAGATAAAATCTTAAATTTTAGATTAAAAAGGTAAAAAATCATAGTAATTCTAAAAATTATTCTAACATATTTCTTCCTAATTCATATATATATATATATGCGCCCGTGCGTGCGTGCGCATTGCGTGCTACGTGCGTGTGTGCATGTAATGCTTAAAAATTAATTATTTTGATTTTTAATGTTTGAAGTCTTGTATTATAAATTATTTTATTTTTAAATTTAAAATCTTCGATTTGATCGGATCCATATATATCTAATGCACTGCCATTAACATATCAAATCGGATTGGATCTATACCATTTTATAAATGTGGATGAGATTTTTCAAATCCACTTCTATCGAATTAGATGCATTTCAAATTTGCCCCAATTTGCTACACGCTGACCCTAATTCTATCTATTGCACTCTTGATAAGAGAACATACAACGGCTCGCACGAGAAAACTCTCAATTTACAATAATCTCAAGAATCTTTCAAAAAAGAATTTTAATTAACATTTTACCAACAAGCCGAACCACATGGGTCAATTGCTATAAATTGATAGTGTTTAGACTTCAATCCCTTCATCAAATTCCCCAAATGGCCACCTCTTCTTCTTACACTCCCCTGTCGGGTCGAACCGAGTCCGCCGGAGCTCCGGCGAATCTCCGGCGATCCTTAAAGTTCTTCTCCTGCACTCTCCTCTCCTTACTCTGTGTAGTCTCCGGCGATTATTCATCCTTACAAATATCTGAAGTGGTCAAAGATGAAACTTCACAACAATCGTCTCGCTCCCTAAGGGCTGCCGGAGATGTTTTCCCGTTGCAGGAGAAAGTCGCCGGCGATGGGGTTTCATATTGTTGGACTAATCGGACGTTGTCTTGGCAAAGAACAGCTTTCCATTTTCAACCTCCAAAGGGCTGGATGAATGGTAATTTAGTAATTTAGTTTAATTTAGTGTATTTTTAAAAAAATAGTTTTCCCCTTTTTTGATTTTGATGAATGAAGTATTAATTTGAGTTTTTTTTTTGTGTTTTAATATCATTTTCATGGCTGCTTTTGGGGGCATAATCGGAATATAATGGATTTATTATGCTGCAGATCCTAATGGTATGGTACATTACAAACTTTCTACATAATTACTATCTAATCTCAATTATCATTGCTTAAGATTCTTAAATATTGTTTCTTTTTAAATACTCATAATTCTTTATAAGGTTGTATCCGCTCAAATTTGAACTTATCACTCATTTGAAATGGTAATAGGATGTCATCACACTACATGGCAGAAAATTTTATTAGTTTACAAAAATATAAATGTAATCTTATTTAATTAGTAATAATATTTTAATTTCTAATGATAATAGAATTGCATTTTAAATATAATTATTTGTTTAATATACAATGCCTATTATCATTGAGAAGTACCATCATATCAATTGATTATATAATTTGATTAAAAAAATCAATTGATTATATAATGTCATAATAAGGTTAGGTCGCTTCTGGACTATGTGATTAATATATGAAAATTCAATAATAATAATAATATCTCTAATATTCATTATTTAAACATAGAAATTTGTAAACTAAAAATTAATTATTAGCTATTAATATTAGTAACTAAAAACGTTCAAAAAATATTTGTAACTAAAACTAATCATTGATTTAATATAAAAAATAATATCTTTCTTAACATCGATAGTTTGTGTTTTCAAAAATTAGAAATTAAGTTTACTGTACTATTGTACAATTTAAAAATAGAAAATATTTCCGCACCCACTATACGTATCAATATTAATATTGATTATTAATTTTAAGCATAATCAACTAATATAACAAATATCATGTGTTTAATATTTATTTAAAAACAATACTATAAAATATCACTACTCTAATTAATTAATAAAATAAGATAGTATAATATTTGGTTTATAAATTTGATATAGTAACATTTCCTTTATTACATTCGCTAATTCCTTAATTTACTATTAGAATAATAGTATATGGTAGTTATAGCATTTCTTATCTAGATTTTATATTATTTAGAATAAAAGTTGCGACCTAGATTTGTTTTATACGGAGAATGGGCCCATTTAATCAAATAACGTAATTGATTCCTTAATTTCAATAGTTATACCAGTGGACACGGTGGCTGGTCCATCTTGCAAGGTGAACCTATCACAATTTACATACTGAACATTTAATATATAAATTATAAACATTCAATATGTAAATTGTACATTTTAGATTTGGGTTCACAGAATATTTGCCCCTTAATTTGTCATTAGAAAAATAGTATATGGAAATTACGACAAATTATACCATAGACAATGGTTTCATATTGCATTGTGGACACTAATACAAAATAACATTTAAATTATGTATCTACGGGTAATATATTATGCACCTGCAATTAACAGTTATGTATCTGTAAATAAACTAAAGACACATAACACAATATATTAGGTGCATGCATATAATATGTTAACTAAACACAAGATCACGAGTTAGAATTTTTCTAACCCTCTTATTTTGAGCTCTTCAGTTTGAGAATTACGAAATTAACTTTGGAATCCAACTTTTGAAAAGTTAGTTCACATGGATACACAAATAATGTTTGATAGGTCCACTATACCACCAAGGATGGTACCACCTTTTTTACCAATACAACCCTAATTCAGCCATTTGGGTGGAGAACATCACTTGGGGTCATGCAGTATCAAGGGACATGATTCACTGGCTCCATCTACCCTATGCCATGCTCCCAGATCAACCGTACGATCTACGTGGCGTTTGGACCGGGTCTGCCACAACCCTCCCTGATGGCCAAATCATGATGCTCTACACTGGAAACACTAATGTGCAGGTCCAAAATCTTGCTTACCCAGCAAATCTATCCGACCCGCTCCTCCTTAAATGGGTCAAGTATTCGGGCAACCCGGTTATCGCCCCCCCTCCCGGTGTTGATTTGTTAGAGTTCAGGGACCCGAGTTCAGCATGGGCGGGTTTAGAAAAAGGGCAGTGGTTTGTTACTATAGGGTCACAGGTTGGGAAAACAGGAGTTGCATTTATTTATGAAACTACCGACTTCAAACGCTATAAGCTCTTGGATGAGTTCTTGCATTCAGTTCCGCATACGGGTATGTGGGAGTGTATTGACTTCTATCCGATTTTAGCTGATGATGAAATCAGGTCAGATTCTTCAAATAAAGGGACCGGTGTTAAGCATGTACTAAAAGCTAGTTTGTTTGATGAAACACGTGATTATTATGCTATTGGGACATATGACCCGAATAAAAAGAAGTGGGTACCAGATTTTCCAAAATTGGATATTGGACACGGGTTAAGACTCGATTATGGGAAGTTTTATGCATCAAAGACATTTTATGACCAAAAAAAGAATAGAAGAATTTTGCTGGCTTGGATTGGGGAAAGTGATCCTCAAGAAGTTGACATGGTGAAGGGTTGGGCATCACTACAGGTATTTTATCACATGAATTTTAATTTCATCAATTTTCTATAACTGCATTAATATTCCAATAAATAAACCGAAATTCTACTATACCAAATGGTAACACAATAACTTTATTACTATTTCTTTGACACTAAACTTGTATTGCTACAATTTAGGGATCTATTTAAAAATTCAAAAAATATTCGCTGAAAAATGACATATTTTTCAAAAAATATTTTCATTATTTGGTGTTTGTTTGTTTGTTTGTTTGTTTTTTTTTTTTGAAAATTTATTTGGTGTTTGGTTAAAAGTGAAAAAAAAAGAAAAAATTATATGTTTTTATTTGGCTCATTTTTCAATAAATGAACAAAAAACTATAACAAAGTTATTTTTTAAATAAAATACTAGCTATTTTAATAATGGTAATAATAATTGTAATACAAAAAATATAATAACTTATTTTAATTATATTATTTATTCTTTGCACAAAGATTTTTATTATTTGGCTTGGGCCGAGCCAACTCAATATTAATTGGACTAATTCTGAACTATAGAAATATTTTTTAAAAAATTGAAAAATATATATATGTATACACTTTTGGGCTTGAGCTGGGGCTGAACAAAAGATTTGTATTGTTTGGTTAGGCCTGACTCAACCCAATTTTAACTAGGCCAACGTGGTCCAATAAAAAAAAATCTTTTCCAGTTTTCTTTTCTCTTTCGCCATATTCAGTCCCAAATCATCCCAAATCCCTATCGTAACCCATCCAGGTTAACTTGGTAACCACTATGATGTAAGTTTAACACTCTATCAGAGTATTTTATTGACTTTCTTGATTTGAGCCAGTTAGCTATGAGTCCTTGAATAATAGCTACGGATATTCCTCTTCACTCAAAAAAAATCATATCATGACACAAAATGCTTATAATATGTTGTGAATTGTGATATGATAGAACACTCCCTTATATATACTTGGTGAATATAATATATAACATGCAGGGCATTCCTAGGACACTACATTTTGACAAGAAGACAAGAAGTCATCTGCTTCAGTGGCCAATTGAAGAAGTAAAGAGGTTGAGATCAGGCCACCCCATTGTCAAAAAGGTGAATCTTCAACCAGGTGCAATCCTACCAATCCACATTCCAGCTGCCGCGCAGGTACACACTTCGATCTATCTCCCCAATCCCAAAGACCCCGAAAACACGGTACCTAAGTGGCTCAGAAAACAGACCGGAATCTATCAAGTTTAGATCTAATTCCCATATTGTCACTGTCGAATTTTGAATATTGGTAGGGCCGGATTTAGGGTGTGTAATGTGCACCAGCACAGGTCCCCCTAGTCCAGCCCTGACCTAATACTGACCTAATAGTTAGTATATGTATTTGTGTGGCCCAAAATTAGGGTTTTTTACATTTTCTCTTTGCAATTTTTCTTCAATTCACAATTTATTTATACTTTGATAGCGCATCACTTATTTACCCGTTCAAGGTCAGGCAAATAAAAAAATTGGCCCTGAATATTAGTTTATTGTCTCAAATACTGTCTCTACTGGACCATTGAGCTAAGCCCGTACCGCTATATATGCACTTAATCAAATAAGATTAATGGGAGATTTGAAATGTACAGTTGGATATTAGTGCCTGGTTTGAAGTGGATGAAGGGACAGTGGAATGTGAAGGTGAAGCCGATTTTAGTTACAACTGCAGTAGCAGTGGCGGCGCTGTTAAGCGTGGCGCTTTGGGGCCATTTGGTTTGATAGTTGCAGCTGATGAAACACTTTCGGAGCTAACGCCTGTTTACTTCTATGTTGAAAAAGGTGGTCATGGGAAGAAGACAAAGGCTCATTTCTGCACCGACTTGACAAGGTTAAATTTGCTTCTTCACCTTACCTAGTACTCACCAACATTGTCTCAAATGGAGTAAACATTTTAATTTTAATTTCCACTATTTTGTTGTTAATTCTAGAACTGTTTGTAATGAACATAAATATAATGGTGCAGGTCATCACAAGCATCTGGAGTTACGAAAGAAGTTTATGGTAGCACCGTACCTGTTATTGATGATGAAAAATTTTCAGCAAGAATATTGGTATGTTTCTTTTATTTTCTTTAAATTTAGATTGTTGTGTAATAAATGGGACAAAATATTATACTTATTAGCAAACATTGTATCTTGAATTGTGTTCATCAAATTAGGTTGACCATTCAATCGTGGAGAGTTTTGCTCAAGGAGGAAGAACAGTTATAACGTCAAGAATATATCCAACCAAAGCAATATATGAAGGGGCAAGAGTTTTCTTGTTCAACAATGCCACAGGGACAAGTGTTAAAGCTTCTGTGAAGATATGGCAAATGAATTCAGCTGACATTAAGCCATTCCCATTTTGATCAATTGTTGTTTGATTCCAATTCACTTTCTCAATTATCATCTGATCTGCCGTTTATATGAATAATTGGAGCTTGTATATTAGACTGAATTTCACACTAATAAGTGGTATTCGAGCCTCCATGCTAGATTTATGTGTAATCTCAGGTTTTATTTTCTTTTAGAGAAAATTGCATTTTTTGTCATTAAGTTATATAATAATTAAAGGATTCGTCCTCAAGTGTTGGTCTACTGTTGGAAATCTCGATATTTCGTTGGACGGAAAACGGGGTTATTGGACGAAAAACGGAGTTTTGACCAACAATCCGACCAAAACGATGACCCAAAAAAAATTAAGCATATGTATTTCCGTCCAACGGTTGATACTGGACAGAATTTCTACCCTATGGTTCAAAGTTGGACCATTTGGACGGAAATTCTAGATAGTAACCCACCATTTTTAGAATGGGAATTTCCGTCCAACTTTGACCCGTAGGGCGGAATTACAATCTAACATCAACATATGATGTTGGATGGAAAACTCATACGCTAATATCTGAAATTCCTTCCAACGGTTGGTCGGAAAGTGTGACCCATGGTTGGTAGGAAAATCTATATTTATATAAATTGTATTTATTATTTTGATTTTGCTATAATTTTATTTTACCTATTGTCAATACATTCTAAATCATCAACAAAGTAATGTACACACTATCTAAATTCAAAATGAAAATATATTTAAATATCAAAATTATTTACAATGAGAAGATAGTATCGTGTGCATACATATTTAAGCAATGCACTATTGTCATACATAAAAAATAAAAAAAATAAAAAAAAATAAAAGTCATAAAAACATGAAGTACTTAATCTTCATTAGAAGGGGCTTGTGTTTCATCACCAATCTTGCACTGCATTGTGCAATTATAGCACCAATCTTTCAAGTTCTTCTTGGATCAACTTGTTTTCTTCCGGACACATTTTGTTTTCTTCCCTCAATTGTTGGATTTTTGCCATCAAAGCTGCATTTGAAGATGACGCTCCGGCCTAAGATTTTGATTTCTTTGAAGCTTTAGGAAAATAGTGTTGTGTATCCAAGCCAAAGATATATGCGCAGCCTCCCCTCTTTACACCATCGTGTGGCCTCCAACCACATCTCTGCATTCCCACGAGTACAAGTAGGTGGGCGTTGGGCGTTGTTTAAAACAAGGCTCACCACAAAACTTACATTATATTGTCTATATCATTGATATCAGACTTAGAGTATAACATGCAGCTATTAACACAACAATTAATCTTCTCATGAGCAAGACCAAACTTTGAAATCAATTTCTCTGAATTGTAATCCCTAGATGGTACTCAATTATCTAGACCCATTATATGCTTATTGTACTCAACTATTTGATCCATTGCTAGCTGCGGAATGTTAAATGTTGCCTTTATATTCATCATCTTCAGCGCATATGACAACTCTATTTCCTCAGCACAAGTAGGGGATAAAGGTTGTCTAGCAATGCTTAATAAATCATAAAAATTTTGTGCACTTATACGTGGATCTTCTTGGTTATTTTGCACATTAAATAGAATAAATGATGAACCACCTACATCAAACACCATTGTTTCATATTGATTATTTTCATTAGTGTTTCAGGAAATTGTTTATTTACTGTGGAAAAAGGTCCACCATGACATGTTCATACTCAATAATACGGTTCAAATCCCTTGCTATACAAGTGAGCATGGACTTCATCAATAGATAAGTGTACTCTATTTATGCATTTACTACATGGACACCTATTTGTATTTGGGCTTGAATTTTCATTCCATTGTTAGTTTACACATATATGTATATAAATTTATGTGTGCAAAGAAGGTGGTATGATGATTTTTTACTTATTTGGATTTGGATTGTGTTATTGGATATTATTCTATGTTAGAGCATGTATTAACTCTAATTTATCATTATAAATTTTAATTTATGGTTGATTTATCTTTTTGTTTTTATGTGTATGTGTGTGTATATATATCAATCAGTTATGACTATAACTATTAAAATAATTAATATTTTATAACAAATAACTTTATAATATATTTATGTTCATTTTCAGAAAAATATAAAAATACAATTTCTTAAATTTCAATCAACAAAAAAAATAAAATTGACCTTCAATCAAATACCAACAAATTAAAATAATTTTTTTAAAAAATGAATATTTTTTGTAAATCATTTTCGGGATTTCTAAATGGACCCTAGGTCTATTAGAATTATCTCAGCAATTAATAGTTGGTGGAGATGCAGATCTTGGGTTGGCCTGAAAATAAGAAAACGTATACTTGAACCAGAAAGAGTTAAGTCAATTGTTATGCCGTGGACCCGGGTGCACCTTGCAAGGTGCACCCGGGTCCTTAAACGGCGTCGTTTAGACGCTGGGTGTAACGGTGCTGTTAGTGGCACCGTTACACCCAGCCAATCAAAAATAAAACAGAGTATAAGTGTGAATCTATAGTTCTAAATGTGTGAATCTACAACTACGTATCTGTGAATGTATAGGTGTATAAGTGTGAATCTAAAACTCAAATACATAATGTGTAGTTCATAATGTGTGAATCTGTAGTTCATGTGTGAATCTGTAGTTCATAAGGTGTGAATCTAACACTATGTAACTGTGAATTTATAGTTGTATAAGTGTGAATCCAAACATGAATACCCATCACTGCAAAACAGAGTATCATGTATGAATCTGTAGTTCATAATGTGTGAATCTGTAGTTCATAAGGTGTGAATCTATCACTATGTAACTGTGAATCTATAGTTGTATAAGTGTGAATCCACTAACAGCACCGTTACACCCACCCGGGTGCACCTTGCAAGGTGCACCCGGGTCCACGGCATAAATTGCCGAGTTAAGTGAACTAAAAGATAAATCATTGAACACAAAACCCAGTCTGACCATTTAAGCCCAATTGTTAGGCCTTTAACCTGGTTGGATACCATAATTGTTATACAATGGATCAGGGCATTGTAGATCCTGGTCCAAAACAAAATTCGTTCTGCAATTAAAATATTATGTATCTTTATTTAGTAAATTATTTACTCATTACAATTAACATATTATGTAATCGCAGTTAATAAATAATGTATTTACAATAAACATATTACGTACATTCAATTTATAGAAATATAATAGAGAAAATGATTAATAATTTTAGCCCATTAATTATGCTTAAATTATAGACTCAATCTATAAATTATTGTTCTATTCAGCTTTTCCCCTTTAATTATCATTTTGGACCAGAGTGTTAGGTGGACTCTGGTCCTTAGTATAATTTGCCTGGATACTATACTCACTGATACTAATTTTCTTTTTTGGGAACAACTGATACTAATTTTCTAATCTTGAATTTACCTTACAATGTTTTTCCGTAACATTGGTTGATATCACCACGAGTTTTTAAAAAATCACTTAAAAAATCAAATACAAAAAAGAGATAATCAAGTAATATCATATCAATGTATAAATATTAAGAAATCAGCTTACGAGGAGAATAACATGACTTCAAAAAATATTATTCTCATCCTATATCCTGATGATAAATGAAAAGAAGAAAATGCAACTTTGTTAGTTTCTGAATTAATAAATAGGCATCTGCCAATAGGGAATTAAAAAAATAGTAAATTAACCATTAAAAAATGTTCATCAGTCTCCAAAGTCTTTGGTTTTCTCGAATTTTTTAAAACCCTTTTCTAGATTTAAAATAATTAAATGAGTAGTAGTTGGTTGGAAAAGTTTGTAACATATATAACATATATAAAAGTGGGGAAAACCACTATTAATGATTTCTTTCTTAAAATATCATTGGAAGAATGTGCTTTCACTAATAAGCATTGTCCTGAGTTCAAAATTTTGAAGAATTTTGATTCTTTTTTTAGAATTTTGTCAAAATCATCCTTCAATGAATTATAGGCACGGATAGAATAACTAGTTTTAGCCCGCATAAGCAGCTTAATTGGTCACAAGGGTGAAGTTCGGGAGAAAGACCAGAGATCGAGTCTCGAGCCTTTATAGCTTTAGGGGCTGAGAATTCAACCTGAACTCTGTGAAGTCTTCTGTAAGGGAAGTTATTTTTGTGTCAGACTGCAAGAAATGGCTTACCATCCATTTCATCCAATTTTATTGTAATCGCTTCAGTTTATGATGAACGAATTAGCTTTCCCTTTTAAAAAAAAGTGTTTATATATATGATCGAGCATGAGAATCAAAGGCTAACACAACAGCATCTGATCAACAAGAATCAGACCAGCCTAGAGTGTCTAATAAAAGGCCTGCAACGAAAAGTATGCCAGTTTGGGGAGGGGGTCAGCTTATATATGTTTGAGGATATATTTAGATGATGAGATAATGTTGGTCGGAAGTGGCAATTCCAAGTAGCATATGTTGATGTTCCCAAATGCCAAGTTGCCTCAGCACAAATGGCAATGGCACAACTTGACAAGTCAGGCCAAGCCTTGCCAGCTCTATAACTTTTTGGCATCTAAATACCCAAAATAGATAGATGCGTATATGGATCTTCCAAATAAACTTTCTGATATTGCAGGTAACCACATTATATTGTATGTCTACTTTATATTTGATGAAATCATGCCTTAATTATTAAGTTTATTTCACCCCACACGCATTTAGCTGACCCAATTAAGGGACAAAGTGCTGATCTTATTAATTTTTCATATGAGAGAAAATTTAGAAATCTCGACCTCTTTTAAAAGACGAGAGTGTATGACCACTCATGCCAGCCAAGCTGGTTAAGTTTCTTTCTTTTTCTTTAAAAAGTTATGCTTATAATTCTTAGCTAACAATTTTCCTCGCACAAACTTATAAGGAAAATGTGAAATGTACTCTCATAAAATATTATTTAATATATAAAAAGAAAAAATAATAATAATAAAAAGGTGTAACCCTTTAAAATTAATGAGTAAATTGAAAGCATATGTAGTATAATTATTTTAATAAAAATAATTTTTTGGATTTCATGGGACTTGTGCATTGCTTTTATCCTTTTGGCTACTGTCCCCTTTGTGTCTATCCTTACCAAACACATGCAATTATTTCTTTTATATGAAGCCACAAACAGGCATTCTTTGATATATTACTACAAATACTAAAGGCCATTTAGTTGAAGGTGTACAAGTTAAGTTAATCACGGTAACGCCAGTATAATTATATTATATAGATTTCGTTTAATTCAAGTTATATAATCTCTTAATAATGTAACATTATTATTACCAGTTACCACATAATATTCAAGGTTATGCAATGTACAAAGTGATTTATTTACCTTCTTCACTTTAAATATTCTAATATAGGTGGAAACTCCAGTCGAATTGATTAAATTATTGACTTGGTAACTATAAGGTTACAGGTTCGACTCTTATGTGAGTGGTCGACTGACTTTCTTAGTATGAACTAGTCCCCTATAGGCAACCTATACTAGAGTCCTAGACAGTTGGTTCTCTCGTCACCCAAAAGAAATTTCTAATATAACATTGGTAATGCGAATTTTTTTTTCAATTTTGCCTTTTAAGGTGTGTTTGGAAACCCGAAATCATATTCTGAGTTTCCAATGTTGAGATGTGTCTGAAAAATCAAGTCAACGAAAATCATTTTCCGTTGATTGAGGAAAATAAGGTTGTTTTGGAGGAAAATAACTTCCGCCAAAATTTGGTGGAAGTCATTTCCAAAGACTAGCAACATTAGCACAAGGCTCTGGTTTCCGGGGCCTTTTTTTTAAAAATAAAAATATTAAAATATTTAATTATATAATTATACTCGTTTTTTCAAAAAAATGAATTAAACCCACTAAAATATTTTTCCAAAATGCAACCAAACATTAAAAATGAACACGTGTTTTTTTTTTAAATGACTCATTTTTTAAAAAAAATAAAAAAAATTTAGAAGTCATTTTCTTGGTATCCAAATACCCTTAAAAGAACACACATATATAGAGGTATTATATATATTGTGAGGTCTTTTCAAAAAAAAAAAATATATTGTGAGGAAACTGCACTGAGAAAAAAGGTGAAGAAATAATTTATGCAAAGTTGTTGGAGGAAGAGGTAAGCATGGTGCTCCAAAGCCTACTATATTGCAAAGAAAACAATAATTAATTAATTAATTAATTAATTAATTAATTAATTAATTGAAAAAGTAAAGATGTGAAAATAAAAAGGGCATGTTCTGATTTGTCTTCTACTGGTTCAATGGATCCTTGAAGAAGGTGCTAACATTCCATCTTAATTACTCTTTAATTAATTATCAATGCTCTGTATCTTTCACTGATTAGGAGATGCAGACTTTTAAAAAAATATTATAGTTCCAGTGTATACATCACAACAGTATTATTTTATGCTTCTGCCAAAGAAAATTAATAATAAATTTACACTAACATATGCCACAACCCTGGACCTTTATTAGTCATGCCCACGGCTTAGTTTCAGTTCGGTTCCGATTCTGAACTAGCGGTTCTCAATTTTGGTATCAATCAAATCGAAATCCAACCTTCTATCACAGTTCCACATTCGATTCCGGTTGAAATTGGTTTTTTTTTTTTTTTTTAAATTCTTGTTTGTAATTTTTTTATTTTTAAAATTGCCTAAATTCAACAATTTTTTTAAAGTTTCCATATATATATATATATATGTGTGTGTGTGTGTGTGTGTGTGTGTGTGTGTGTGTGTGTGTGTGTGTGTGTGTGTGTGTGTGTGTGTGTGTGTGTGTGTGTGTGTGTGTGTGTGTGTGTGTGTGTGTGTGTGTGTGTGTGTAATTTTTACCGATTTGGAATCGGAACCTTAAGGGAACCTGAACCGTCTGTACGGTTTCGATTCCAGTTCGGTTCTAACCGTGCACGGTTCAGTTCGAAACGAATCGTGATCATCCATATATAACCTTTATGTGTATGTTACTACACTAACAAAGTTAAACTATTTTTTTTTTTTCAGATTGATAAAAAATTTACGTTGTGCTATGAAGACCACGTTACGACTTCATTAATTATAAAGTACCGAGTCAAAAATTCATATAGTATTCGGTATCCAACCACTATAAGAATAATTTGAACTCGGTTTGAGTTGTGCTCATAGAAATTAAGTCTTACTCAAGATAAAATCTGGCCCAAAAAGTCTTTAATATACCACACCCTTCACACTAATGGTAACAAAAGGGGGACATATTGACCAAAAATGCCATTGCGCATGTTGTAGTATCTCTTTTTCAAACAAAACAAGTGTTACAAGTCTAATTTTTTTTGTCAGATATGTACTAGTGTGATCTAATTATTGACAATTAAAATTCCCAACTTGAAACTTCAATCAATTAGTTGGGCAACTATCTTGATAACCATAAAATTTCAAATTCGATGACTTATCTATTCATTCTGAACACACTTTTAAATAGTTGTTACAAACTTTTTCGGAAATCAAATTTTGGAGTTGTGAAGTTCACATGAAACTCCCATGAACTTTAAGGCAGTTGAGTTAAGTTGACCCATGGGAATTGCAGTATTTGCATAGCAGTACCTTTTCTGGTGGAGTTGTTGCATAGCAAATTAGGAATTGAATGGGGGCTAAAATATTGTGGGTGTCACTTTCAACTTTTTGAGGTGTAAAAAGCTGACCCCTTCAATTTCAATCTTTCTTATGAAACAATTATCTTCTTTTTAGATGTTCACGTAACGTAAACACACCTAACTTTGTCAATGTATGGTGAAAATGTAGAAAGAGAGAGAAGAAATAGAGAGAGGGGAGTACTTAACTACTTAAAATTAAATTGGTTAACATTAAAAGAATGATTTGATGTTAAGCAATTAAGACAATAATAATGACAAGGACCTTCACTTTCACCTTTAGTAAGCAATCAATTTTTAAAATTATCAATACCGCACACATATTTTTTATATCGTGCATGGTTCATAGCTAGAGTCAATATCGCCTCCATTGAAAGACAAACCCATAACCTTTTATATGAAAAAGCAACTTGGTGTCACTGGACAGTTCTTATATCGTGGACCGCGGTCTACAATGCATTGTGGACCGCGGTCCCCAAAACGACGTTGTTTTGATTAATGAAACAGACGGATGAATTCGCGCCACTCACTTTCTTTTCATATATACTGCACTTTTTTTTCATATATACTGCACTTTCTTTTAATATATATTGCACTTTCCTTTCATATATACTACACTTTCTTTTCATATATACTGCACTTTCTTTTCAACACAACTGCAGTTCCCTTTCAACACAATTGCAGTTACTTTTTGATATAACTATAGTTTCATTCGATAATATACAACTGTAGTTATATCAAAAAGTAACTGCAGTTGTGTTGAAAGGGAACTGCAGTTGTGTTGAAAAGAAAGTGCAGTATATATGAAAAGAAAGTGAGTGACGCGAATTCATCCGTCTGCTTCATTAATCAAAACGACGTCGTTTTGGGACCGCGGTCCACAATGCATTGTGGGCCACGGTCCACGATATAATTTGCGGTCACTGGACTACAAAGTCTTTAGCTACTACACAAATATATTGAGAAATAAATTTCTGTAGGGAAGCTAAAAACTTTGTGGTCAAGTGACATAACTGTGACTCTCTCGGGAGATTATATGTTTGAATCTCTGTTGGAGCATTGACTCTTTGTGCTTCAATCACAGAGTCAGAAAAAAATTCTAGTACCGAATGAATGATAAACACAATTGAAATTATTTGACCTAAATTATCGAGAAGCAAATTTCTGTGTTGAATGATTTCACATATTTAATTTAAAATTCCATTTAATTAATTAAATTTATTGCTTTAGACAAACTCGATTGGAATTGTTTGACCTAAATTAACGAAATATTTCAATTTTCGTTGCTTTTCCTTTCAATACACTATATAAAAAGGTATGATTTGATGTTAAATAATAGATTAGGTTAAAGGTTAGGAGAAATAGGTTAAAAGCTTGTATTGATGTTGTAAAGGTTAAAGTGTTAGACTTTTGGAACTCCTAAAAGTAGGCCGAAATTGCAAGTTCAGTTCAATAATTTTAGCAAAGCTTTTACATTTTCAAGGGCCCCAAATCGCCCAATTGCAACTTTTAAAATTTTATTAGAAAACAATGTAAAATTATCTCATATTTTCATTTTAAAAAAAAAAGGATTTCGGTAAAAATTATAATGTCCAATCAAAACAATGGCGATCCTGCCTCTAAAAACAAGTCTTAAGTGAGACTTTTGGTCCGCTAGGCCCCTACTGTTCAAGTCAGGAATTAAATCCTGTTACTAAAATTAAGTCTTAAGTGAGACTTCTTATCTACTAGACTAATACTCTAGAGGTATCATGATTTAGTTTCAATCTATGTATATCCGTATTTCACATAGCAAAACGACCAACTATTGACGATAGTGATGAAATGTTTTTTTTTTTTAAATACTTAATTGTATAATTTTGAAAAAATAGAAGTAGCATTTTTAGAGCTATTATGCCAATGTACTTAGTTTGGCATTTTTCATATACGCGTGGAACTAGAAAAACGTGGAAATTTTTGGGCAAAGAAGACAAGGGGGTAAGACACAATAGATATAAACAAGGAATGGGAGGACTTTCTTGTCAAAATAAAACTTTATAGCCGTCCAAAATGTGAAAATTTAAAAGGAGTGGTTGGAAAGTCATACTCAACGTTAAGCCGGCGTCCAATGTCTCTATCTCCTAACCTTTTCATAACTTTAGATTATAATAATTTATCATCATTTAATTATTCATAATAATTTTTTAAAATTTTTAATCTCGTATCCATTCAGGTGTAGATCAGATGAAATGTTGTGAGTCTCTTCAAATTTAATTAAAAAATTTAAATTAAACAGTTATATTTGAAGTCTTACCTGACACAAACAGATCTAATATTTAGATTAATTGCGAAGGATAAAAAAGGGGAATTTCCTATTTTATTAATTTTTTTATACTTTTTTTTTAATTCCTTTATCTTCTAGAAATGGAAGTCGCGTTTTGGTTACGCACAATTCTGTCATCTTTAGCTTTTTGCTCAATATTTCACACTTGGATTTGACCTTCTAACAAACGCGGTATTGATTACCCACATTTTTTCCACATAAAATAACAGCTCTAGCTGCTTACTAATTAATTAATTAATTAACAATAATAATAACAGATCATCAAAAAGTCATTTTTTGTTATCAAATCATGAAGGTATGTGTGTGTGAGCAGTGCACGCTTGCATGACTTAAGCTCCCCTTTTGAATAAATTGGCTTCATGACTTTTTTGCTCCAAAATTTTATCATCATATTTTTTTTTATCTATTAGATCTATTACACGATTATTGTATTATTATTAATTAACTTATGACAAACATTAATCAGCATGGTTGGCGTGAAGTGATCGTGCATTCTAAGAAATGTCGGGAGTTTGAACCCCCTTTCGTATGGAAAAGTCAATCTAGTCAGCACTTTGCCCTTATTTGGGCTGGCTCGGTGTGAATGAGGATTAGTCTGAGTATGGTACAGGTTTAAATGTGTCAGCGTTTGATTCCTTAAAAGAGTCGTATTTTGATAATTTTTTTTTACTGATGTAGTTTAAATAAACGTTAAGTCTTGTTTTCGGAACTAATTTGTTTTGCTTACTCTAAAACTGATAATGACTTTGATTTTTTGTATTTTGTTGGGTTCTTTTCAAAGCTTGCTAGGTTCTGATCAAGCAATAAATTTTTCTTTGTTGTTTTTTAAAGATCATTTTCTAGGATTTGTATTTTGATTAATTAATTATGAAAGTGATGACCTCATTGCCGGTTCAAAGATATATATTACATAAAGAGGTTGCAAGTGTAAGTCAATATTTATGCACTTTAATTTGCATTTACCCAATATTAAAATCAATGATTTAGTACGTTAATTATTTAATAAAATGCTTTAATTATTTATAGATTTTCAATATAAGCCTTTTAGGAGTAACTAAAGGGAATAAGTTTATTTACA
>CP025650.1:19290894-19332550 GCA_003576665.1 Ipomoea trifida
AAAGGTTTTGGTAGCTTCTTGTGTTCAAAGCAAGAAGAACCCCCTTTTCCACCCTCCACATATATACTTTGTTATTTAATTTTCTTTTTCATTAGTTTGGAATATGGGAAAGTGGGATTGCTTTTTGGTGAGAGATGAGTTGGGCAAAGAGAAGCACCAATCAAGCAAAAGATCACCATTGGTTCCCCCCTTTTTTGCAATAGAAGAATTGTGTCATCATTGTTTAAAGAAATAAGGGAGGAGAAAAGCTTGATGGTACGGTGATGATGTATAGAAAATAGAAATCTTATTCTTTAATTTGAATAAACAACATATATTCCCAGATGGAAAAAGCATCTAATTGCTATATGTTACCAAATGTTCTAAACATCTACCTTTTGGGGTTTTCTGTTGAATTTCACAATCTATATATTTATATTTACTATATTAACATATATAACTAGGATCATAAGATAACAAAACTTCTAGTAAAAACTACGAAATAATCTCTTTTATTGGAATAATCAACAACTCTAAATTAAAAACAAATGTGTAGTAGCAATTTCATAATTATTTCAAACTTCGAAAGTGCACCGAGCACTGTTTGAGATTGCATTTGTTAATATGTTAAAGTATAACTAACTCAAATGCACTTTTACAGATTTTAAATGCATTGTCAGATATTATCGATGCACTCTGAATCTTACTTAACGCATGTTCAAAATTTGCAAAAATTACGAGATTGTCACCGCCTTTTACCTCTAATTTAGAATCACTGATCATCTAACATTGACATATGAGATTATTCTGCATTTTTTATTAGAAGCATTACTCTCCATTGAACCTATCATCAACAAATGAGCATGATTGAGAAGCTATAGTTTTTGTCACACATTATTTTACAAAGTTAGTCCTATTAAATTATTTGAAGGGTAATATAATTATAGGCTTGTGTTCATATTAAAACATTTCCTTAAGTGAGATCGTGCGAAGTGCTAACAATCTACTCCAGGGTCTCCACTATCATCCATGCATGCCTAGGAATAGATTGTGTGCACTCATACACGTTCTCAACTAAGAAAGTGTTCTCATATGATCCTGAATATATATATATATATATAAATTAATATATATTTATATATATTACATACTTTTTTTTGTTGGAACAATATATATGGGTCTTAGGAATCGTGAACCAAAATGGAAGTGGAATACCTGGGGTTCTAGTGGGATGCTCCCACACAAAAATTTGGACCATGGATGGACCGGAGAAGGTGAGGAAAGAACCCTTTAGATTTGAATAGCGCATGCATACAAAAGAAATTAAAGGAGACCACGGAATCTTTTTTATGTGTTAAAAACTAAAAAGTAGAAATTATAGAATATTTTGGGTTGAGTATAACTCCACAAAATAATCGTTCCTAATAGATGAGTATTGTGTGAGAATCTAAAAGATAGTTCACTTATAGAACTTGTGGTGTATGTGGCCAGTGGAAACAAAAAGTTCCTTTCATGGAGAGATAAAATCTGTCGTTTAGATCTTGTTTAGATTTCTTTCTTGTTGTGGTGCTGTGTTTATATCTTGGAATCCCTTGTGTATTTGTTCATGTTATCTAAAGACAATTGCTTGTGTGGGGATATGGAGTGTTATAGTTGAAGTAATGACCATTATATTGAAGATATATATGGAAGGTATTGACAGGATTGTGGACTTCACTCCCCTTGCAAGGTCCTTCATTGTCAAAAATGTATATCTAACTGGTGCTTCTTGGTGATGATAGGGCTTTGGGGGCTGTGTGGATTATTACTTGCGTGACAACACCATTGGTGTGAAGTATGGGTTGGAAATTTGGTATTGACAGGAGAATAGTGTCCACTTTAAGTGGTTTTTTAATAAATCAAAATTAATTGTCATGGTTTCTTATGAGATAATAATGGTTAAGTTACTACTAATCCCCGACTATGCTGATTTTTTAAAATTAGTCCCCGACTTTTAATTTGGACAATTTAGGTCCCTTGACTTTTAAATTATTTCCAATGTTGGTCCTTTCGTCAAATTTTGGTTAAGTTGAGGTCAAACGAAGGGATAAAATTATCTGTTCACTTGTTTAGTGTATTATTATTCGTATTTCTCCTTTCCTATACACTGTATATATGAATATAATCTCAGTCGAAGTCTCTTCGACTGAAGTTGTTTTCATATATATAGCGTATAGAACATGAGAAATACGAGTAATAATAAACTATACAGGTGAACGGACAATTTTACCCATTCATTTGACCTCAGATAAACTTAACTAAAATTTGACGAAAGGACCAACATTGGAAGAATTTTGAAAGTCAAGGGACTTAAATTGTCCAAATTAAAAGTCGGGGACTAATTTTGAAAAATTAACATAGTCGGAGGACCATTGCTGGAATTAACTCTTTTCAAATTCGCCATGGACTTGTTATAATATTGGCGATGTAGCACTATCACAATCAGTGGTACACAAGTCTTGGCTTGGTTTTATTTTGCCTACATAATTTTTTGTTTTGGTACGTGTCATTGTGTTTATTTTAGGCATGTGCATCATTGTGTTTACTTTAACACGGTGTGCTATTGTGTTTACTTTATTATTGTTATTATTATTATTATTATATATTTTATATAAAGGTATTTATGTCTTTTAAATATATATTCCATTTCTACTCCATAAACCAACCAAACAGTAGAATAACACTCCGAAAGTCTATTCCTTCAACGAACCAAACAATGGAATACAAATCCTATTCTATTCCATTCCTCATGGAATAATATTCATATTCCCTTAAAATTCATTACGTGAGCCAAATATGCCGTTAGGGGTACTCATATTATTCATATTAAAACTCAAAATCTGAATCAATTTTTAAAATTTTTATGAATCCAAAAAGGTTATTGGTTTGAATATTTGTAATTATATTATTATATTCATATATAAATTTGTTCCAAATATCATGTCTTAAAATTTCACATATATTGCGCTAGAAAACAACAATCATATATATTTCATTCAAACTGTATTTGTTCAAAAAATATTTTGAATATCGAGTCCTAAAAATATTCAAATTTTAAAATTCTAATAATTAATTTTATAACATTGTGGTCAAAAGAACTAAGTTTGAAATATTGATGTTGGTAAACATATTTTCTTGACTAGAAAACAAGAAATGGAGAATAGGAAATTAGAAAAATAAAAATGCAGAGAATGAACAACCAAAAAGTTGAAGCACTTGAGCCCATATTTGCATGGATTAAATTAAAAAAATTTAATTAGAAAAATTAATTACATCAGCTAGTTTAAGTGCATAATTCACCAATAGGCATTTTGATCAATGGAAAATCCTTGTCAATGATGATGGAGGCACCGGCCCACTTTATGCAAAATATTTGTTCCTTTTCCTATACTAGGTGACAATTAATAGAGGCCAAAATGTTTTGGTTGAGAGGACAAGGCATCTTCGTCTTCTCCTTTTTATTTTATCTTTTCACTTTTAGAGTTCCATATATAAGGATTAAGGAATCCTTAAGAATTACTAACAATAGAAAAAGCTACTTTTTCTCCACTAATTTTGTGGAAATTATGGCTTTTCAAGCACTAATCTCCCATACTTTACACACAAGCATTCAACTTTCTTGGAGAAATAAATAACTGAAAATATTATAAAAGGATTTTTTTTCTCTTCTTTTTTTGCTCCAAAGCATCACTAACTCTTTTGGATGGGTATGTATGTGGGTGTATGCGTGTGATAAAGGGAAGAAAACCTTACCTAAGACACTTGAATCATTGAATTAAACCTTAATTAGATTAATGTAAGAAAGTGGTAATGGGCCTGCAATTAATCAAACCATAAAGTTACAATATGTATATTGTGCTTTTAAAAGTTGTGACAGTTATTAGTACACCCAATAGACCAGAGGGACCCATCATAATCATTATTGCATGGACTATAGTCTACACAGCTATGTGGACCATAAATAAAAACGTACATTTTTAATATACTAAAAGTACATTATTTTAGAGTACATTATTTAAGTATTGAAAGCACATTATTTTATATATATTATGAAATAATGTACCTTCAGTACAAAAATAATTGTACCTTCTATACAAAAATAATGTACCTTACATTTATGGTCCACACAGCTATGTGGACCATGATCCACACAATAATTTGCCGACCCATCATGGGCATTTTAACTTTCTTCTGGACTTCAAATCACAAAAAAAAAAAAAAAAGTTAGGGAAAATGGTCAAATACACCATCAAATTTTTGCTAAGAAGTCAATTAGGCCCTTGAATTTTTTAAAGTTGTAATTAAATTCACAAACATTTTATTTTGGAGCAATTAAACCCACTGACCTATTGATGACTTGTAATTGCAGGTAAATTAGGTTTCCGGCGACCCTACGGCAAACCTCCAGCCAAACTCCGGCGAATCTTAGGTAAGTTAGGTCAAAATCAACCACCGACGATCGTTACGGTCGGCGCCGATCACGGCCTGCCGGAGAAGGCCTTCTCTGGTCGACGGATATTGCGACCAGTTTGGTCGCAATTTCCAGGCGACGTTGACTGGAGATGGTGACCCATCTCCAGTGGATAGAGATGGCGACCAACTGGTCGCCACCTCCAATCGACGGAGATGACGCCGAAAACCTAATTGACCTGCAATTACAGGTCACCAATAGGTCAGTGAGTTTAATTGTTCCAAAATAAAATGTTTGTGGATTTAATTGCAACTTTCAAAAGTTCAAGAGCCTAATTGACTTCTTAGGAAAAGTTTGAGAGTGTATTTAATTTGACCATTTTTCCAAAAAGTTATAATATATTGCAGTCTAATCATTTTTTTGACCAACCGATGGTGTGTGTATGTATATATGTATGTAACTATGTATGTGTGTATCTATATATATGTTGGGCGTCGGCAGGGTTGGCCGAGTTCAGCCCCTCGATTCGAGACGTGGCGCTGTGGCTTACCATGGAGGGATGTGGTTAAATGGTTAATGTCCACCTACCTATCACCAATTGGTTTTAAGTAGGATATGACAACCAGATAGGCAAAGAACTCTGTGGTTAAGACTTTCGGCAGTCACGGGATGACCCCTTGGGAAGTAAGCATAGTGCAGCGCTGAGATCCATCAATATATATTAAAATACAAAAAAAAAAATCAACTATATATTACGTAATGAGGCAAATATTAAGATGTGAAATTAGGAAATGATATAACATCACTCTTTTTCTTTTTATTTGTTTGTTTGCATATATTTATGGAAGATGGGAGTGTTGGAATATGAATACGAATCTATTTCTCCCTTCGTTCATTTTATGTAAATTATTTTCTTTGTTAGTCCAATCTCAAAATAATGTTCACTTTTCTAATTTTAATACCGCTAGCTTTTTTTTTTTTTTTTTTTTTTTTTTTTTTTTTTTTTTAATTAATCATTTATTCCTTTTAACTTAGTAATGCTAATTCACCTATCTATAAGATGGACAATTTTGGAAAGAACATCGCATCTTATTTTCTTAAAAATCATGTTAAACAGAACTATCATTATTTACCAAATAGGATGGATAAAATACTTGAAGTGAGATATAATTTGCTATCAAATAATACCATGAACCGGTAATCCATTTAAAATTTGATTTATTGGGATATCAAACTATGAATTTAGCATATAGCAAATCATTAAAATTAATTTATTATTGTTGGGTGTCGACCTGATTAGCCGAGTTCAGCCCCTGCTCAATTTGAGGTGTGGCGTTGTGGTTTACCATGGAGGGTTGTAGTTAAATAGTTAATGTCCACTTACATATCGCCAATTGATTTTTAGTATAACATGAACACCAAATAGCTAAAAAAAATTCTGTGGTTAAATGTGTTTGACTTACGACCGTCACAAAAATCCTAACCATTATTTAAAATGTACGGAGTATATGCTAAATTAATTGATATGTTAACGCTGTAACTTTGCCTGTACAAGCAAAAGCGCAAATATAGGGGGTCAAATACGCAAATAGTTCCTAATTCATTGTGTTTGTCTTACAATTCTCTAGACATTCATTGCTTTAATTTTTTATTTTTTTTTGAATGTTGTAATTGCTACTGGGACTTAATAAATATTCTGTGGTTTTATAGGTTCATATTAAAGAAAAAAAATTAAACTAAAATTTACCATTAATTTGTCAATTATCATAGCATAGTCTTATATTATTAAACTGAGTTATTATATGTCATTGTTGGAAAACAAAAATGGTCAATGCATAAAAAAATCATATAGTGATAGAACAACTTACATAGACTTATTGCTTCGCAGAAAAAAAAAAAAAAAAAGACTTATTGGGGCATGTCTAACAGGCTAAATGTTTTGGGCCTTGTGCCCTTACTCCTATGGGCCTTTCTACCCATCCCAATTTAAAATTTTCTTTAACCTGTGGCTGTAAACCCTTCTTTAAATTTATTTTAATATTATATTTTAGGGAAAAGGGTCAAATAAGCCCCCGAACATTTCATAAGAAGTCAATTAGGCCCATGAACTTTTAAAACGTGCAATTAAACCCTCAAACATGTCAAATTAAGGCAATGAGCCCACAAACCGGTAATTGACATGTTATTACAGGTCATTTGGATTTTTCGGCCACCAACATCACTTTCCGGCGACTGGCGACGACCGAATCGTCGCCGATCGCTATCTTCGACGACTTGTCGCCTTCTTCACGGAGAAGATGACCAGATGGATTGCAGGTTGTGTGGGGTTAGCTAACCCCACTAGTTATTGCTTTAAAATTGTCTGACTCTGCAAAGATTCCTTAAGCTTACTTTTTGTTGTCGAACAATTGCTTTAATATATTACTAGTATTTCCGCACGTACATTGCACGGAATGGATTTGTTATAATATTTTAAGAATATTTGGATCGATATACAACATCACTTTCCGGCGACTGGCGACGACCGATACTACATTGTAACAGGTATGAACAGATACTACATTGTAACAGAGTCATTAGTACTAAAAACAAAAAACTGAAAATTATTAATTACTTAGATGTATGAACAAAGGGACAATTACTCATCTTAAGAATATATAATTACGTGCTTCATGTTAATATAATCATTTTTTTTTTACTAAAATTGTATAAAAAAATTATACACCGATTATAAAAAGTAATAAAACAATTCATTAACTTCATAATAAAAAGATAGAATAACTTTTTATTTTATTCCAAAACAGAGTATCACACCAAATTTTATTTTAAAAAGTACTATTGGAAAATAGGATAAAGTTTATGCTTTTGAATTTTCATAGTTATTGATAGCAATGATTATTTAAATCTGAGTAAAGAAACACTCTAATAATGATATGCCTAAATAACCTATAAAGGAGATACTAGTAATACATTAGAATCTTTTTTATTGTAGTTATAATATTTTAATTACAAATATATTTCATTAATTTATTATATTCATAAATTATATTTAGATTTTTAATGAAATTATGATTTTATACATATTCCTTATGAAACTAATTTTTTCAGTATTGAAATGGGTTTTGAAAATTAACAAATGAACATATAGGAAAAAAATCAAAATTTCTTTTTTAATATTTAATTTTTTTTAAAGCAAACTATTTTTTCTCTCAAAAAAAAAAAACAAACTATTTTATTGACACAAAGAAAAGAGACAATGTGTTGGCCTCTGATAGATACCTAGGCACCCGGTCGATACTACCTAGCAAGCAGACACGCACGACACTCGGACTCGGCAGTTAATACTCGGGGCGTGATCAGTCGGCTCCTTAACACTCTTCCATAACCCCCAGAATAATTTCCCATCATTACCCATTAGTTATTCCATTATTTCCCATTCATCATCACTCATAAACTCCCCAAATTATCCATAACCCCCAAGTTAACTACCCATTTAACTCTCATTAAAACCCATAAATACTCCATTATGGTTGAAAGCCTACACTACTCACCTTACTGCTATAAAACTGACGTGAAGGACAAGAGTCAGGGGGCTCTCCATTTTCTTTGAGGGGAGAAGTCTGACAAAGGGAGAGGATCCACATCTATTGAGTCTAGACGAGAAAACACAATACCATGTACAAAATACCCTACAAAAATAGTGAAATTCCGGCTTGGCACCGCCCAAAAAGGCCCGTGATTTTTACCTTTCGATTTTCACGTCAAAATAGTGTGTCTTGCTCTTGTTTTTATTGAGTTATTTTTACATGTTATGGATTCAATCGGTTGTGTTGGCCCGCCGAGTGACCACCCCCGGGTCACAAAACCATCAGCCTCCATTTAAGAGCCAAAAACAAAAAAAAAAACTCATAGAAGGTGAATAAATCCCTTCCTTACAAGATACATGAACAAAAAGTCAAATCATGTAACTTTAAACTTTTAGATAACACCTCTGTTAAATTTAAAGTTGCATATACCAATCTTAAATTGATTTTTTATGAGTTAATTTTGTGTGTAATTTAAATCTTATCATACATTTTTGATAGAAATTTTATTAATTGATATAAAATAATTAAAATTATTAATTGTATTAAAATTTCTAAAGTTAGCATGTAAATCTAGAGTATAATAAAGATTATTGTATGCATATATATTCATAAAAAGTATATAATTAAAAACTTCAATACTATACAAAAAGATTCTGCCAAAGATCTTGTGGTTTAGTGACACTCGGTGTCCCAGTTTACACTCCCACATGGATGATGGGAGTGGGTTCGAGCCTCAGTCAGTAGTACTCAAAAAAAATATAATTTTAATTCGGAAATTTAATAATAAGATGAACATTTTGAAGACATAAGAGGACTTGCCTAAATAAAAGAAAAAACGATGAACATTTTGAAGACTTAAGAGGACTTGCCTAAATAAAAGAAAAAACTTTCTTCCCAAAATTAAAGGTTGAATCCCCAATCACAGGGGACTATTAGTTGTGAAGATAACGGAAGTTATTAAGACTAATTTTAATTTTACGATGCGAGTATGACAAGTAGTTTATATTGCTTCTGTTGATTATATACTCAATAACTCATTCAATTTTACCAAAACACTACTGAAATCCAATTTGATATTAGTTTTTACAAATAAAATAAAAATGTTCACTATTCTATATTACTTTTGTATTATTGATCATATCTTTGTAATTAAAAATAACAAACTAGCAATCGAAATTTTAATTTCAAACATAAACAATTTTCTAATTGTGGTTGAAATGTTCTAACATTGGTTGTGTATACAAATATCAACTCTTAAACATATGAAATTTCATAATTATGGGTGTGAGATTTTAAATTCTTAAATTTAACCTCTGTGAATTCAAGATTGTGAGACTTGTAATCTATGGATGATTGTTCGGCTGGAAGTAGTGGTGAAGATCAAACATCGTTAGAACCTAGAGGATGATTGTTGAAGGCTGAGCTTAAGTAGGAAGCAAGGTGATGCGATGAAGTTGTAGGTAGTGTGTGAACAATTGTCAGAACAACAAAAAGTAGGCTTAAGGAATCATTGCTCAGTGTAAAGACAATTTTAAAGCAATAACTAGTTTAGTGGGGTAGCTAACCCCACACAACACGTAATCCATCGGTCATTAAATTAAAAGATGTTTCTTTTGACAAAAAGAGTTTAATTTTCAATTATATTCAACGCATTTCATTTTAAAAAGTGTCCCAAGAGCATTTTTTTTAATTTTATTTTTATAATTAATGGAATAGTATAGAAAAGTTATTGAATTTTTTTTGATGAGTTAGTAATGTCGGAACTAGTGTGAAATGCAAAAACACTCCTACAACTTTTTTTTTTTTTTTTTGATAAATACTCCTACAACTTAGATATGAATAGGTTATAATAGGTTTTTGATAAATACTCCACATGCTTCACAAATTAAACCCATTGAATAAATATCCTATTCAAAAGTTTAGATTTTAATAGGTTATAAGCCATTAAAAGTACCAAAAAATTGAAATATTTTGTTTTTTAGTCTGAAAGTGCAGTTTAACTCAACAAGTATATGTCGATTATTATTATTATTTTTTTCATAAAATGTGAATTTTGCTTTCTTAGGGTTACAACATCTATGCACAAGATGACAAGAATTGTGAGCCTCACTCTCAAGTTTGAAAGTTTGAAGTTGAGGTGTTTGGACATGAATTCATAGACTTTCGATCATATCTTTCCATGACCGGCAAGAATATGTGCAACTAAGGATTTACTTGATTGAGATTTTGACAAAGATTTCTATGTCTAAGTGGTTGAATTGGGCAAATAGTCAGGCATATTTAACTTAATCCTAGCTTGTTGCATTAAAAAAAAAAGTCATCAAAAAGCCTTAATCAATCTATCTATACTATATATAAAAGTAAAATCCTCCTATTTCATTTTCCCGTCCAAACTTTTGTAGTTAATTAATTAAATATTTTATAGGTCAAATAATTAATAAAACTTTTTTTTTTTGAGTTATACTGACTCTGAAGCACAAAGAGTCAACAAATGCCACCATTGAGGCTCGAACCCATTCCCTTCCACATGGGAGTGTACACCGGATGCCGCTTGACCACAAGGCCTTTAGCTAATTAATAAAGCTTATTTGGTAAGAAAATGTAAAATGGAAATTAACTAATATCTATTAATTGGTAATATTGTTTCTATATTCACGTATCAATATCAATACTATTAATAAAAGAAAAATCCCCCCTTCAACTTTCCCACCAGAACTAATATTATTAATTAATTGGTAAAAAAATTAATAAACCTTAATTGGTAATAAAATTTTATTTGCCAAATTCTGAGAATAATTAAACCATTATAATTGTGTGAATAATGGAAACAAATTCTGCGCAATAAATATGAAAATTTTGCGTAATTTTATAAGAAATAATAATTTATTAATATATAAATTATTATTTACACCAATAATAATAATTCGAATAGTTATATATATATACTTCTATATCTATACTACTATTAATAAAAATAAAATCATCCTTTGTAAAATTTCTGTCCACACAATAGTAAAGATAAAATGGAAAAGAAAACTGATATTACTAATTGATTAAAATTATAAAAAGATCATTCCCTTCTTCCATTGCCGAGTAAGAAATCATAATACAACTTTATAAATTGACATGTAATTAATATGCATTATTATATAATAGTTGATACAATATTTACTTTTTAAATTATTTCTCCTTTATTTTTTATATATTTATTTTAATAATAATATAATTGTCTAAATCATATTACAATATCAATTTATGGTAATAATTACAATTTACTCATTCAAATATGGGGGAGGAAGAAAAAACTAAATGCGATATGGTCAAAATGAATATACTTAAAGTATAAAAGTATATATAATTGTTCATATATTAGTGTAATTGACTAATAATAATTGTCTAATAATTATTATGGTAATTAAGCTAAACATTGATTGTTGAATTTATTTTTATAATAATTATAATTAAATTATTTCTCATTTTCCCATATTCATTTTAGTAATAATATAATTACATAAGTCATTTTACATATCGATCTTTTTAAGATAATTGTAGATAAATAAGTCATATATTATTCAATTAATTGGGTGATACTTTTCCACTAATCTTATAATCAAATAGATGTACAAATTCAATATTAGATTTTTTTTAATAATTTATCTTTATTTTTATTATCTAAATATATAATAAAAAAATGTACTTGTGCATCGCATGAGTAATTGTATATCGATCCAAATATTCTTAAACATAATCGATCCAACCAATTTCATCAATTGCTCTATATAATATTCGATGTTATAATTTATATAATAGTATTTCTATTTTATAATTTATATAATTGTATATCGATCCAAATATTTTTAAAATATTATAAAAAAATCTATTCCGTGCAATGCACGTGCGAAAATACTAGTAATATATTAAAGCAATTTTTTTTAATACTACTAACTCTATTACAATGCAGTATCTGTTCATAACTACTTTCTCAACCTATTGAAGGGAAGGATTTGATGTCACTGGACTACAATATTCGACAACAAAAAATAGGCTTAAGGAATCTTTGCAGAGTCTGTTTTCTGTAAAGACAATTTTAAAGCAATAAGTTAGCTAACCCCACAACCTGCAATCCATTGTCATTAAAAGGTGTTTCTTTTGACCAAAAATTACAGAGTATATTTTCAATTATACCCCTAAAACGCATTTCATTTTAAAAAGTGTCACAAATTTTTTTTAATTAGTGAAATGGTCTAGAAAAGTTATAGGAGGAAAATGATTGATGAGTTAGTAATGTCGAAATTAGTGTGGAATGCAAAAATACTCCTACAACTTAGATTTAAAAATGTGTCTAAACCGATTGAATAAATATCATACTCAAAAGTTTAAATTTTAATAGGTTATAAAATTATTCAATTTGGTTTCTTATAATCTCAAACCATTTATTTCATTTAAACATGTTATCAATTTAATTGATGTTATGTTAATTATTGTACCCCAAACAATGTTCGGTTCAAATACAAGCCAAATTTATCCAGTATGATTTTTTGTGCCGTCAAACCTAGTCACACGACAATTAATAAGGTATCATATAATGAAAAATATCTCATTGGTTGCAACATTATTGCTATGGTGATCAATGCAAGAAATTGGAAATTAAACGTTGAGGCCAATTCTACCAACTTAGACAATTGTCTCATCTCACTCTTCACAAACGTAAAAGTGGTAAAAGTATATGGATTAGGTTTAGTTAATAATAGGCCAAGAAAATGAAACAAAAGTGTGACTAAAATGGCACACCAAATTATTTAGAGGAAAAGGCAAAGCATATATACTGGGGATAATTTCCCTTGATGACATTCTTACACGACAAAATTAAAGGTGCAATCTTCAAAGAAAAATTATAAACACATTTACGGCACGGTATATATCATATAAGAGAGGTTGGTGAGTATAAAGCATGATATTATTTTACATTTTAATGATTTGGTGACTCTCTATTATTGTAAAAGAAAACTGTGAGTTTAATTTTCAAATGAGGTTATTTTACCGACCAAGAACAAAGATACTATGCTCTTCCTCAATAGTTCCTCTCAAAAATTGATTGAGCCTATTTACTATAACCTTTGTAATGATTTTATAATTTTCATTACAAAGACTAATTGGGTGAAGTTGGTTCACCCGGCCTCCCCGATTTCTTTACTTTGGGAATTAGCGCTAGTAGAGTGTCATTCATCTTTCCCACATTGTTAAGCATTTTTGAAAAACTCAATCACCATATTTTTGATATCTTTTTATCACTTTTTCACTCTAGTTATTACATTTTAATGTGCTAACTTTAGAAATTTTAATACAATTAATGATTTTAATTATTTTATATCAAACAATAAATTTTCTACCAAAAATTCTTAATAAGATTTAAAGCATACAAAATCAATTTAAGATTTTGTACGCACATTTAAATTTAAAAGAGGTGTCGTCTAAAAGTTTAAAAGTACACGATCTGACTTTTTTTTTATTTTTTTTTTCATGTACTTTGTAAGGAAGGGGTTTATTCCCCTTCTATGAGCTATTATTTTGCTTTTAAAGGAATGACAACACATTATTATCTCTTTTTTTTTTTGGTTAATATATAGAATGGTTTGTTTTATTTTAAATTAAATATTAAACCAAGAAATTTTAATTTGATTTTATCTATATGCTCAATTATTAATTTTGTTTACTTTTAAAAACCCATTTTAATAATGGAAAAAATTAGTTTCATAAGGAATATGAATAAAATCATAATTTCATTAAAAAAACTAAATATAGACAACAACAAGAAAAAAGAGATTCTAATGTATTACTAGTGTCTCCTTTGTAGGTTAACTAGCTTATTAGAGAACTTGCGTATCTAGTGATTAACATAAAAGATATTTTGCTTTCAAAAAAAAAAAAACATAAAAGATATTTCTTTCCCCAAAAAAAATAAGAAGAAGATATTCTATAACTAGAAACTATTCCTTGATGACAACAACTCTTGTAATCACTTTTCACGACCTATTTGCTTGATTGAAGTTTTTTGTGGACTTTTTATGCAACAACAATTAAGCTAAATATGTGCGACTATTTACCCAACCACTTATGAATGTAAATCTTTGTCAAGCTCCCAATGAAGTCAATTCTAGTTGTACAAGTGTTTGCCTATCATGAAAAGATGTGATAAAAAATTAATCATTTATCTCCAAACACATCAATTTCAAACTTAACAGTGAGGATCATAAATCTTGCCTTTGTCCATAGTTTCTGTAACCCTATAGGCAAGCAAAACTCGCATTTTATATATAAAAAAATAATGGCCCTATTGATAGACTTGTTGAATTAAATATATATCTCGTTCATACCTCAAAGGAAAATTTTCAAATAGTTAGTACTTGTAGTGGACTATATTATGCCATTTTGATAATCTTTGTAGTTGTTATGATAATGTGATTGTTTGAAATCCACTCGTGGGAAAATATATACTTGTTATTCAAGTGAGTACAATAATGCTCATTATATTGATTTGGGTTCAGTTATGATTCAACTGAGAAGTACTATAAAGTGGTTAGTATTATATGAATGGATAATATAATGATAAGCATGCAATTGAGATTTTTAAAGGTAAGCGCGCACACATGGGAGAACATAAGTTACATGGTGCTTGTACACTTTATTTTCTTGACCAATGGCGAAGTATATTTAAGTGGATCACTGCATTGGATTGGAAAGATTAAGGTTAATCAAACCAATATTGCAAGAAACAAGATTGTGTTATTTGATGGTATGTGGAGAACTTTCAAGAGTTGGAGTTACCTGAAACGTTGGCTATTGTTTTGGATCAAGCTATGAAATTTCTATATGGAGAATGTGTGGTGTCATGGAACGGACAAATTTGTACATATTATTCATTGAATATAGGTGTGGCCGTGTTGTGGATTCAAGAGGAATTGTGAGATTTTAAGTGTGAGGATAAATGGAAATTTTTACAATTATAACCCATAACAGAAAGATTCAACTTGTTCAGACAACATGTATTGTTAGTATGCCAATTCTTATAGCGGCTCTATGTAACCCCTTAGAGCCGAAACCAGAATTGGCCAACTCAAAATACATAATGTCTGAACAAGTTGAATATTTCTGTCATGGGTTATAATTGTACAAATCTCCATTTATCCTCATACTTAAAATCTTACCATTCCTCTTAAATACACAACACAATGACTTGGTCAAGGAGAAATAAATTCAAATTTGTTTGTTCCATGCATGACTCCACACTACCATACTCTACCATTTTCAATATAGAAAATTTCATAACTTCATCCAAAACAATAGCCAATGATCCCATGTATGTTACAACATGCATTTTATGAGGATATGTAGCCAGCGTTTAAGGTAATTCCATCTCATAGAAGCTCTCCTCATACACATCAAATAAAATAATCTTATTTCTTGTAATACTGTTGTGATTAGCCTTCAATCTTTTCAATCCAATTCACTAACCCACTTAGATATACTTGGTAATCGGTTAAGAAATTAAAGTGTACAAGTGCCCTACCACTTATGTTATCCCATGTGGGTGTGCTTACCTCTAAAATCTCAACCACATGGTTAGAATTCTCCATGCATATAATACTAACAACTTTATAGTCTTCTCAACTGAATCATAACAAGACCCAAACCAATTGCTATATATTGTAGTCGCAAAATAGCAAGTAATGTTTGGATGTGGTAAGTGCATAGATTTTTCCCATGAGTGGATTCCAAACAATTACTTTATCATAATAACTAGGAAGATTATGAGGAAGGCATATTAACCCATTATAAGTACACAAAATTTGAAATATTTTGTTTTTAGGCCTTAAAGAGTAGTTTAACTCAACAAGTATATCCATAGATCAATTTTTTTATTTTTTTTTTATTTTCATAAAATGTGAATTTTGCTTTCTTAGGATTACAACATCTATGCACAAGATGATAAGAAATTGTAATTTATGCCCCTGTATAATATGTCAATTATCAATGTCACCCCTAAATTATTAGTGGTGTAAATGTTGCCTTCCGATTTTAAAAACGATACATATATTGTCCTCCCAAATGTAAGTGTTGCCCCTCAATTTTAAAAACGGTACATATATTGCCCCTCCCGTATGGTACGAGATGGGCAATATATGTACCATTTTAAAAATTGAGGGGCAACATTTATGTACACTACTAATAATTCAAGGGTGATATTAATAATAATTGACATGTTATGGAGGAGTATAAATTATAATTTTCGTGAAAAATAATTACACAATTACCATTAATGGTTTATTGCATAAAATTTTGATGTATGCAAACATGTGAACGTGTGAATACTAATTTTAGAGTTGTTGTCATTGAAGAATAATTTCTAGGTATAAAATATGTTGGATGTTGATCACTAGATATGCAAGTTTTTTAAAATTTTAAAATCTTACCTGTGTGAATCCAAGATGGTGACTTTTAATCTGTGGACGTTTGTTTGGCTGGAGCTAGCCCCTAGAGAGTTTAGAGCGGATGGCCATACGCCGCCCCGGGAATGGATAGAACACAATTGCTCTTTACACGGCATGGGAATGGTACAACAATACAAAGGTGGGTTTAATTTCCTGGTCTCCTTCTTCCCAGGGGAAATTGAAGCTTAACACGAATTGGGCTAGAAACATGATGAGCTCGGGGTTAACTGGTGCAAGGGGTTAGCCTTATTCGGGATCATGAGGGGCGATGGATTTGTAGGTTTACTGTAAAGATTGAGTCTTCTAAGTTGTTGAGAAATCCTCTAAAGATTTGTAGGACCAAACTAAAGATTGGAGCAACCCGGAAACGAGAGTTGAGAAATCTTCTAAGCAATAGGAGACTTTGGCAGGTGTTGCAACAAGAAGAGTTAGATATATATAGATCTAGGGATGTGTGCGTCCCTCCGTATCATCTATGAAAAATGATATGATTTCGCATTCTAATGATATGTCGAGACCCTAATATGGTAAAATATAATAGCTATTTTAATTTCCAAATGTGATGATTTTAAATTGATGACAAATTACAATATTCTTGTTACATAAATTTATATATAGAAAAAAATTAAATTTTCTTCTTCAACGTTAATAAATTTAGGGGGCTCTAATTTCTTTTCATTTAATAGTATACACTAAGATAATTTTTATTAAATTTTAGGCAATAAATATCAAATTATATTATGAACCAGGTTCCAAAATGATGTTGTTTTGTTTAAATTAGGGTCACTTTTTTTTTTGACCAATATTAGCCTTTGCAGTAAATTCATAATTTGTTAACTATAAATATATCATGTGAAATTATTCTAATATTTTTTAAGTTTATAATATGTGACATGTGTAAATAAAATACGAGACGTCATTTTGAATCAAGGTCCACTAGCCTTGTACGCTGGACCTCATCCACAATATAACAATTGACAACATATACACCTCCCTCGGGTTTAAAGTTAGGTTGTATAATAGTTCTTGAACGTAATAATATTCTAATTTTAAATTTTGCTTTATTTTTTTAAACTTCATATTAAATCTTATTTCATTTTTATGGTAGAAAACTTAGTGTTTTAAGTAACATAATTAAAATTATTAATTTTATCAAAATTTCTAAATTTAGGATATTCAAATATGGAGTGAAAAAAATTATTAATTGTATCAAAATTTCTAAATTTAGGATATTCAAATATGGAGTGAAAAAGTCATTACTAAAACAGGTAGTATGCGTATATTCATAAAAAAGTATTGAATTTAGATCTTCAAAAATATTTAAAAAAAGATTCTAATAATATTATTAATGTTGAGTATTTAATTTAGGTATGGATTTTAAAAGCAAATTTGTTTAATCAATCCCAAATTAACAAAAAATACACATAAATTGATCATTCCAAATTATTTAGCATTTATAATTTATATACTACATAGAAATGAAATCCAATTTCTTATTTTTTTCATGAATAAAATAAAAAAGTTGCTTGATCTATATAAGTTTGTGTTAATTTAGTATTCATATTGGCTTATTTTTCTTCAAAACTAGCTTAGAGTGTGAAATTTTTTTGGTCATATAGTTTGATATATAGCTGCCTTAGTTTGGGAGATTCAAGTATTAAAAAGAATAAATACCTACAATTTTATATGATAGTTATTAGGTTAGGATTTAGTTAGAGAGGTAATAAAAAAAAAAGATTTTTATATGATAAGTATTACCTACAATTTTATTTTATTTTTTTGGGGTTTAATTAGGTACGAGTATGTCAATTTTAATAGGTACGAAGGGTGGGTAGGGGTGAGGACGGGGCGAAGTGAATTTATAAAATTCTTAAATAATTTAAACACCATAATTTCATTAAACAATCATGTCTATCATTCATGAAATAAAACGTCAAGTTTTCATAATTAATAAATAAAAAGGCTGGCTATAATTATCAATGTGATCTTCCCTACTTTAATCAAAATAGCGAAGAAGGTTATTGTATGATTCAGCTAGGAAATGTTCCACCTCTTTGTTGCCCACCTCATCACAACATTCCTTCATTGCTTTCTTTGCTATTTCCTCTTCCTTTGCTTTCTTTTCATTTTTGGAGGTTGAAGCTTCACCTTTCCTCTTTGTGTTACACAAGGCCTGAAGTCCATGCAAAATTTTTTATTTTACAAGTAAATTTTGAAAAGATTTATTATAACCAGATAAATTACAAGTTACCTTCATTGATGATTTACGTGGAGCATATCCTTGTAGGATGTATCTTGTTACTTCTGGAACTGACCTATAAGTCATTCTCACACCTTCTTGATAAAAGAACTATGTACATCATGCAAATAATAAACTTATTAGTACATTGAAAGCTAAATTTAAAAAGAAAATAAAAAATACCAAAACAACTATGATCTTAAAGTTAATAATTAACAAAATCTCCAACTCATGCGTAAGTTGATGCCATGTTCTTGTATACACTAATGCAAAACTAAATTAAGAAACAAACTGGGTTTTAATATAACTTAAAATCTGTAAAACTCTTCGTACAAAGAAACTAAATAAATAAATAATAGAATTGTAATACTTCTCTACTAACTAGTTGTTTAATATATTACTGTGGTTTTCAAAAAATATATATATATATATATATATATATATATATATATATATATATATATATATATATATATATATAGGGTCATGTTCAGGTGTGGTCGTGCCTTCCCGTGCTGCCGTGCAGTTCACACCACTCAATGTTACGAAATACACCACTGTGGTGTGTTTCTTAACATTGTGGTGTGTTTCATTGTGTTTCATTGTGGTGTGTTTCTTAACATTGAGTGGTGTATTTCGTAACATTGAGTGGTGTGTGACCGCACGGCCACACGGGAAAGCACGGCCACATTTGAACCAAAATCTATATATATATATATATATATATATATATATATATATATATATATATATATTACTGCGAAATAAATTTTTTTTTTTATTGTTTCTTTAAATAAAAACACAATTGGATTACATTTTCAACTACCCCACTTGGCGTACGCTTTCTTATCTGCATCTTCCAATTTTGAGCTCTTTCTCTATACTGGGCAGGGATTTCCACCTCCTCTTCATTTGAATTTTTCTCATCCTATAATTGTATGCAGTTATAAAACTACCAAACTTATAATCTCAAATTGAATGTATATTAAGCAAATTATATACTAACCATGATGATGTCTACTTTATAATTGTCTGGACTTTCTGCAGATGGAATAAATTTTACTTTCATATCATAATCTCCCAAAACTATGGAGGTTTTAAGTTGTCGCCACCTTTTTTGTGGCACCACATCCGTGTTTACCATTTCCTCAGCCTGCCACAATAAAATTGTATAATTGAATTTTAAAATTATTATTTACTTTGAAAAATATAAATAAACAAATAGAATAACAAATGATAAAAATCTTTTATTATTATTATTATTATTTTAACAATAAGCTACGCATGGGAAGTGTTTTTATATGAAATCTGAGGATGAAAGGGAACATGCACTTCTCTTCCATCAAATTTACTATAAAATAAAGGAAAAATTATCATTTTTGTCCCTTCCAAGGGACCAAACTCAGGATTTCCCCATTTTTAAAAATTTCGTCAATTTAATCATTGAAGGGTTTAATTGACGAAATTTTAAACAATTCAAGAATCAAATTAGTTGAAATTGAAAACTCGCAACTATATTGACAGTTAGAAAACAATTGATGAGTCATCTCACATTGGTTGAGAGAAGGGAACCAGTATTTCGATTACCTGACTAACTTGAACGAAACTAAAGATTGTGGTGCCACAATTTTGGAGAAACAGGGGAATGAATTGAGAAATCTAGCTTCTAGCAAGAGACTTGGCAGATGTTGCAACAAGAAGAGTTAGATATATATAGCCCCTCCATATCATCTGTGAAAAATGATACGGATTTATATTCTAATGATGTGTTGACAATCTATTATGGTAAAATAAAATAACTATTTTAATTTCCAGTAGGGTTATTTTAAATTGATGACACATTAGAGTATTCCTGTTTCAGAAATTTAAATATAGAAAAAAAATAAAATGTTCTTCTTAAACGCTAATAAATTTAGGGGGCCCTAATTTCTTTTCATTTATGGTATACACTAAGAGAATTTTTATTAATGTAAGGCAATAAATATCAAATTATATTATGAACCAGGTTGTTTTGTTTAAATTAGGGTCACTTTTTCTGTTCTTTTTTCTTTTGACCAATATTAACCATTGCAGTAAGTTCATAATTAGTTAACTATAAATATATCATGTGAAATAATTCTAATATTTTTTAAGTTTATAATATGTGAAGTGTATGTAAATAAACTAAGAGACGTCATTTTGGACCAGTGTCCACTAACCTTGTACGGTGGACCTTCGTCCACAATATGACCGTCGGCAACATATGCACCTCCTTGGGTTTAAATTAAAGTTGTATAATAGTTCCGTAATATTCTAATTTTAAACTTTGTTTTATGTTTTTAAACTTCATATTAAATCTTATTTCATTTTTATGGAATTATGTGAGAATTAAGTTTTCAAAACAAATGTGAGAATTAAGTGGGAATGTAATTCCGACCAATAGCCCTGTTAGTGTTTTAAGTAACATAATTAAAATTATTAATTGTATCAAAATTTCTAAATTTAGGATATTTAAATATGGAGTGAAAAAGTCATTACTAAAACAGGTAGTATGCGTATATTCATTAAAAGTATTGAATTTAAATCTTCAAAAATATTTAAAAAGTTATAATAATATTATTAATGTTGAGTATTTAATTTAGGTATGGATTTTAAAATAAAATTTGTTTAATCAATCCCTAAATAACAAAAAATACACATAATTTAATCATTCCAAACTAATTAGCATTTCTAATTTATATACTACTTCGAAATGAAATCTAATTTCGTATTTTTTTTCATGAATAAATTAAAATAAAAAAGTTGATTGATCTATATAAGTTTGTGTTAACGGTGTTTTTATATTGGTGTATTTTTCTTCAAAACTAACTTAGGGTATGAAATTTTGCTGGTCATATAGTTTGATAGCAGTCTTAGTTTGGGAGATTATTAAAAAGAAAGAAAGAAAGCAAATAATAGAGCTTTCCCATTCACTCCTGAAGAAGAAAATATTAAAAATTTGTTATTTAATAAGATTGACGGTTCGAAATATTCAAAACATTAGAGGGGTGGCGGTGGCGGTGGGGTGAATTAATTTTTGTAAAATTCTCAAAAATAATCATTGTGTGTAAGACTTGGTAAATTAATTTCTCAATATATACTTAGTGTGCATTATGTTAAATCATAATTAACTTATCAATCTTGAAAGTTAGAGCTTGTAAATAATCAATGAAAATCTTAAACTCGTTTTAGTTTCAATGAAATTGATAACACTCGTATTATGCTTTGGTAGACATGGAAAATACAAGAAAATATATAAGTAAAGACGTAAAGTAGATAGAGGGAGAGATTTTATAGTGGTTCAAGGATTAATGTGTAATTTCTCTACCTCGTGCCCACTGAAAGTTGATTTTAGGGGTGATATGAAAATTAAGAGTATCGTTCTCATGGAGTGGCTTTAAGGGTATTATTTAAATAGTGAAGGGTTAAGCATGTGTTCTTACAGTGTTTGAAAGATACCTAATAGATATTTGAGTATTGTATGTTCATATAACCAATAATGATAACAAGTGAATTTTTTTTTTAAAGGAATCAAGTATGTGAATTAAATTACAATAGATAAAAGAGAGATTTGAACAAAACATTCTTGCATAGAGTCCCTTGTGTGCATAGTGTTTTATAAGTTATGTAATTCTAGATGATAAACTTGGGGAAATGATATATATAAGTGTCAATGTCACTCTAGTGATGCCAAGACCTTGTGGTTTAGTGGCATCCGGTTGCACTCCCATATAGAAGGGGTGTGTTCAAGTGTTAGTAGAGGCGATATTGACTCTATGTGCTTCCCGCCACCATTTTTCTCCATCCCAAGATAAACATCCCTTTTACGGCTTAATACACCAAATTAAGCATTGTTCCACCTTCATTTTCCTAGCATTTGAGCAAAACACAAGCGTATATGAAGCACATATATAAGCTATTTCATGACATATCACCCACTCTTTTTCATTTTAGTTGAAAAAATTTCACTAAGTAACTTTGTCTCCCACAAATTACAAGCTAAACTAGTTTGCGCTTTGACCAATAAGCCAACCACAATCTATTTCTTTTTCATAAGTGTCGCCCCACTTGTTACTTGAGTACAAAATTGTTCACTTTGAAATACATACAAGGGTTGTGAGGTTTTTCAACTTGGTGACTCAAAATCTTGATATAGCATTAAAGCATTGATTGTGTCTTTTACGCTCGAAGGTTGCTTGTTGTTGTATTAATATATCCAACTTGTTCGATAACCTTTCCTGTAGTTCTTCATCTTTACTTATACTTCAGTTTGAATATTCATTGAAAAATAAGATATTTCAAACTTGAATTGTAACTCATTGCATATTGACTGTTGGACATAAGCATGATTTAACTTGCGTATGACGTTTTCTAGCTAAGCTGTCCGTTGGTTGCTTATGTTAGCATCTTTTCTCTGTGTGTGTGTGTGTGTTTTTTTTTTTGTTTTTTTTTTATTTTTTTATTTTATCTTCAGTTGTTAATGGCTTTCAAATAGAATTTTATGATGTGTTTTCAATTGCACGATGAGAATTTGTGGATGATAGTTGAATTGAAGTGATTTGAAGGGGATTCAAAAAAGTCATAGTTTGTGTGGCATGTGAGTGAATATACTAGTGCATGGATAAATATTGTTCATCTTGAGTTGATAGATGCCTTTGATTGATTGACATCCTTTGATTGTTTGTTATTTAATAAGTTTGACGGTTCGTTCCAAATATTCAAAACATTATAGGGGTGGGGGTGGGGTGATTTGATTTTTGTAAAATTTTCAAAAATAATTGTCTGTAAGACTTCGTAAATTAATTTCTCAATATATACTTAGTGTGCATATGGGAGGATACATGCGTAAAAGAAGAAAGGTGATAAGGACACCAAAGTAAATTCAATATTAGTTCCCTTCCCCCTTGTATATATAGTTTTCGGATACACAGAACAATCAATCTCTTCATTCTATATTCTTCTCATTCTCAATATCAATACAATAGATCAGAGTTCCATCTTTCTTTGCTCTGTGTGTATTCCAACAATGCATTATCTTGAAATCTTAACTAATCAGTCTTGAAAGTTAGAGCTGGTACACAATCAATGAAAATCTTAAACTTGTTTTAGTTTCAATGAAATTGATAACACTCGTATTATGCTTTGGTAGACATGGAAAATACAATAAAATATATAAGTAAAGACGTAATGTAGAGGGAGGAAGAGATTTTATAGTGGTTCAAGGATTAATGTGTAATTTATCTACCTCGCGCCCACTGAAAGTTGATTTTAGTGGTGGTATGAAAATTAAGAGTATTGTTCTCAACTTTAACGGTATTATTTAAATAGTGAGGGGTTAAGCACGGGTTCGTACAGTGTTTGAAACCTACCCAATAGATATTTGAGTATTGTATGTTCAGATAACCTATAATGATAACAAGTGAAAAAAAAAATTTGAAAGGAAACAAGTAAGTGAATTAAATGACAATAGATAAAAGAGAGATTTGAACCAAACATTCTTGCATAGAGTCCCGGCCTTGTTTGTCTAGTGTTTTATAAGTTATGTAATTCTAGATTAAAAACTTGGGGAAATGATGATATAGTGTCAAGGTCACTCTAGTGATCAATAAGACTATCAAATAACCATAAGTCCCATTCTCGATCATGGCAACTTGGTTAGATGAGACAATTCAACAAACACTTTGTGTGCCCATTTCTTAGCTTGCGTATGACATTTTCTAGGTTAGCTGGCCGTTGGTTGCTAATGTTAGCATATTTTCTCTATGTGTGTGTTTTTTAAATTTTTTTATTCTTATTTTATTTTATTTTATTTTTTTTATCTTGAATTGTTAATGGCTTTGGAATAGAATTTTTTTATGCGTTGTCAATTGCACTATGAAAATTTGTGGATGATAGTTGATGAATTGAAGTGATTTGAAGGGGATTCCAAAAAGTCATTGTTTGTGTGGCATGCGAGTGAATATACTAGTGCATGGATGAATATTGTTCAACTTGAGTTGATAGATGCCTTTGAATATTGTTCAACTTGAAAGTATTTGTTAATTAGAAATTGTTAGGAATATAGCGGAACAATGCGGAAGCGAATAATCGAAAATTGAGAATTATAGAAGTTAAATAATAGGGATAAATATCAAATGACTAAATAAATAGGAATATATAAAATATAATATATTATCACTCAAAGAAATTAGAAGAACAAATATAATATATATATCTGCATGAAAGAAAGGAAAACGATTCAGGATGAATTAATATGAGATGCAAATTACAAAGCAAATTCCTAGAGTAATTTCTAGAGTATTCCTAGAGTATTTATATTGAGTGAAATGCGGCAAACAAAAGGAAATCCAACAATAGCGGCGGAGAAGTGTAGGAACCGCATGCATGCGAAATCATTGGAGGAATGGTTCAAGATTAATTTGAGCCACATATCAATATTTTCTAACAATCTCCACCTTGGATCAAATTTATTGTAGAACAATTGGAACAACCGACTAAACTCAAGCATTGCTTGAACTTAGTAATAGGAAGAGGCTTGGTAAGCATGTCTGCTGGATTCTCTAATGTGTGAACCTTCTGGACAACAATATCTCCCGTAGCTACTACATCTCGGATAAAATGGCATCTGACATCAATGTGTTTGGTTTTGGCATGATATATATGTATCATTCTTGGTGAGATGGATAGCACTTTGACTATCTAAGAACACAACAGTCTGACCTTGTGAAATACCAAGCTCCATAACCAAACCTCGTAGCCAAGTAGCTTCTTTGACACCGTCTATTGCTGCAATGTATTCCACCTCAGTCGTAGATAACGCAGCAATAAACTGAAGCGTAGCTTTCCAACTGATAGCACATGTAATTACAAAGAGTGAAAATATAACTGGAAAGCGATCGACGTTTGTCAAGATCACCACCATAATCAGAATCTACAAAGCCCACAATGTCAGTAGACACAGAAGAACTCCGATCAAAAACCAAGCCCAAAGAAGAAGTACCCTTGAGGTACTGTAGAATCCATTTAACAACGTTCCAATATTCCTTACCAGGGTTGTGCATATAACGGCTCACAACACTTACATCATGAGCCAAATCAGGTCTAGTGCACACCATAGCATACATAAGACTACCAACAACACTAGAGTAAGGAACTTTTGACATATAAGCCACATCAACATCAGACTTACGGCATGAAACAGAAGACAACTTAAAATGTGCACCAAGTGGAGTAGACACATGCTTACAATTAGACATATTGAATCGATCAAGCACCTTCTCAACATACTTTTTCTGGGATAGATAAAGTTTACTAGCTTGATGATCCCTGTGTATCTCCAAGTTCTCAACATACTTCTAATGGTTATCGTGCTTTAGTAGTGATTGTGTTAATCTAATTGTTTTTTGAATGCAGTGAACATTGTATTGAGGTGTATTCTTTTTTGGTGAGTGTGTGGATTTGGCTTTGACATATGGGGTGGGGTGGGGACGGGGCGAAATGAGTTTATAAAATTCCTAAATGATTTAAACATCATAATTTCATTAAGCAATCTGGTCTATCATTCATGAAATCAAAAGATCAAGTTTTCATCATAATTAATAAATAAAAAGGTTGGGCCATTATTGTCAATGCGATCTTCAATTCCCAACTTTAATCAACATAGCGAAGAAGATTTTGGAAATCTTCCACTTCATCAACATGATTGGCCTTCATTGGAGGACAGTCCTCCTTTGCCATTTCCTCTTCCTTTGCTTTCTTTTCATTTTTGGAGGTTGAAGCTTCACCGTTCCTCTTTAGGTTACACCAGGCCATGCAAAATTTTTATTTTATTTAGTAAATTTTGAAAAAATTTATTGTAACCAGATAAATTATTACAAGTTACCTTCAGTGATGATTTACGTGCAGGAGCATGTCCTTGTAGGATGTAGCTTGTTACTTCTGGAACTGACCTATAAGTCTTCCTCATACCTTCTTTATAAAAGAACTATGTACACCATGCAAATAATAAACTTATTGGTACATTGAAAGCTAAATTTAAAAAGAAAATACAAAATACCGAAACAACTATTATCTTAAATAAAGTTAATAATTAACAAAATCTCCCACACATACATAAGCTGCTGCCATGTTCTTGTATATACTAATGCAAAACTAAATTAAGAAACAAACAGGGTTTCGTACAAAGAAACTAAATAAATAAATAAATAATAGAATTGTAGTACTTCTCTACTAACTAGCTAGTTGTTTACTATATTACTGTGAAATAATTTTTTTTATTGTTTGGTTAATTAAAAACACAATTGGATTACCTTTTCAACTTTTCCATTTGATGAACGCTTTCTCATCTGCATCTTCCAATTTTGCGCTCTTTCTCTATACTGGGGAGGGATTTCCACTTCCTCTTCATTTGAGTTTTTCTCATCCTATATATAATTGTATGCAGTTATAAAACTACCAAACTTATAACCTCAAATTGAATGTATATTATTAAGGAAATTATATACCAACCTTGATGATGTCGAGTATATAATCGTCTGGACTTTCTACAGATGGAATAAATTTTATCTTCATATCATAATCTCCCAAAACTATGGAGTTTTTAAGTTGTCGCCACCTTTTATGTGGCACCACATCAGTGTTTACCATTTCCTCAGCCTGCCACAATAAAATCGTATAATTGAATTTGAAAATTATTATTTACTTTGAAAAAATATAAATAAACAAATAGAATAAGACATGATAAAATCCTTTTTTATTATTATTATTTTCACAAGAAGTCACGCACGGAAAATGTTTCTATATGAAATCTGAGGATGAAAGGGAACATGCACTTCTCTTCCATCAAAAGGTAATGCATGAGTTACATAAGGTTTTAATATTTACTTATGGTGTAAAGAGTGCATATATGTGCATATATGTACATTAGTTTGTGTCAAAATATTTAAATACACATTTGATGAAGACATAATGTTAACATGTATTATAAATTAGTACTTGTATAACTCATAATTTGTAAGCAAATCAATAAACAATGCAATATTTATATGTAAGTTCTAATATAATTAACCAAAGACAAGTACTTTTATTATTAGTCAACAAAGAACCAAATAGATCAAAAAATCAAACCTCATGTATTCAAAGAATCCTGTCTTAATTTGTTAAGTTCATCTCTTCATTATATGCTACTTACATGCATGAACATAGGGACAATTACTCACCATAAGAATACATAATTACGTGCTTCATGTTAATATAATCATTTTTCTGACTGAAATTATATAAAAAAGAATTATACACGGATTATAAAAAGTAATAAAACAATTCATTAACTTCATAAAATATGATAAAGTTTATGTTTTTGAATTTCATAGTTATTGATAGCAATGATTATTTAAATCTAAGTAAAGAAACACTCTAATAATGATATGCCTAATTAACCAAAAAATTAAAGGAGATACTAGTAATACATTAGAATCTTTTTTTATTATAGTTGTAATATTTTAATTACAAATATATTTCGTTAATTTATTATATTCATAAGCTATATTTACATTTTTAATGAAATTATGATTTTATACATATTCCTTATGAAACTAATTTTTTCAGTATTGAAATGGGTTTTAAAAATTATACAAAATTAATAAATGAGCATATAGAAAAAAATCAAAATTTATTTTTAATATTTAATTTTTTGAAAAAGCAAACTATTTTATTCACACAAAAAAAAAAGAGATAACAATGACTTAGCCTCCATTTAAGAGCCAAAAAAAAAAAAACTCAGAAGAGGACTTGCCTAGGTTAAAGAGAAAACTTGAAAGGGCTATTGGGTGTGAAGACTATAGAAGTTATTAAGACTTTTACTTTTACAGTGGGGGTACGTATTACGAGTAAAATATGACGGGGTAGTTTAAATTGTTTCCATTGATTATATACTCAATAACTCATTCAATTTTACCATAACACTATTGAAATCCGATTTGATATTAATTTTTACAAATAAAATAAAAATGTTTATTATTCTATATTAGTTTTGTATTATTGATTATATCGATTTTCTAATATCCAATAATTAATGATTAAATTTTACAACCTAAAAAATAAATATAAATAAAATATTTTAACTCGTAAATAAAAATATCATTTTAATGATCAAAATTTCTTCCATAAAAAATACTCCGTAATTAACAATCAAACATTCAAACTTGTAATTGAAAACAACAAACTAGTAATCGAAATTTTAATTTCAAACACAAACAATTGTCTAATTGTGGTTGAAGTGGGTTGTGGGTAGTGACTAGTGACACAAGATTAAAAAAAAAAATCATATGAAATGTTCTAACTTGGGTTGTGTATATACACAAATATAAACTCTTAAGCATATGAAATTTGATAATCATGGTTGTGAAACTTTAAATTCTTAAATGTTACCTGTGTGAATCCACTATTGTTAGACTTGTAATCTATGGATGATTGTTCGGTTGGAAGTAGTGGGGAAGACATCATTAGGACCTGGAGAATGATTGTCGAAGGATGAGCTTAAGTAGGAGGCAATGAGGTGTGATGAAGATGTAGGTAGTGCGTTGTCAGAACAAGAAAAAGTGGGCTCAAAGAATCTTTATAGAGATTGTTCGGTGTAAAGACAAAAGCAATAACTAGCGCTAACCCCACACAGCCACAATCCACGATCATTAAATTACAAGATATTTCTTTTGACCATGATCATTAGAAAGACTAATTGGGTGAAGTTGGGTTCACCCGGTCTCTCCGGTTTCTTTACTTTGGGAATCAGCACTAGTAGAGTGTCATTCTGTCCTCCACATATTGTTGCATTTTTGAAAAAATCAACCACCATATATGTGATATCTTTTTATCACTTTAATTTATTACTCTAGTTACACTTTAATGCGCTAAATTTAGAAATTTTAATACAATTAATGATTTTAATTATTTTATATCAAACAATACATTTTCTACCAAAAATGCTTAATAAAATTCAAAGCAAACATTTCTCAAAAATAAATAAATAAATAAATAATTCAAAGCATACACAAAATTAACTAATACAAAATCAATTTAAGATTTTGTATGCAAATTTAAATTTAAAAGAATCGTGATTTGACCATTTTTTTAAAACTTGAAGGGACTATTGAGTGTGAAGATTAGGGAAGCTATTTAATAAGAAAAATAGATTACAAGAATCACATTTTTTTCCTTACTCAATTGTGTTCCTTTCTAGATAATTGTGCCCAAATTAAGTTGAATTGTTTTTGTTTTTTGTTTTTGTTTTTGTTTTGTTTTTGTTTTTGTTTTGTTTTTTTTTTGTTTTTTGTTTTTTTTGTTTTCGTAATTGCTTTAGTAGACTTTATATTGAATAACCTATATGCTTCTATCATAACCCTACTTAAAAATGAAATCTGATTTGATATTAGTTTTCACAAATAACAATTATATTAATGAATAAATTTTACATCATAAAAAATCTTAATGAAACATTTTAACTTGTAAATAATGATAACATTTTAACATCAAATTTTCTTTCAAAATAAAATAATTAACAATAAAAATTTCAAACAAAAAACAATTTTCTAATTGTAGTTGAAGTGGGTTGTGTGCTGTGGCACAAACAAAAACATATGAAAGATTCTAATGTTGGTTGTGTATATACACAAACATCAACTCTTAAACATATGAAATTTTAAATTCTAAAGTTTTACCTGTGTGAATCCAAAACTGTGTAACTTTTAAACTATGGATGGTCTGCTAGAGCTAGCCCCAAGAGAGTTTTGAGCGGATGGCCATACGCCACTCCAGGGCTAGAAACATGAGCTCGGGGTTAGCTGGTGGAAGGGGTTAGCCTTATTCGGGATCATGAGGGCCGGGGCGATGAATTTGTGGGTTTATGGTAAAGATTGGGTCTTCCACATACAAGAAAATCTCACATACTTTAGAGAAGGGAACCAGCAGTATTCTGATTACCTGGTTAACATGGACCAAACTAAAAATTACGGTGCCACAATTTTGATGAAACAGGGGAATGAATTGAGAAATCTAGCTTCTAGCAAGAGACTTGGCAGGTGTTGCAACAAGAAGAGTTAGATATATATAGATCAAGGGACATGTGCGCCGCCCCTCCATATCATCTATGAAAGATGATATGAATTTACATTCTAATGATGTGTTGACACTCTATTATGAAAAACTAAAATAGCTATTTTAATTTCCAAATGGATTATTTTAAATTGATGACACATTAGAGTATTCTTTTTACACAAATTTAAATATAGAAAAAAACTAAATTTTCTTCTTAAACATTAATAAATTTAGGGGGCCCTAATTTCTTTTCATTTAATCGTATACACTAAGAGAATTTTTATTAAATGTAAGGTAATAAATATCAAATTATATCGTGAATCAGATTCCAAAAGAATACATAATTACGTGCTTCATGTTAATATAATCATTTTTTTCTGACTGAAATTATTAAAAAAAAAAATTATACACGGATTATAAAAAGTAATAAAACAATTCATTAACTTAATAAAATATGATAAAGTTTATGTTTTTGAATTTTCATAGTTATTGATAGCAATGATTATTTAAATCTGAGTAAAGAAACATTTAATGATATGCCTAATTAACCTATAAAGGAGATACTAGTAATACATTAAAATCTTTTTTATTGTAGTTGTAATATTTTATTTGCAAATATATTTTGTTGTTTTATTATATTCATAAGCTATATTTAGATTTGTAATGAAATTATGATTTTATGCATATTCCTTATGAAACTAAATTTTTCAGCATTGAAATGGGTTTTAAAAATTATACAAAATTAATAAATTAGGATATAGAAAAAAAATCAATTTTCTTAATATTTAATTTTTTTGAAAAAGCAAACTATTTTATTGACACAAAGAAAAGGGATAACAATGTGTTAACCTCCATTTAAGAGCCAAAAAAAGGAACTCATAGAAGAAGACTTGCCTAGAAAAAAAATGAAAGGCTATTGGGTATGAAAACTACGGAAGTTATTAAGACTCTTATTTTTACAAGTATGACGGGTAGCATATGAATGGGTAGTTTAAATTACTTCCATTGATTAAATACTCAATAACTCATTCAATTTTACCATAACATCCTATTGAAATCCAATTTCATACTAGTTTTTACAAATAAAACAAAAATGTTCATTATTCTATATTACTTTTGTATTATTGATCATGTCAATTTTCTAATATCCAATAATTAATGATTAAATTTTAGAACCTAAAAAATAAACATAAATAAAATATTTTAACTTGTAAATAAAAATATCATTAGAATGATCAAAATTTCTTCCATAAAAAAGTAATTAACAATCAAACATTCTAACTTGTAATTGAAAACAACAAACTAGTAATCGAAATTTTAATTTCGAACATAAACAATTGTCTAACTGTGGTTGTGTATATACACAAATATCAACTCTTAAGCATATGAAATTTCATAATCATGGCTGTGAAATTTTAAATTCTTAAATGTTACCTGTGTGAATCCAATATTGTGAGACTTGTAATCTATGGATGATTGTTCAGTTGGAAGTACGTAGTGGTGAAGACATCGTTAGAATCTGGAGGATGATTGTTGAAGGATGAGCTTAAGTAAGAAGCAAGGAGGTGTGATGAATTGAAGATGTAGGTAGTGTGTGAACAATTGTTAGAACAACAAAATGTAACAAGGAATTTTTGCAGTGTTTGTTCGGCATAAAGACAAAAGCAATAACTAGAGCTAACCCCACACAACCCGTAATCTATCGGTCATTAAATTAAAAGGTGTTTCTTTTGACCAAATAAATTATATTTTCTATTATATCCCTAAAATGCATTTCATTTTTAAAAGTGTCCCAAGTATCCAATTTCAAAAATTTTATATGAATTCTTGTACCCAAACAATTTTCAGTTCAAATACAAACGAAATTTATCCAATATGATTTTTTGTATGGTCAAACCTAGTCACACAACTAATGAAAATGATAATATAATGAAAAATCCCTCATTTATTGCAACATTATTGCTATGGTGATCAATGCAAGAAATTGGAAACGTTGAGGCCAATTCTACCAACTTACACGATTGTCTCATCTCACTCTTCACAAACGTAAAAGTATATGGATTAGGTTTAATTAATAATAGATCAAGAAAATGAAACAAAAGTCTGATTAAAATGGCATACCAAATTGTTTAAAGGAAAAGGGAAAGCATACCGGGGATAATTTCCCTACTATTGGATGCCATTTTTACAAGACAAAATTAAAGGTTCAATCTTCAAAGAAAAATTATGAATAAACAGTTACGGGCGGGGGTATATATATATCATATAAGAGAAGTTAGTGAGTATAAAACATGACATTATTTTTTATTCTAATGATTTGGTGACACTCTATTATGGTAAAAGAAAACTATGAGTTTAATTTCTAAATGATGTTATTTTAAAGACCAAGAATAACAAAGCTACTTTGCTCTTCCTTGATAATTCCTCCCAAAAATTGCTTGAGTCTATTTGCTATAACCTTTGTAATGATTTTATAAATTACATTACGAAGACTAATTGGGCAAAGTTGGTTCACCCGGCCTCTCCGGTTTCTTTACTATGGGAATTAGCGCTAGTAGATTGTCATTCTGTCCTTCACACATTGTTGCATTTTTAAAAACTCAACCACCACATATGTGATATCTTTTTATCACATTATTACTCTTGTTACATTTTAATGCGCTAAATTTAGAAATTTTAATAAAATTAACAATTTTAATTATTTTATATAAATTTTCTACCAAAAATGCTTAATAAAATTCAAAGCATACACAAAATTAAATAATACAAAATCAATTTAAGATTTTGATTGTATGCAAATTTAAATTTAAAAAGGTGTCGTCTAGAAGTTCAAAAGTACATCATGATTTGACTTTTGTTTTCATGCATTTTGTAAGGTGTCGAAGGGGTTTATTCAAACTCTATGAGTTATTATTTTGCTTTTAAAGAAATGCCAACACATTATTATCTGTTTTTTTTTTTTGGTTAAAAGAATGGTTTGTTTTATTTTTTTTTTTAAAACGGTTTGTTTTATTTTTAAATTAAATATTACAAAAAGAAAATTTGATTTAATCTATATATGTGCTCAATTATTAATTTTGTTTACTTTTAAAATTCCATTTCAATAATGAAAAAATTAGTTTCATAAGGAATATGAATAAAATCATAATTTCATTACAAATACAATTCCTTAATTTATTATATTTATAAGCTATATTTAGATTTTTTTTAATGAAATTATGATTTTATTCATATTCGTTCTGATTTATTTTTTTTTTAGCATTAAAATGGGTTTTAAAAATTAAACAAAAATTGAGCATATAGAAAATATTAAATTTTATTTTTAAATATTTAATTTTAAAATAAATCATTTTATTAACAAAAAGAAAAGAGATAATAATGTGTTGTCCTGCTTTAAGACTTCTATTAAATTTTAATTTGCATACAAAATTTTAAAATAATTTTTTGGGAAAATTATAGGGTAATTGTAGAATTTGTCCCTAAGTTTTGGTCATACTCACTTTTCATCCCTAAGTTATCATTGGCATTGCACTTTTCGTCCATGAGTTATACTAATTGCAAATTTCGTCCCTAAGTTATCATTACGTTGCACTTTTCGTCCCTAACTTAAGTGTGCACACTTCGGTAAATTATTGAATAAAAAAAAATTTAATCGAACTTTTTCGGCTCAACGCCAATTCTTTTAACGAAGTTTACTGAAGTGTTTCGGTTAAAAATTTCTTAATAAAAAATTTATTGAAGTTTGCATACTTAAGTTAGGGACGAAAAGTGCAACGTAATGATAACTTAGGGACGGAATTTGCAATTAGTATAACTCAGGGACGAAAAGTGCAATGTCAATGATAACTTAGGGACGAAAAGTGATTATGACCAAAACTTAAGGACGAATTCTACAATTATTCTATAACTTAGGGATGAAAAGTGCAATTTTCTCTAATTTTTTTATAGTTAATTTTGTGTATAATTTGAATCTTATTAAAAAAATTTGGTAGAAAATTTATTATTTGATATACAATAAGGAAAATTATTAATAGTATTAAAATATCTAAAGTTAGCATATTAAAATATACTAGAAGAGTAATATAGTAATAAAAAATATTGTATGCATATATCCAAAAAATTATAGAATTGAAAACTTAAATAATATATAAAAAGAGTATAATATTATTAGTGTTGAGTATTTAATAAGAAAAATCTTTTTTTTTTTTTAAAAAAAAAAAAAAAACTTGAAGGGACTATTGAGTGTGAAGATTACGGAAGCTATTTAATAACAAAATAAGATTACAAGACTAACATTTTTTTTCCTTTTTGAATTGTGTTCCTTTCTAGATAATTGTGTCCAAATTAAGTTGAATTGTTTTTGTTTTTGTTTTTTGTTTTGTTTTTTTTTTTTTTTTTTTTTGTTGGTAATTGCTTTAGTAGACTTTATATTGAATAATCTATATGTTTCTATCATAACCCTACTTAAAAATGAAATCTGATTTGATATTAGTTTACACAAATAACAATTAATGAATAAATTTTACATCATAAAACAATATTAATAAAGCATTTTAACTTGTAAATAAAAATAACATTTTAACATCAAATTTTCTTTCAAAATAAAATAATTAACGATTAAACATTCTAACTTGAAACTAAAAATAAAAATTATCAATCAAAATTTCAAACAAAAACAATTTTCTAATTGTAGTTGGAGTGGGTTGTGTGTTGTGGCACAAACAAAAACATATGAAATTTTAAATTCTAAAATTTCACCTGTGTGAATCCAAAAAAATTGTGCGACTTTTAAACTATGGACGGTCGGCTGGAGCTAGAGCCAAGAGAGTTTAGAGCGGATGGCCATACGTCGTTCCTGGAATAGATAAAAAACAATGGGTGAGGCAGAAGGCTGTTTACACGAAATGGGAATGGTACAACAACATGAAGCTTAACATGAATGGGGCTAGAAACATGAGCTCGGGGTTAACTGGTGGAAGGGCTGGGGCGATGAATTTGTAGGTTTACGGTAAAGATTGGGTCTTCCACATACAGGAACATCTCACATACGTTGAGAGAAGGGAACCAGTATTTTGATTACCTGGCTAACTTGGATCAAACTAAAGATTGGGGTGCCCCAATTTTGGAGAAAAAGGGAAACAAATTGAGAAATATAGCTTCAAGCAAGAGACTCGGCAGGTGTTGCAACAAGATCAGAAGAGTTAGATATATATAGATAAAGAGACATGGGCGCCGCCCTCCATATCATCTGTGAAAAGTGATATGAATTTACATTCAAATGATGTGTCAAACTATTATGGTAATATAAAATAGCTATTTAAATTTCCAAATGGGATTATTTTAAATTGATGACACATTAGAGTATTCTTGTTATAGAAATTTAATTACAGACAAAAAATTAAATTTTCTTCCTAAACATTAATAAATTTAGGGGGCCCTAATTTCTTTTTATTTAATGGTATACACTAAGAGAATTTTTATTAAATGTAAGGCAATAAATATCAAATTATATCGTGAACCAGGTTCCAAAATAATGTCGTTCTGTTTAAATTAGGGTCACTTTTTTTTTCTTTTTTTCTTTTGACCAATATTAACCTTTGCAGTAAGTTCATAATTAGTTAACAATAAATATATCATGTGAAATAATTCTAATATTTTTTAAGTTTATAATATGTGAAGTGTGTGTAAATAAACTAAGAGACGTCATTTTGAACCATTGTCGACTAACCTTGTATGGTGGACCCTCGTCCACATTATAACAGTTGGCAACATATGCCCCTCCTTAGGTTTAAAGCTGTACTATATAATAGTTCTTGAACGTAATATTCTAATTTTAAAGTTTGTTTTATGTTTTTAAACTTCATATTAAATCTTATTTCATTTTTATGGTAGAAAACTTATGGGGCATTTGGTTAGAGGGAAGGAATTACGTGAGAAAGGAATTGCAATTTTATGGGAAACGAATATTGTGGGAATAAAGTGGAGTTTAAATTCCAATGTTTGGTGTACATGGGAATTGAGAGGGAATAAGTAGTATAAAGTCTAAAATGGTCATTATTGTTGTTGTTGTTGTTGTTGTTGTTGTTATTATTATTGTTGTTGTTAATTATCTTATATGACAAGTATCTCTTGGACCCGGCCATTTGCATATTCAAACACCCAAAAAATATAACATACTAAATTCAAATTTTTGTTTTTCAAAATGTAGGCAAATATGGTATATACACATCAAATTTAAATACTTGAGAGTTTTAAAAAAACATACTTGATTAAGGTTGGCCGAAAATGATTATTGCTTAGGAATGAGGTTCTTTGTTGACAATAATCGAAGAATAATACACGTTATCATCTAGAACGGAAGGTTAGGCATTAATTTTAGGTTAAAAAATGGAGAGGTAATTTTGTCTTAGGACTCTCTTTTTTTTCTTCCTAAAATCCATGGAATTAAAATCACATGAGGGGCCATGGGATTCTAATTCCATGAAAATGCGAGAATTACAATTCTGTGTAATTGCAATTCTCTCCAACCAAACTAATAAGGAATTTAGTTGCTTTTAGAATTATGTTGGAATTCAAATTCGCTCCAACCAAATGCCTGCTAGTGTTTTAAGTAACATACTTAATTGTTATTAATTGTATCAAAATTTCTAAATTTAGGATATTTAAATATGGAGTGGAAAAGTCATTACTAAAACAGGTAGTATGCGTATATTCATAAAAGGTATTGAATTTAAATCTTCAAAAATATTTAAAAAGATTCTAATAATATTACTAATGTTGAGTATTTTTTTTTTAGTACATTAATGTTGAGTATTTAATTTAGGTATGGATTTTAAAAGAAAATTTGTTTAATCAATCCCTAATTAACAAAACAATACACATAATTTGATCATTCCAAACTAATTAGCATTTCTAATCTATGTACTACTTAGAAATGAAATCCAATTTCTTATTTTTCCATGAATAAAATAAAAAAAAAAGTTTCTTGATCTATATAAGTTTGTGTTAATGTAGTATTTATATTGGTGTATTTTTCTTCAAAACTAACTTAGAGTATGAAATTTGTTGGTCATATAGTTTGATAGCTGCCTTAGTTTGGGAGATTTGTTAGAATAAATATACAAACATTGTGGTTGTAATAATCTAACCTTGTTGCGGAAGCTAATAGGATCATGTACCTCCAATCATAGTTGTCATATCTGTAACATTGCTTGAAGGATTGTTAGGAATATTAGAGTGTTTTGTCTACCACTTGGCTCCTGGGCAACTAGATGGTGTAGTCTGTATATCTTAAAACAGGAGCAGTGGGAAGACCATGCATATATAGCCTACATGCCATCATTATAGGCTAAGTAACGGTTTCCGTTACTTCTGTTTCAAACCACAATAACATAATGACCATAAATGGTCTATTAAACTTGCACCACTAAATAGTGCTATAATGGAAAATGTTACAAGATTAAGTATTAAAAAGAAAGAAAGAAAGCAAATAAAAGAGCGTTCCCGTTCACCCTTGAAGAAGAAGAAGATTTTAAAAATTTGTGATTTAATAAGATTGACGGTTCTAAATATTAAATCATTAGAGGGGTGGCGATGAGGTGAATTGATTTTTGTAAAATTTTCAAAAATAATCATTTTGTGTAACACTTAGTAAATTAAATTCTCAATATATACTTAGTGTGCATTATGTTGAAATCTTAACTAATCAGTCTTGAATATTAGAGCTTGTAAATAATCAATGAAAATCTTAAACTCGTTTTAGTTTTAATGAAATTGATAACACTCGTATTATGCTTTGGTAGACATGGAAAATACAATAAAATATACAAGTAAAGACGTAAAGTAGAGAGAGAAAGAGAGAGAGGGAGATTTTATAGTGATTCAAGGATTAATATGTAATTTCTCTACCACGTGCCCACTAAAAGTTGATTTTAGTGGTGATATGAAAATTAAGAGTGTCGTTCTTAAGGAGTGACTTTAAGGGTATTATTTAAATAGTGAGGGGTTAAGCACGGGTTGGTACAATGTTTGAAAGTTACCCAATAGATCATATATTTGAGTATTGTATGTTCAGATAACCTATAATGATAACAAGTGAAATTTTTTTGAAAGGAAACAAGTAAGTGAATTAAATGACAATAGATAAAAGAGAGATTTGAACCAAACATTCTTGCATAGAGTCCCTTTGTGTGCGTAGTGTTTTATAAGTTATGTAATTCTAGATGACAAACTTGGGGAAATGATATAAGTGTCAATGTCACTCTAGTGATCAATAGGACTATCAAATAATTTACCATAAGTCTCATTCTCATGGAAACTTGGTTAGATGAGACAATTCAACAAACACTTTGTGTGCTCATTTCCTTCAAACTCCATTTTCTCAAAGGTGAGTAAGAAATATGAGAGGTATATGATATAGTGTAGCCCTATTCTCGGTGCATAATTTGGTCATAACTATGGAAGAGTTAACTCAATTTCCCCAAACTCATAACCAAGTTCAACATGAAGACAATACAAAACCTAATTTATGCAATTCAATTCATATTGGGATCCATACATGGAAGTTCAATCCAAATCCCTAAATATGCATAACTACACATGATTGGGATACAAACTAAAAAGCAATTGAAGTAATAAACATTGAATTCAAAACTTATAAAGAAATGTAAATGCAAGTATAGAAAATAGAGATTGAACAAAGTAATATAGATATTGATCTTGAATGTGCAATTACAAGTGATAATCTTCGTCTAAATCTTCAAATTGATGATGGATTACAAGCGTGGAAAGATTCTAAGGAGAGTTTGTGGAGAGAAAATCTAAAGGTAGAACTAAGAAATTGAAAAGTGAAAACAAAATAATCACTAAAAGCTATTTATAGTTTGAAGGTCGCACTAACTCGCAGCCCACTAACGAGAACTCACGGTGAAATTCACGGTGTGAGTCCCACCGTGAGGCTCAAGGAGTAGTTTCTGATCAGCACACTCACATTGGGACGCACACCATGAGCTTCCTGATCAGAAACCCTGTCTTTGACTAACGCTGACATTCATGGTGTGGGTGCTAGTGTGAGCTCTTCCAGCTAGCCTTCAAGCCACCATTTTTCTCCTTTGTTCCTCAGTATACCCTCGGGTGCCTGCCTTGCGCCATAATGCTTCATTTTCTCCCAAGATTAACATCCTTTTTATGCTTGCTTGCACCATCCTGATCTTTTCTTTTTCAATAAAAAATACACCAAATTAAGCATTGTTCCACATTCGTTTCCTAGCATTTGAGCATAAAACAGGCATATATGAAGCACAAATATAAGCTATTTCATGACATATCACCCACCCTTTTTCATTTTAGTTGGAAAAGTTATAGGAAAGTTATTGATGAGTTAATAATGTCAAAATTAGTGTGGAATGCAAAAATACTCCTACAACTTAGATTTAAATAGGTGTCTAAACCGATTGAATAAATATCATACTCAAAAGTTTAAATTTTAATATAGGTTATAAACTTATTCAATTTGATTTCTTATAATCTCAAACCATTTATTTGATTTAAACATGTTATCAATTTAATAGATGTTATGTGAATTCTTGTACCCCAAACAATTTTCGGTTCAAATACAAGCCAAATTTATCCAATATGATTTTTTGTGCCGTCAAACCTAGTCACACGACTATTAAAAAAGGTATCATATAATGAAAACTATCTCATTGGTTGCAACATTATTGCTATGGTGATCAATGCAAGAAATTGGAAACGTTGAGGCCAATTCTACCAACTTACACAATTGTCTCATCTCACTCTTCACAAACGTAAAAGTATATGGAGTAGGTTTAGTGTTCATAATAGGCCAAGAAAATGAAACAAAAGTGTGACTAAAATGGCACACCAAATTATTTAGAGGAAAAGGGAAAGCATACTGGGGATAATTTCCCTACTATTGGATGCTATTCTTACACAACAAAATTAAATTAAAGGTGCAATCTTCAAAGAAAAATTATGGACACATTTGCGGGAGTGGTATATATCATATAAGAGAGGTTGGTGAGTATAAAACATGACATTATTTTACATTTTAATGATTTGGTGACACTCTATTATGGTAAAAGAAAACTGTGAGTTTAATTTTCAAATGAGGTTATTTTACCGACCAAGAGCAAAGCTACTCTACTCTTCCTCGATAATTCCTCCTAAAAATTGATTGAGCCTGTTTGAATTGCTATAACCTTTGTAATGATTTTATAATTTGCATTACAAAGACTAATTGGGCGAAGTTGGTTCACCCGAACTCCCTGGTTTCTTTACTTATATGTTAAGTATGAACTGCATACCTAATCCTCATCGGTACATTATTTCCTTAATATATGTGGAGCGGAGGTCGATAAAGGACTACGTCCAATCATTTGGTGGCTTGGGATTGGAGACGGTTGGGCAGAAGTCGATGAAGAGCCAAGTCCAGCCTTCTGTATTATAGAAAATCGATAAGAACATATTAAAGATAAGTATTTTTGTCATTCCCCAATAAAATACCTAATAATACAAAACGAAAGATCAATTATTCAACGAATCATCTCTTTCTATTTCATTCTCCAAAATACTAATAAATATCATTTACTTTGACCAATTTAGCTATATTTAGTTTTATATATACAGAATTAATTTATTGTTTTAGGTTATGTATATTAAATGGATATTTAGTAGGGTTTGGGTTTTAAAAAGTAAAAACATTATATATTGGGATAGGATTTAGTTAGAGAGGTAATAAAAAAGGTTTTTATATGGTAAGTATCTCCTACAATTTCATTTTATT
>CP025650.1:19333480-19360715 GCA_003576665.1 Ipomoea trifida
TATGCGCTTATTAAACTATCAAACTTATAACCTTAAATTGAATGTATATTAAGAAAATTATATACTAACCATGATGGTGACTACTTTATAATTGCTTGGACTTTCTGCAAATGGAATAAATTTTACTTTCATATCATAATCTCCCAAAACTATGGAGGTCTTAAGTTGTCGCCACCTTTTTCGTGGCACCACATCAATGTTTACCATTTCCTCAGCATGCGACAATAAAATAAATCTTATAATTGAATTTGAAAATTATTATTTACTTTGAAAAAATATAAATAAACAAATAGAACAACACATTTATTCCGTGCAACGCACGTGCGAAAATACTAGTAATAATTAATAATTTAATTTTACGACATAAAAATAAATATAAATAAAATATTTTAAATTTTAAATAAAAATAACATTTAATGATCAAATTTTTTTCCATAAAAAAATAATTAACAAAGATTCTAACTTGTAATTAAAAATAACAAACGCCATGCGATGAAGTTGTAGCTAGTGTGTGAACAATTGTCAGAACAACAAAAAGTAGGCTTAAGGAATCTTTGCAGAGCCTATTTAGTGTAAAGACAATTTTAAACCAATAACTAGCTAGTGGGGTTAGCTAACCCCACACAACCCGTAATCCATCAGTCATTAAATTAAAAGATGCTTTTTTGACAAAAAAAAAATATATTTTCAATTATATTCAACGCATTTTGTTTGGGATGACTTACTCTGTCACATGTTCTGTTGCTTGTGCTATTTGTTGTCTGAATTTCATGATTCTAAACCTGGCCAAGTATGGGAGCCAAAGAAGATTTGAAGTGCAACCTATGTAGTTTAGACGTTTAGTTAATTAGATGTTTTTACTTTTTTTGCAGGTTGTTAGTGTTAGATAACCAACTGCGTCATATGGCTGTTGAGGGGAAAACATTCCAAAACAGAATCTTCATACTCTGATCTATATCTTTCGTATGATGTACTCAATCGCTAATGGATCCGTGGCGCAATGGTAGCGCGTCTGACTCCAGATCAGAAGGTTGCGTGTTCGATTCACGTCGGGTTCAAGTCCCCGATCCATCATTGTTTATTGTTTTCCATCGCAATGAATAGTAACTTCTCTTTCAACAAGAAGAGTTTTTTTAGGCTTCGATATGGAGTTTGAAAATATTTTCATAAGAAACTGATGTGCATATATATATAGAGAGGGGTAATTCTTCCGACTATTTTTGTATGATTAGATTTCGTAATTATCACTAACATTATTATTCAAATTTGAACACTAGAGCCTGTTTACTAATAGAAATATGTTTTCTATTATCTATTTTCTAATTTTTCTATTTTCATTTTCTGTTTTTCGTTGTCTATTTTCTGTTTAGAAAATTTGTTTACTGTTGATCCCGATAGGGTGAGAAAAGTCTAGAGGGGGGTGAATAGACTTTTCAAACAATTTAAAATATTATAACACTTTGGTAATTTCAACTCTAGCTTAGGTAACAAGTACAAAGCAATTAACCAAATAGAGTTCGCAGCGGAATAAGATACGGTAAAGTGCTATAAATAAGTTCACGTAAAAATGAAGAGCTCTTCTGCATGCAAGACGTTAGAAGCTCCTGGAAAAGCTCAATAATGAGGAGTATACAAAGTTTGTCTTGCATGCAGACGTGGAACTATCAAACCCAGATGAAATAATCTAAGTAGTGTGTACTTGGGTTCGAAAGAATATAGCAAATAATACTTGAGCAAGATGAGGATGAGTATGAAATATGCTTTGCATGCAAATGAGATATCACGTGATTCTAGGTGCTAGAATAATCAATGTGACAAAGTGTGTGATGATCAGATAGGCATGCATGAAATATGTAGGCATATAAGTAAATTGACACAACCATTTATAGTGGTTCAGAGGTGGTGTAATCCTCCTAGTCCACTCTTCTCCTTTCACTCTAAGGAGGGATTTCACTATCTTCAATCACGCAGATACAATAGTCAACTAGTGCCCTTCTAGCTATCACTTCTCCAACTCCGAGTGTCTTGCACAAAGCTGCGCTACACTCAATCCCGAGCGCCTCGCACAAAGCTACTCTCCCCGAGTATCTCGCACAAAGCTATACTCCACAACCAAGTGTCTTAGCTTGCACAAAGCTACACTTAGTTTCCACGAGTGTTTTGCACAAAGCTACACTCCTACAGTTTCTCTCAAGAAATAAAAGTATTTCTTCTCAAGACTTGATTTTCTCTCGTGTTTAGCACAAAACTGGCATTTTGCTTAATATGATATCTCTGTATTCCTCATCCGTTTTTGTGTCGTTAGTTTCATTCTTGTCTTCAAGTCTTCTTGGGTTTTTATAGCTAAATTAGCTATTTGCCCATTATGCATGTATCTTCAGAGCATTAAATGTCTTCAGATGATTTTTGTCAACTTTGATGACTCTGTCAGATGAATTTGAATATTTGCTTTTGATGATCCTCCAGCGTCTTTCTTAATCACTGACATGATTTTGCCTTGTAACTTGTAGCCACATTTTCTTGACTTTATTTATCTGCTGATAGTGTGAACAATTGATGAATTGTTTCTAATTCATAAGTCAAGTTGCTCTGAAATATATCTGTTTGGTGATTCTTGCTTGAGCATAATTATATTAATGCTACCGAAAAGTACATTTGACTTTTCTTAAATTGATCTCTGCTCCAAGTAGCAAGAATAATTTAATTCACCTTCAAGAGTCATCCTCATTCCATATTAAGAAAAATAATATTTCTCGTTTTAGAATTCCTTCATGTTGGCAATTGACCTCCTTCAGAATAAATAAAAGTAGGTCCTTCCATTTTTATTTTCTTGATCACGCCATACTTAGCCTCTTATTGAAATAATAGGTTGACCACCTTCTTATTATACATGTAGTTCATGGTCAGCCTCTCCTCAATTAAATGATAAGCCAGCCTCTTCCTTCTAAAGATGAGTTGGTCTCATTTTCATTTGATGCATACGGTCAGCCTCTTCATCTTTAAATAGGCACGATCATCCTCATCACCATTAGCCTCATTTTCCAATTTAATGTTGCATGCATGGTCATCCTCACCTTGAAGTTAGCCTCTTCTACATTAAATATGCCTGGTCATCCTTTTGTTTGTAGTTACCCTCTCCTGGGCTTATCTTGAGAGGTCATCCTCTTTATCTCCTTAATTTAAATTAAGGCTAGCCACGCTACTTGATCTTCAAGAGGTCATCCTCAACTCCAAATATTTGTGAGAGAACCCATTCTAGTTGACTTCTTGATTTTGACATTTCATTGCAACATCCTCACCTTGAATTAAATTAATTCTTCCAAAAAGAATTAATTCATGCAATTCGAACCAATGTTGTCACGTTCAAGACTTGACCAATCTTCAAAATCTTCCCAATTTGTCAAGTGGTGGCGAACGATTTACAAGTATAAATTAAAATTTATACTCTCACTATTTCCACACAATTGACTAGGCTTGTATTCGGCATAATTCCTATACTAGACTCAAAATAAAATTGGGGATCTAAAATTATATTTTTGGTTCATCAAAACAATTACAATTTATTCCTAACATTTACTAACACTTATTTTTTCAAATTTAATTTTTTAGATTAACGTTATAAAATTAAAATAAGTTTAATTTTGAGTGACTTTTATACCTTATATTTATAATATTTTAAAATACATTTGGTTTAAATAGAATAGAGATAATTTTTACTTTTAAGTCCAATATATGTAAAAATTTTACATTTGATATCCGAACTAAATTTATTTTTGTATATAACATAACTTAAGGGTGTGTTTAGAAAGCAGGAAAATGATTTCTGGAAAATTAGTCATTTTCCAGAAAACATTTTCCTTTCTTGTGTTTGGCTAGAAATTAAAATTGTGTTTTTGTGTTTGGTTCATTTTTCAAAAAATGGGTATAAAAATGAATAAAATTGTATAATTGAATATTTTAATTAAATTGTTTAAATATTACAACATTTATAACAAATATACAATCAAAAAAATAAAATAATCTCAAAAAAAAATCACAGCAAAATAATATCTAAAAAACACAGAAAAAAATATATAAAAACGATTCAGATTTAAATTTAGTTTCTTATTTGATTTTTTAAATTTTACCCGGATTTGCATATTTTAGTTGTTACATTAAGTGTTCAAGTTTGCAAAGTAAAATTAATGATAATTACGAAAATGTCACCGCATTTTTTTAAATCTAATATGATCCATCCGCTTTTTACAAATATACCTTTTGTCGAACAAGGGAATTTTGATATTCAAAATAAGGTAATCAAAAAAATCATTTTTTGTGGGAGTGTCAAATTCAATTTAAATATATTTGAATATTAAGAATATTCAATAGAATATAATTCTAATATAATATAGCATAGAATAATAAATAATATAAGAACTAATAAAATAACAAGCATTATTATTTTTTTAATTTCTAACTGTTTATTTAGAATTTGTCGGAACAAAAAAAAAAAAAAAAAAAAAAAAAAAAAAAAAAAAAAAAAAGGCCCGCTGAGTACTGACAGGCATGAGAATAAGAAGAGCCTTTCGAACAAAACCAACGCAAAGAAAGAGACCTCTTTAGCCTTCTTCTTTTTTCTATTTTGGTTTTAGTTAATCTTAATGCTTTAAATTATGTAGTTAATTGACTGCAGAATATTAAAGAGTATTCATGGACTGAACTCACAATGGTGTGATACCGAATAGTATACACGAACCAAGAAAAAGAAATCAAGTAAAACAAACCAAAAGAAAAAGAATAAGTTCAAAATTGAATTAATCAACATCAATGCATGAAACAATATTTGTTTCATGTTAATACATTAGTAATAATATTGTAGTTTTTAAATTTTTATATATATATATTTTTTTTATAATGCATTGTCTGCATTTCACAAGATCATACTAATAAAGAAAGAAAATTGTCTTTAATAAGGACGTTCGCCCACATAGTTTCCCGGAGGGTAATAGTTGCAGGTGACGAACATCCAACCAGTTTTGCATGTAGCCCTAGCACAACCAATACTTGTGGTGTCGCGCCAAACCACCTGCGTATAATGGTGGCATTCTCCGCCGGTGCAAGAATTTGACTTTTGGTCATAGTTTGGCTTCTCATCCATCCACAACTTCACGGAATCTGCCGGTGATAATTCGGCAGAGGCCATCGCAATGTTTTCTCCATACGGCCCGTGTGAGTGCTGCGCCGCACAGTCAGCAGACCTCTTTGTTGCATACGATTCGGCGAAGTCTGCTAAGGTGGAGTTCCACTTAACAGGTGGAGCACCAACAGTTTCTCGGGCAGCGTCATGTGCCGCAACAAACCCTTTAATGCAATCAGAATCACATGCGGCTTGTCCGAAAGATGTATGAGCAATGGCGGCTAAGGCAATTATGGCGATGGAGACCTGCAGAAAAGAAAACTCCATTTCCTTTTTATTGTGATTAATTTGCAAATCAGATACAATAAAAAGGAAAAGTAAGAAGAAATGAAAAAATGTAGTCTATCTGCAGAGATGCAATGACCATTGGCATTGGGTTATAGAGTATTTATAGGAGTGTATGTATCCTAAAAGAATGGATTGCTTTTCATAATTTCTATGGCTTACAAATAAAAGAATAATGGTCACCTCACAAATAATTTGGTCTTTCCAAACTATTTAGCATTTCTAATTTATATACTACTTAAAAATGATATCCAATTTCATTTTTTTAATTTCATGAATAAAATAAAAGTTGCTTGATCTGTTTTGTTAATGCAATATTTGTATTGGTGTATTTTTCATCAAAACTAACTTCACTTAGATTAGGAAATGTTGTTGGTCATGAATTTTGATAGCTTCCTTAGTTTGGGAGATTAAAAAAAAAAAAAAAAGAGCTTTCCCATTCACTCTGGGAGATGAAAATTTTCGAAATTTGTTATTTAATAAGATTTACAATTCTAAATATTCAAAACTCTGGGGGAGGGGGTGAGGCCAGGGTGAATTGATTTTTTAAATTTTTTTCAAAAATAATCATTTTTTATATTTCAAAGAAAATGTATTAATAACGAATTGTCTATGAACAAAAGAGCACCAGAGGTTATGTAAAAGGGTCAATTTAACACAACCAGGCAACAAACATCTTAAACCTTCATAATTGAAGCTAAAGCATCTGCCACCCCAGTTCGCTTCACGATAGATATGAGTGAATGACGATGGTTCACTTTAATTTGAAATACAGCTATGTGTACTGTTGTTAGGCTTTTCAACTCGGTCACTCAAAATCTTCATAAAACTCTAAAGCATTGATCGCGTCTTTTATGCTTCAAGTGTTGCTTAATGTAACTTTTTTGAGCACTTTAGAAGTTCTCTCTAAGATTGCTTCTTGTTGTATTAATATGCCCAACTTCTATAGTGGGCAATTCAATTGTAAAGCTGGTGTTTATTTAATTTGATCAGTGAGTTCCTTTTCAATTGTCATATTATAAGTAATACTCGCTCGGTGACATGTTCTGTTGCTTGTGCTATTTGTTGTCTGAATTTCATGATACTAAACCTGGCCAAGTATGAAAGCCAAAGAAGATTTGAAGTGCAAGATAGGTAGTTTAGACGTTTAGTTAATTAGATGTTTTTACTTTTTCGCAGGTTGTCAATTTTAGATAACCAACTGCGTCATATGGCTGTTGAGGGGAAAACATTCCAAAACTGAATTTTCATACTCTATATGTTTTGTATGATATAACCTATCGCTAATGGATCCGTGGCGCAATGGTAGCGCGTCTGACTCCAGATCAGAAGGTTGCGTGTTCGATTCACGTCGGGTTCAAGTCCCCGATTTATCGTGGTTTATTGCTGTCCAATTCGCAATGAATAGTAACTTCTCTTTCAACAAGAAGAGTTTTTGTTAGGCTTCGATATGGAGTTTGAAAATATTTTCATAAGAATCTGATGTGCCTATAAATAGAGAGAGAGAGGGGTAACTCTTCCTATCAAAAATCATTCAATTTTTTTCATTTCTTGACTATTTTTGTATGATTAGATTTCGTAATTATCATCAACTTTATTATGTAAACTTGAACACTAAAATTTGTACTTCTCGAAATTTTCCAGGTTTGTATATTTGGTATTAGCATATTGAACATTTAGTGTTAAAAGATTGCACTTGCAAAAATGCGAAAGTGCTTTGCATTTAGAGTTTCGATTTTAAAGTTTATGACTGAGTTATTTTTTAGTGGTTCACTTTTTATTGTTTAGGGTTTAACATTTACGGTTCACATTTAAATTTAGTTTCTTAAAATTACCAGAGTTTGCATATTTTAGTTGTTACATATTTTGCATATTTAAGTGTTCAAGTTTGCAAAGTAAAGTTGATGATAATTACGAAAAGGTCACCGCATTTTTTTTAAAATCTGATATAATTTATCCGCTTTTTACAAATATTATAAGGATGTGATTTCTTAGTTTTCTCTTGGGGTGTATGGTGTCATCGAAAATCTGAATCTCTGTTAGAGCAATTCAACCTGAACAGAAATGAAGTTGCTGCTGAAACTAGTCAGAGAGCCCAATCCTCTAAATCAGATCAATTTTGATCTAATATCTTGGTTTGATTTTCTACTTTCAATTCGCCCTACTTAAAGGTCTTGTGGCTACAAATTCACAAGTTTCTGGCAATATGGGGAGTAAACAAACTTTCTAATCATTTTACTTTTCCTGCTCTGTTACTATGGTTATTGGTTACTGTTATTGGCTCCTTATGCTACTTGAATTGGTTACTGCCTCCTTGAAAAAGATCCTCAAAATTTTTTGAAGCTTCTAGTTGATTTGAAGACTTTATCTTTAGACTAGGTAGCTGTAGTAATTAGCTCTAAACTAGAAATGTTGTTTTGTAATAATTTGGGTCTGTTATATTTTTGTTAAATGAACTTGCTTATTGTTATTCAAATGTATGAACTATCTTTTCAATTTAGAAGTTTTGAAGCACTACATTGCCATCAAACTTAACAAAGGGGGAGATTGATAATAAAGATATTTTTTATCAAAAGAATACTTGAAAAGTTTAATCTCTCATGATTGTTAAGTATCAATATAATGACAAATATAGTTATTCTACTTTTAGTTCAAAAGATAGTTCAATAAATTAGGTTGATAAGTCTCATTGTACTAGTCTTAGATCGAGTTTGTACTACATGATTATATAGTTTTCCCGAGAACCAGAACCTGAACCAAGGATGATCATATATAAAGGATGGAGCCTATCATGCCTCAAATGGGCCGTTGGATTAATAGAGAATTTTTTTTTTGAATGCAACTAGCTCTATTACATTGTAGTATCTGTTCATTAGAGCACAAAGAGTCAGTATCGCCTCCACTGAAGCTCGAACTTATGACCTCCCATATGAGAGAGGCTCATCTGAGCACAAGGTGAATTACTACAAAGCAAGTCTGTTAGCGCTAAACAGAAAACTTGACAAAGAATAAATTTCATTCAAGTTAAAATTCTCTTAAGGGAATTTGGGCAATTTTCACTCTGATGAAAGGCATGGAATGCTGCTGTTTAAGGGGAGCCTCAATACAAGAGATCAGGAGATCAAAGCTTGACAACTCTTCAAGGAAGAACTCTATGGATCGTTGACCGCAGAATATCCTAGAAGTTCTCCGTTTGTATTCTACTCAATTATTGGTACAATCCTTAGGTTGAATTCAATGAAGAGTTGGACTAATCAAAGTGATGCCCCCAAATGTAGGAATGTTATTCCGAACTGGCAACTGGGTTAACAAACTACGTACTGAGTACTTTTATTGCTTTGACGTCTTTACATTTCTCAGTTGTTTGAATGTTGAACTACAATCCGTACTACTATAAGTATAGTTCACAGAGTGTTGTAGAGTTAGATTGACTTGTCGGTGCTACAATCCGCTCTCTCTCTCTCTCTCTCTCTCTCTCTCTATATATATATATATATATATATATATATATATATATATATATATATATATATATATATATATTCTTTTTTCTATTTATTAATTAACCCACAAAATATTGAAATATATTTAATTTTTTTGTGTAACCCTATTCCTATTCCTATTCCCTCTATTTTGATTTTGTGAACCAAAGTTCAAGTTAGAGTATTAAAAATGTGGACCCACAAAATAATGCAATATATAGTTAATTTTTCTGTAACCCTAATCCTATCCCTATCCCCTCTATTTTGATTTTGTGAACCACAGTTCAAGTTAGAGTATTAAAAAATGATGTGGAAGGCTTCAACAGGATGACAGATCAGAGAAGGATAGAATTTGCACCAAAATTTACCAAGGATCAAACAAGCTAAGCACAAGTATATATATTGACAGAACTGAATCAACGAAGGTTCTAAGAAACTGCCTGCGTAACTTGTGTTGACTTTATTTTTTTATTTTTTTGCTCTTACACATAAGATTGTATGGGATCATTGGACGAAGAAAATTCCCTATAAATTAATTATAATTAAGTTTCAGTTAGTATACGAAAGCAGCTAGCAGTGTTTGCTCACAATTCAAGAAATGAAGAGACTTTTGGTCATTGCAAGTAGGGGTGGAAATAGTCTAGGCCGAGCTTTAGAAAATTAGGCCTGGACCTGCTATGGAAATTTAAAAGCCTGGGCCTGGGCCTGAGCCTGTATGTAGGCTTTTTTTTTAGGCTCAAGCCTGAGCCTACAGTTGGCCTGGCCTGGCCTGAAGCCTTTTTAAAAGCCTATCTATTTAACATATAGGCCTTTAAAAAGGCATCAAAATAGATCCTAAATAGGCCTTGAACCTATTTAACGCCTACGTTTTAAAGCCTTTTAAAGTATACATGTAAAAAAATTAATAAAAATACCTAAGTTCATATTTCATAATGAATGACAAAATCATAAGTTCATATTTCATAATACAATACCCAACATCACAAGTTTAATAAATAAAAGTTCGTAATACAAAATTCAACAATGCATTGTTTACTAATTACTAGTATTACTACAAATCTATAAATCCTGCAATCAATTACTAGTAGGCTCATATTACATTAGTATTACTACTTTATTCATTGCTAGTAAACTGTAAACACTAAGGGGGGTGTATTCAATCACGACTTTCATGAACTTTTAAATACTTTTATCAACTTTAAAAGTTTGGTGGTATTCAATTTAGACTTTTATAAACTCTTTAAAAGTATACATGTATTCAATTCAAACTTTTCAAAACTCTTTAAAAGTATACATGTATTCGATTCAGACTTTTATAGAGTTATTAAAAGTCTACTGGTATTCAAAAAGTTATTGACTTTCACAAACTCTGTCAGAATAGGATTTCTATAGACTTTCTCTTCATTAATATAAATAGATGAAATCCAACCCTCCAACCCCAAACTTTTCAATATTCTCTACAAACTTTTTTTCCTCTATCTAAACTAGGCAAATTTTCCATCAACTTTACGATACGTTTCAAATCTTTCATAAATATTTTTTTTTTTTATGTTCAAGCAAATTTTTTGTTGCCATCGCATCGCAGCAAAAATCTGCTGCGAACAGCAGCAGCTTGCTGCTGTCCTGCTGCTGTTCGCAGCAGATTTATGCGAGCAGTGCAGCAAAAATATTTGTTGCAACCAGCAGCAAGTTGCTGCTGGTTGCAGCAAATTTTTTAATTTATAATTTATAATTTTTAAATTTTATTTAATTAATATATTTATAATTTTATATAATTGTATGTTTATTAATTATTAATTTATAAATATAAGTATATATATATATATATATATATATATATATATTAAGTTGAAATTTTTTAAGAGATTCTTTATTTATTTTATAGTAATTATATTTTCTTTATGAATAATATACTCTATTTTTGTGACATCAATATTTTTTTTTTAATTTTTACAATGCACTAATTTATAGATAATATATTAATAGAAGTTATGGAATGTTTTTGAGGGTGTATTCAATTTAGAGTTTTAATGACTTTTGTAAACTTTTTAATATGAAAAAGTTTTTAAAAGTATATAAATGTTTGTTCTATGGATATTTATAAACTCTTACAAAGTTTATAAAAGTTTAAAAGATTCTAGGAAAGTTTACAAAAACTCTGCAAAAATCAATTAAAATCCGCCCCTTTAAAAGTATTTAAAAGTTCATGAAAGTCGTGATTGAATACACCCCTCTAAACGACTAGTAGAATTATTGCTAGTAATTAGTAATACTAATTATTAGCAATTTAGCATAATAGCAATAATAACAAGTAATATCTAACACTGTTTACTAATTAGCAAGTCGTATTTGGGATTTGGGTATTGGGAATTAGGGTTGTAGGTTTTATATATATATATATATACACCTGCGGGCTTGTAGGCTAGGCTTTTAAATATAGGCCTAGGCTTATTTAACAAAATAGGCTTCTAATTAAGCTTAGATCTGGCCTTTTTATTAAGTAGGTTAGATCAGGCTAGGCCCTAAGTAGGTCAGGCCTTAGGCCCCTATGAAGCGGCCTGGTTTCCCACCCCTAATTGCAAGGTTCTAAGAAACTGCGAGAGCGTAACTTAGTCTACTCCAAGAGTTGCGTAATATGTTGACTTTATTTATTATTTTTTTTTTCTGCTTTTCCACATAAGATTGTATGGAATCATTGGACGCAGAAAATTCCCTATAAATTAATTATAATTAAGTTTCAGTTAGTATAGGAAAGCAGCGCAGCTGTGTTTGCTTACAATTCAAGAGTTGCGTAATATGTTGACTTTATTTTTATTATTATTTTTTTTTTTTGCTTTTCCACATAAGATTGTATGGAATCATTGGACACAGAAAATTCCCTATAAATTAATTATAATTAAGTTTCAGTTAGTATAGGAAACCAGCTAGCAGTGTTTGCTTACAATTCAAGAAATGAAGAGACTTTTCTGCTCTTTACTGTTCATCCTCCACCTTGTTTCAGCTGGCCATGGAGGAAAGCATGGAAGTTTAGCAGATAAAACGCATTCTACGGTGAAGATGGGTGCAATTCTTGACATGAAAACGCATATGGGAATCATGTTGAATGCTTGTATGTCAATGGCGTTATCCGATTTCTATTCAACCCATTCGGATTATCAGAGAAGATTAGTTCTGCACACAATGCATGCTGGCAATGCACTTGATGTTGCTTCTGCAGGTATTATATTTTTTCCCTTTTTTCTCAACTCTCTGCACATGCATTAAATGTTAGATCTAAATATAGTCTAACAATACTGAATAAAATTTACGAGAAGCCTAATATTGTAATAGCGGAACAGTGTAAATCTCTCAGCCATATATAGTTGATGGATCTTGTTGTGTTGCCTAGTCTCCAATGAATCCTAGATAGTGTATTGGTATTAATTGTTTGAACAGTATGAGTACCATGCAGTATATAATGCATGCATGTCTTGTATCTCATCGATACAGGCTTTATATAGGCATAGTGGCGAAATACAAACTAACCCTAAATGTCCAGTACAACCAAACTACTTAATGGCCTAGTCCACTTGCACCATATAATTAAGGTACATAATATATATAATATATATTGTACGTGAAAATCTTACATTAAAAGTGGTATTAAATCCCAAAAAAAAAAAATTGAATTTTAAAATTGTGTGTGTCAAAGAAAAGAAATGAACAATGAAAAGAACTAATTTCATATTCAATAGTAATGACAGAGGTGTATAAATTTTCATCCTTGTTTAGCTGGTTGTAGATTTGTAGGATTGTTATACCATGGACCATATCTTGCAAGCTGAACCAATTAAATTAAATTCTAATATTCACCTTAAGTTTATTTTTTCTTTATATTTTTATGCAAATAAATTTAGTATATAAAAATATATTATTGAAAAGTCATAATTAAAATCTTTTAAAGGACACATATTGATATATGAGGGTTTTGTTGGAACCGGGCTCGCCATAAACCGGCCGGGTACAAGAATATAGAATGGGAATAGGAAAATAAAAATCTTATTGCCAAGGGACGTGAAACCCAATAAAATAAGGCCCAAAGAATAAATGAATAAACTAAGGAATTGACAAGTGAACAAAATAGAGCTAAATATGTTACCCACAGGATTCAAAACCTGGACGCCAATAAGAGGAAAGAGACCAGACCACTTGACCATAGGAGTATCTATATCTTTGAGGTGTTTTCAACCAGACCATACCCCCCCCCCCTATACTACTAGACACTCCTCCAAGACCGTCCATGTGTACGCCATCCCTCACAACCCACTTCCACCAACCACGTGCCACATATCGCCCAACTCCCAACCCCATTCCTTGCTCATTCGCCGCACACCGCCATCCACCTACACCCCACGCCACACGCCGCCCCCATCAAGGCTTGGACTTGGACCCCGTCGCAAGCGTACGCCTTACGTCGCCGGCGGGCGAGGCCAAGCGCAGGCATGCCAGGCGCAACCCCATGCCGGCAGGACGTGCTTGGGCGCCACGGCTCGCGACGTCGGCCGCACCACTTGCCGCTCTTTGCCGGTAACCACGGGCGTCAAAACACCTCCCCCCCCCCACCTTGGGCCTAGCCTCCTTCACAACTCACACCCACCCACCATTATTATATTATCAATTATCAATGTTTTATAATAACGAACCATAATTGATAATATTTTTTAATAAACCTACACTATTATAATAATAAACCATGAACTGTGGTGGAAGGTAGATCATGGTCCATATGATATAATTTGTCAGATCAATTAATGGTGTATCGGATTGAGATTTTTGCACCGTGATTATCATCTTTGACCTAGTCTTATCTATCATATTTTTTAATGACAGTTTTAAATATATAAATTATATTGAATAAGTCCTACTAATTTTTATATATATGTATTTAATAACAAAGTCAACTTTATTATTACAACAAAAATATGACATATTGAAAACTACAAATAGAATACGTGTATATAAAATGAAAATTAAATAATATTTTGGTTACTTAATATTTTAGCAATAAGTATTCACTTTATCATTTGAATTGATGCAATTATAATTAATTTATTACATATAAGATACATAGTCGGTTATGATCTTTCTAGCCATCCATTGTTAGTACACATCTTGAGCGTTCTGGATGCGTGGATTTTTAGTTCATCAATATCTCAGGGAAAAAAATTTATAGGACATCTGTGAGAGTGAGAGTGAGACAAATCGGGTCAACATAAATAATGTAATACTTATATTGAAAATGGAAAAATATCAATCGTTATACCCTGCACCACGGTGCACAGTATAATTTGCCGGCATAATACTAATCAAGAATACAGTTTGTTATTTAGTAAAGTGTAATATTTTTGAATAAAATATATATATGGAATAATACTTTTACATTCTAATTTAAAAATACTATATTTTTTTTCTCAAAATTATTAGACTTTATCTTATAAATAAATAACAAATACGGAGTACTTTATTTTGGATTAGTATTATATTTTTTCATGTAAGTGTTAAATTTTGTTCTGTAAAACATTATTGGGATAAGGATAGCCTAGTACTGATTGCTACTAGGGAATTGTTGATTATTGGAATTAATACTGTCTGTACGGATGCAGCAATGCAATTACTCAACAATGGAGTACAAGCCATTGTCGGATCCGAAATATCCATTGAAGATTACGTTGCAGAATTAGGAACAATATCCCAAATCCCCATTATTTCCTTAACCCCAACCCCCCTCTCAAAACCCTTCAAAACCCCACCATATTTTCTCCAATTAACTCCAAACAACGAAAACCACCAAGCCCAAGCTCTAGCCGCCATCTGCAAACACTTCCAATGGCGCCAAGTCGTCATCTTGTACGAGGAAACCGAAAATGGCAACCGATTCACAAGTCTCCTCAATAGGGCACTTCAAAGAACACACATTCTCACAGCCTCAATCATCTCCATCCCCTCTTTCGCCGAGGAATCCGAGATTTCTGCCGAGCTGAAAAGATTAATGTCAATGGAAACCCGCGTGTTTGTTGTCCACGCGACAGCTCCCCTAGGATCTCGCCTTTTTGTTCTCGCCGAGAATCTGGGAATGATGAGCGCCGGTTACGCGTGGATCATAACCGACGCCTTAACCAACTCCCTCAGTTTCATCAACTCAACCGTCACCAATTCCATGGATGGTGTTCTTGGAATAAGACCATACGTGCCCATCACACAAAACCTCGGAATTTTCGAAAAAAAATGGAAAAGGAACATGTTGTCGGAGTTTAATGTTTATTGTTTGTGGGCATATGATACAACCTGGGCTTTAGCATCATCAATTAGGGCAATTGATGGTAATTTTAAGAATGAAACCAAATTTGGACCCAAGATTCTCCAAGAACTGCAGGGCTTGAAAATGGAAGGATTGAGTGGAAATTTCGAGATAGTAAACGGCCGTGTGGGGCCTACAGCGATGGAGGTAGTTAATATGGTTGGGACAGGAGTTAGAACAGTTGGGTATTGGTTGAAAAGTAAAGGGATAAGGGAAGAAAAGCTGAAGAATGTGTTGTGGCCTGGGGATTCATTGGAAAAACCGACAGGTTGGGTTGTTCCTAGTAAAGGGAGATTGAGAGTTGGAGTTCCTAAGAAAAATGGGTTTACTGAGTTTGTTAATGTAGAATGGAACTCCTCCACAAACAAAAGTATTGTGGAAGGGTTTTCGATAGATATCTTTCGTTATGCATTGGAGTCGTTGCCTTTCAAGGTTGAGTATGATTTTGTCCCGTTTGTGAATGAGAGTGGACAGCGTAATGGATCGTACAATGATCTCCTTCATAAAATAAAAGAGGTATGTATTTCCCATTATATTGCATGTCACTCCTCAAAATATTGTTAAATATTGCTTTTATTATTTATTGGGAAAATCTTCAAATAGACTCTTAAACTTTATTTGAAAAGTCAATTAAGTTTATAAACTTTTAAAAAGTGCAATTAACCTCATCAACATGTTAGTTGGGTGCATCAAGATCTAAAAATCAATTAGTTTTGTGCATCGAGGTCTAAAATCAATTGACCTGCAACACTTCGAGGACCAACATTGGAGACTGCTGAATGATCTAATAGGGTCACCATCTTTGAGATCAGAAGGCGAACAATGACTGGAGAAGGAGACCAGTTGGTCGCATTCTTATCAGAGAAAGAAACCATCTGGTGGCCTTCTCAACTCATCGGAGAAGGCGGCCAAATATGTAACCATAATAACGGTGGCGATTTTGTTATTGATCGACGACGGTCAATAACAATCAACCGCAACCGGCAGCGGTCAATAGTGGCAAACATGCTATGTCATCATAATTTACCAGTAACCAATTAGTTAATTGGTAATTAGACTTATTTGTTCAATTTTAATAAGTTGGAGTGTTTTATTGTACCTTTGAAAAGTTCAATGGCCTAATTGCTCTCTCAGGTATAGTTTAAGGGCGTATTTGATTTTTTTTTTTTCCTTTTTTTTGGGTGATGAGAGAAACCCTAGTCAAGAAGGCGAATAGACCGTTCTCACTGGGAGCCGAACTTGGAAGCTTGTAGTTACCAAGCCAATAACTTGACTAACTTGGTTGGGATTACCCTAATTAGTTTTATTTTTCCATGTATATACAACACTAACTTTTATATATTTTCCATTTTGGATTGAAGAACGATTTTGACATCGTGGTGGCGGATTCAACAATATTGGCTCAACGTGCTGAATATGTAGATTTTGCACTTCCTTACAGTGAATCAGGAGTGGTTATGGTGGTGAAAAATAATATTCACAAAGACATGTGGATTTTCATAAAGCCACTCAAGTGGGATCTTTGGCTCACAATTTTTACTGCATGCATATTTCTGGGATTTGTTGTTCGAGTGTTGGAACATCGCAAGATGAAGAATAACAATGCAGCTCTTCAACCAAACAGGGATCATAATGGGTTGCTCTTCTGCTATCCAATTGCAGTTCTTGCCTTTCCAGAAGGTAAGTACTAATTGTTAACAAAGTAGTGCTCATGATATTATATAGAGAAAATTGCACTTTTAGTCATTTAGTTATATCCGCGATATAAGCTTAGTTTCTGAGTTATATCTGTGACCATATTTAATCCTTAAGTTATACCCAAAATGGCAGAGTTTAATCTTTTAAAGACCAAATTCTCCACATTATTAAGTGGCATATTGGTGGCATAAATAATTCACAAGGGACTAAAATTTTCACTTTGCAAATTACTTAAAGGGCAATTTATATCATGGACCAGGATCCACAGTGTATTGTGGACACTAGTCCAATATATAAAATTTAACTTCATCAAATACAGAATTCGTATCATAATGCACATAATTATATAATTGGGGACACATAAACACTTTAACATAATGCATAGAATTCATGTTTATTATATCGTGTTTATGTGTATGTGTATTATGGACATAAATTCTGTGCATTATAAACGTGAATTTTGTACCTTATGAAGTCAAATTATGTGCATTAGATCAAGGTCGACGATATAACGATTGATAACTTAAGAGTTAAAAGATTGCCAGCCGACATTGGCTATGTGCGGCCAAAACAATGGCACAGGCTCTTGTTGGACAGAGATCGATGAAAGGTCAAATCCAGCACCCTGTCTCTTGAAAATATAACAGTATAAAGAAATAAAGTTACGCCTCTTGGCGTAGCACAAATGGTATTAGAGTTAGGTCACGAAAATGCAAATTTCCCTATTATAGTATTATATATGTACCATCTTTCTTGCTTAAACTTGTGTTAATAGGGAATATGGTGTCCAACAATTGGTCGAGGTTTGTGTTGATGATCTGGGTGTTTATGGCCTTCATCTTAGCACAAAGTTACACAGCCAATTTATCTGCAATTTTAACTGTGGATCGATTTGAGTCTGCATTTTCCAAGGATTACATTGTTGGATACCAAGAGGGCTCATTTGTGAGGGATTTTCTGTTGAAAACCCTTCATGTTGATACGTCCAAACTCAAGGAATATTCAACCATAGAAAAGTATCATGATGCTATGAATAAAGGAGGCAAAGCTGGGGGTATTGATGCTATTTTCGATGAAATTCCTTATATGAAGCTCTTCTTACGCAGATATGGTTCTCAATACAAAATCGTGGGACCAATATTCAAAACAGATGGTTTCGGCTTTGTAAGTTTCATTTACACCTTTCTTCTCTATATCAACCATATTATAATTAGGAAATTGACACTTTTTCCTACCTGAATTATATTATATGCTTATAATTTTTTTTCTTGAATTATTCATATATATATATATATATATATATATATATATATATATATATATATATATATATATATATATATATATATATATATATATGTATTAACCTCTCAATTATTTTGAAAGTGACGCTTTTTTCCTCTTTCTATTAAATGGGCCTTTGAACTGTTAAAAATAAGGGCAAAATAAGTATTTCAAGTTACTTTCGTTTTGTAACAAAAAAAGGCCTATTTTGCCCTTAGTATTAACTATCTAAACGCCCATTTAATGTGAATGATTGAACAATAATGTAGATACATGAATAGTTCAGAGAAAAAAAAAACAAAAACACTGTAAACATATAATTTAGAAGAAAAAAGTGTCATTTTCCATTTTCCCCCATAACTTTCAACAAAAATCATTCTCTTTTTACCACTATCTAATGATATGAATTATGCATGGTGACAAAAATTTCAGGCATTTCAACAAAACTCCACCCTAGTTCCCTTCTTCTCCAGGGCAATCCTAAAAGTGACTCAAAGTGAAAACATGACTTGCATTGAGAACAAAAATTTTGGCACCGGAAACTCTATCAGTGAGCCACTTTCCTTCATCTCTGACGATAAGCCGAGTCTTACTGCTTACAACTTCGGAGGCCTCTTCATTATCATTGCATCTGCTACTATTTTCGCCTTATTTTGCTCCGAGACTCCCTGGGGACGAAGAATGGTCATCTTCTCATCTCAGTTTAGCCACAAGACTTTGGATGCTGTGATTACCATGTCTGAAAGCTTCTCTGCTGCAGCTAAACGCTGCAACAAAAAGTGTTTGTCTCTCATGAAGATCAAAAGAAATAGACCCAGTGTTCATCTTCCTATAACTCAACAGGTGAATTCCAATAGTAATGATCCACCTGCAAATGATGATGCTACTCATAATCAAGTAATATTAGAGATTGGGGATGCAATTCACTCTGCAAATAATTCAACAACATCAGAAATGCAAGTACACTTGTAAAGTTAGCTTGGACCTCTGAGTGCACATGTATATATTTATAAAGATACACACACATGAGTACATGACACATGTTTGTATATATGTAAACTTAAGGGTGTATTTCATACAAAATTTTGATGTATGTACTTTTATAAGCTGTAGATGGAAACTGAACAAAGGTAATTTAAGATTTTCCAACAGTACAGTGAGAATAAAACAATATTAACCAATACTAATACCACACATAAGCTTTTGAAAACCTTGTATTACTATATAAAACTATAGATATATTGATATATACACCATTACTGCTATCTATGATTTGGTTGACCAAGCAAGTCACATGGATCCTGCAGATCAGTGAGCCTATGTTTGGTTACAACTCAAATAGGGGGACCGGAGACCTCACTTAGATAAGACTAAACCTTTGTACAGCCCTGTTGCCCAAGTCTTTGGGGCATATATCTAGAGAGAGAATACAACAATTTATCATGTTAAAGTACGGTTTATTTAAATTAAACCATACTGTGCAGGATCATGCGGCACTTATTTTGAGCTTTTTAGACAAGGCATCAAATCGTTCACAGGTGAATCAAATGCTGTAATCTTGGGATCTTTGGAGTAGATGCTGGCATATTTTTTTCTATATTCAGATAAGATCCAAGAGAATGCGGCGGCCAATAGAACGACGAAATTCAGAATGAAGAGACCACCAAAGTTGTGGGCACCAACACTCTTGCCTTGAGAGACCAGAGAAAAAGAGTCAACACTAGACGATCCTGCACCGAAATATTTGTTCTCAATTCTGCTCATGTTTTCACTTTCAGTCAGCCTTAGTATTGCCCTAGAGAAGTGGGAAACCAGCGGCGAGCCACGCGGGAATGCCTGAACAACAATAACAAATTTTCCACTCCAATTAGATTACAAGTTATGGAAGCTAAATGACTAGCAATTCATTGCTATTGAACTACTTACAAAGCAAAAGCCTCCAAAATTGTAAGTTGGTCCAACCCTTTTGTATTGAGAACCATATCTATGAAGGAAGAGCTTCACGTAAGGGATCTCATCAACAATAACATCTATGCCTCCTTGTTTGCCTCCTTTCGCCATTGCGTGATGATACTGCTCTATGGTTGTGTATCCTCTGAGCTTGGAGTCATTAAGGTGGAGATTGGTTACTAAGAATTCTCTCACAAAGGAGCCTTGTTGGTATCCGACATAGTGGTCCTTGGAAATTTTGAAATCATCTAGTTTATCCACTGTTAACAATGCAGATAATCTTGCTGTGTAGCTCGTTGTTAAGATTAGGACGATAAACAACCACATAATGAAAGCAAATCTCGAATAGTTGCTGCTCAAAGTCCCTGTTAATTTATATGAATTGTTAGCAATGATTAGTACATATTTCCATCCACACTACAAAGTACAAACTCAATTTAATTAGGCTTCACCTGTTGACATGAAGAGCGCCACAGCCTTCTCCTTCAAGGTTCCGTGTTCTAAGGCCCAAACAACCAATCCCAAAACTATACTTGATGCAGCTGCTGTCACCCAAAGATCCCATGTCAATGGCTTTAAGAAACACCACATGTTCTTTTGATGGTTAATTTTTACTATCATAGATACTCCTGATTCAGTATATGGTAGTGTGAAATCAACATACGAAGCTCGATCCACCAAAATTGTTGTATCTCCCACCACAACGTCATAGTTTTTCTTCGTTTCCACAACAGGTTAAAAGTCACTGTTAGAAGAAACCAATATTAACAGTAACAATAACAATTACAGGAATTAGAAATACCTCTGCAACTTGATGAAGGAGATCATCGTAGCTTCCCAAACTATGTCCACTTTCATTTACAAATGGGAGAAACTCATAATCAAGTTGTACAGGTAACTGTTCCAAAACAGACTGGAAAACATCTATTGAGAATCCTGCCACTTTCGTTTCATTTGTTGATGGATCCACTTCAACCTTAACAAATTCAGTGAAACCTTGTTTGATTGGAACTCCTGTTTTCAATTTTCCTGTATGAGGAAAACCCCAACCCTTTGGTTTTGACAGTGAAACTCCAGGCCATATTACAGTTTTCAGATCTTCAGAATTTAGATCTAATCCTCTAGTTATTCCTTTGCTTGGCAACCAATAACCTAGTGTTCTCTCTCCGTTTCCAATCACATTGAATATCTCAAAAGCTGAAGGCCGTAATTGGTAATCAACTAATTTAAACTCTCCACTCAAGCCTGTGAACTTCATGTCTAACATTTCACGTAGAAGCTTTGCACCAAATTTGGAAACTCTAACATTTGTAAAGTCAAAGGTGAGGTTGAGCGCATCTTCATTCCTCAAACTCCTCATGACGTGTGGACTCTTGTAGGCTGTGTCTAATCTAACAGCATCTATAGCGTCACCCTTGCTTTTCCCATTGCACACCTTCTTGAAGGTGCCATCCATTGTCTCATAGATCTTTTCTATTGCCATTGCTAAAGCCCAAGTTGTGTCATATGACCACAAACTGTATACATTTAGCTCTGCCGTAGTCTCTCTGTTAGTCACCTGAAACATATTACTTTTCCACCTAGCTTTGAAATTTCCAAGATTTTCTGAATTGGGCACAAACGGCCTAATTCCCACAGCACCTTGCCATGAACTGGTAGCTGTTGAATCCATGGAACTCAAGTTGTTGGATAAACAGTCAGTGGTAAATATCCATGCATACCCTTCGATTGTCATTCTTGATATTTCCGCAAGGTGAAAAATGTGAGATCTCATAGAAGTGCTCACATGAACCAAAAATACTCTGGTTTGGATTGACTTCAATAGATTAAATTGTGTTGAAATTTCGTCCAACTGAGCTGATGGAGGCAAGGAAATCATGTACTCTATGTGGGTGTCAACTTCTTGGAGTGCCTTAATTAGTTGAGAGTTAAATTCGTTACCATACTTATTGTCCTCATACAAAATCACAACTTCGAGCCATTCGAATTGTTTGCAGATGGATGCAATAGCTTGAGCTTGATATGAATCATCAGGTGTAATCTGAATCATGTAAGGACTTGCAATGTTCACATGAGAGAGGCTTCTTGGAGTTAATGAAACCAAGGGGACATGAGCTTTGCTTCCTAATTCTGCAACAAAGGCTTCAGTTGAAACTTCATATCCAACAATGCCGTGAACCTCTTCAGTATTAAGCAATTGTAGCACTGCATCAATCAGAGGACACAAGTAATCATCATATGAACCAATGAATCACTTTCTGTTTGAAACAATTCTATTAACAAGCTCCCTATTTATTTCAAACAATTCCTTCTACTGAAACACTTGTTAGAATTCAGTAATTGCATTCATCTTATATGTCAAAGTAGCTAGACTACTGAACTACAACTGTGTGTATATTTCTAACTACATTTCATTCCCTTGGATGCCAGGAGATGGCCTAATAATTCGTTTAGGTGAGCGTGAAAGAATTACTCCAATAAAGAGTATGATTTTACACTAGACCACATTTTTTATCAACACGGCGGCCCTGTTTGGTAAATGTCTGTTAGCTAATAGCTGTTAGCCGATTGGGTTAGAGGGTATTTTGGTAAATTAGTTGTTAGCTAATACTTGTTCGGTATAATTATTTTCTCACAAAGCTAATTAAAAAAGTTGCTAAAGCTTTTTGAATTTTGACATTTTAGAGTTACGAAAACTGATTAACCAAAAACTTATATTGATTTTTTAACCAAGTCAAACAGCTAATAGTGATTAACTGATAAGCTAACTATTTTACCAAATAGGGCATGTCTACTTAGCAACATTTTCCCCACCTAAACTAGAGGCCTCCACACATAACCTAACAACATAGCTTCAATTTACAGAGCACTTCATATGCATACTTCTAATACAAATGCAAACATCCTTTAACAATGGTAAAAGAGGAGGTTTTGGGAAATATAATATTACCTGCAGAGACGGCGTCTAGTTCAGTATCAACGTCAACGGTGTCGAGAACTAATCTCGTCCGGTAATCCAAATGCGACGAATAGAAGTCGGAAAGAGCCATGGACATAGACGAATTAATCGCGGCGCCGGTCGGCGAATTGAGGTCGAGAACTACGCCGATTTTGATACTCGAACGGCTTCCATCTCCATGATCTTCCGCTGAAACGAGCAGGATTCCAAGTAGGAAGCAAAAAGCAGAGAGGAAAAATCTCATCATTGATCGATCTTTAGCGACGAATCAAACGTAAATAGTTGTTGATGAAATTGAAAAAAACGAAAAAGAAAAACATTTACGCCTTTAGCAACCGGGATAAGTTGAGCAGTTTCTCAGAAACTACTGAGAATAAACTAAACATTTCTGTCAACAGATTACAGATAGCAACCGGCCTGCCAAAAGTCAAAGTCATCTTTATAGTATGCTTGATCCAAGTTTTTTTTTTTTTTTTACCTTTTGGTCCTACGGCTATTTAATGTTCCTAACTTTTAATCTTTTCATATATGATCATATAACTTATAAAATATTAGCACATTTTGTCCTTTGACATAATTTACCGTCATCGATGACTAAATTTTTTAGTTGAAAAATGTCATATAAATAACAATTTTATCTTTCAAAATAAATCACTTGACTATTATGCACTCATGTTCAATAGCATAGAGATACAAATTTAATCATTAATGATCAAAAATTAAGTATAAAGAACAAATTTGACAATGTTTTAAAAGTCGTAGGACCAAATGTTGAAAATGTAATAGTCAGAGACCAAATATGAAAATAATCTAACATTGTGGAAAAAACATAAGCATGAACATTATAAATTGACACAAATATAATTTACAGTTTAAAAAAAATAAAGTTACAATATTTGTCCTCATATCATACATTTTTCAAAAAATGAAAAAAAAAAACAAAAAACAAAAAAAGTCTACTTTGATAATATCGACTTAGTTAAGAAAACTATGAACAAAAGAATACCATAGGAAAAGCCGAAAAGGTAAAAAAAAAAAAATAATAATAATAAAGTTACAATATTTGTCTTCATATCATACCTTTTTCAAAAAAAAAAAAAAAAAACAAAAACAAAAACAAAAACAAAAATAAAAACAAAAACAAAAAAAGTCTACTTTGATAATATCGACTTAGTTAAGAAAACTATGAACAAAAGAATACCATAGGAAAAGCCGAAAAGGAGGCTTGAACCCACCCCTTCTTATGTAAAGTGCAACCAGGTACCACTAGAACACAAGGTCTTTGTTAAATTAGTCTTAATTTCATTTAAATTTGTTCATTTGTGCAAAGATTGAAAATTTTGCTAAAGTTTTTCACATGTACAAATGTACAATATTGAAAGGGAAAAAAATATTTTTTTTCATTTAAAACTTGTTACTTGTATAAATTAATCATATTAACTTTTCACTATCAAAAGTTACAAAATATATCCCCAACTCTACAAGATTATAGTGGTCTAGTAATTTGACAAACGAAAACCTAAGGCAAAATTTCAATGAACATTTTACTACGGAGTACTTTCTATTATGTACTCTTATTTTCACCTCAATGAATCTCATCGTAATTTCCTTAAGATTTAATCACTTCATCAAAAATCAAACACCCTTCTTCTTCTCAAATCCCTAAATATATACATGCATAGAGAAAAATTAAGGGATTTGAGAAGAAAAATGGTATCCAATTTTGAGTGAAAATATTAAGTTTGAAAGAAATAACAATGGGTTGATGAGAAATTTGTTGAAATTTTTAGTATAAAATTACATAGAAAGTGATTATTTTGTCGTACAAATATATATAGATTCGGGGTTCTTCGTAGTGAGATGGAGATAAATATATTGAGAAGATTATTTATTTATTTTCACTTTAGATTGCAAGAACATGTATAGATTAGGAGGCAACAAAGCCTAACATGAGTAACATCTAGTAATTATATTATATATTAAATTAAACATTAAATTATTAATGAAATGATGGTTACATGAAGCAGAAAAAAACGATTCTTTGAGCAGGCCATATCCAATTGCTTCAGTTGACGTTAATGTAAATTTACATGTTCGTACTATGTAGTTTCCATGAAACTGCATAGGTATTTTGTAGGATTATGAATTAAGATAACATTATTAATGTGTGATAATGAAACATTTTACTTTAGGCATAACCTCCACATTGTCGTTGCCGAATTTCAAACATTGGTCTCTTTCCTAAAATACGGTCAATTAAACCAGTGAGTTAAACTCATGTTTCTTTTTCTCTTATTTTATTACTCATCCCGTCTCATTTTATGTGTCTGATTCGGTTAACGAGACTTGACTGAAGTTATTTTTAATTCGGTTTTTCATAATATTAAGTTTAATATTAATATAAAAAATTTATATATTTAAAAATTACACTAAAAGTACTATTAAACACACAAAAAAAAACAAATTTAAAAAACCAAGTAAAAAAATACTAAAGAAAATAAATAAAGAAGAACGAGTTAGTTTGACCAATGAATAGTAAATAGAACAGATAAAATATGACAGATGGAGTATTATTGTAAATTTTAAAGCTAAATTATTTATAAACCAAACTTTTTCTCTTATTGCCCAACCTGATGGTCTAGTGGAACGAAGTTCCACTCCCATATGCGAGGTTGTGGGTTGTGGGCTCAAGCCTCTGTGGAGAAGATATTGATTCTTTTAACAGTTTGACAATAACTCAGTCAAAAAAAAAAAAAAAAAAAAAAACTGTGCCCCTCATAATAGAAGACTATGAGAAAAGACTTTTGGCAGGCCGGCCGGTTGTCGTTGACATGGGGGATTAAATATATGTATCGAAGTTTCTGAGAAATTGCAGCATTATTTTAAACGAAATACCCAAATGCCAAACCAATTCAACATCAAATATATTATAATGGGTAGTGAAATAATTAGTTAAAAGAGAATTTGGTAGTCCATGAAACAAGAATAATAATGCAGAAGCTAAAGTGCCTTTTGTTGCGCAATCTAGTGTTTATCCTTTTTGTGGTTTCAGCCAAAGCAGAAAGTGGTGGAAGCTATTCCGATGTGGTGAAAATCGGCTTAGTTGTTGATTTGAAATCGGCGATGGGTGCAATGCTGAATTCCTGTGTTGCCATGGCTTTCTCCGAATTCTATTCTTCACATTCCAATCATCGGACAACATTGGATCTTCGCATTAAGGATGTTGACTCTGAGCTCGATGAACTATCTGCAGGTATTAATAATATTTGCAAAGAGTTAATTCCAGCAATGGTCATATGTTGATTTTTTAAAATTAGTCATCGACTTTTAATTTGGACAATTTAAGTCCATTGACTTTCAAATTCTTTCCAATGTTGGTCCTTTCGTCAAATTTTGGTTAAGTTGAGGTCAAATGAAGGGGTAAAATTGTCCGTTCACCTATTTAGTGTATTATTACTCGTATTTCTCCTGTGATATACACTGTATATATGAATATAATCTCAGTCGAAGTCTCAATCGAGGGATTCGACGCCATATAATCTCAGTCGAAGTGATTATATTCATATATATAGCGTATAGGACAGGAGAAATACGAGTAATAATATACTAAACAGGTGAACGGACAATTTTACCCCTTCATTTGACCTCAACTTAACCAAAATTTGACGAAAGGATCAACACTGAAAAAAATTTGAAATTCAAAGGACTTAAATTGTCCAAATTAAAAGTCGGGGACTAATTTTGAAAAATCAACATAGTCGGAGGACCATTACTGGAATTAACTCTATTTGCAAATTACTCCTGTTGTCCCATATATAAAAACTGTCATTTCTATTTCTATTAATATTAATTTTATTGTTGTTGTTGTTATTGTTGTTATTATGTATAACTACTGATTGTCTAGATAAGCAATGAATAATAACTCATGTTTGATTGTCTAGATATTATTATGTTGATATTAATTTTTATATTAATTTTTATTTTTGCTTTGGTAAATATATTTGTTGGTTGATTTTTAAGTGATATATTTATTGGGTTTAATAGTTTTTCTTTGTTTTATATGT
>CP025650.1:19376542-19387506 GCA_003576665.1 Ipomoea trifida
ATTGAAACCAAATAAGAGTCGAAGCCTTACAGACGCCTTAGGCAAAGTGATCTAAGGCTCACAATCTTTAGGTCCAAAAAAACCCTACAAAACTAAAGGGCCATAAGGTTATGATTTTAGCTTAGCAATTCGAATTGGGAGAAAAGTCTATTCACCCTCACCCCCTTTCTAAATTTTTCCCTATCTCTTTTGGGACCAACAGTTGCCATAAATCATTGATTATTGATTCCAATTATTACTAATATTTATCATTAATTGTGCAATACTATACGTTTAGTTGAAGTCTCCAATGTACAATTATTAGTTAAAAACAGTGATTACTATACTTGAATAAATGAAATAATAGTACTCCGTATTAAAATTTGTAACCTCGATTTAAAATCTATTTTGTTAGTAAATAATAATAATAATAATAATAATAATAATAATAATAATAATAATAATAATAATAATAATAATAATAATATAACACTGTAATTAATAATAATCCAAAACTCTTAATATAATTTCGATAATAATATTTATATAATAATAATAATAATAATAATAATAATAATAATAATAATAATAATAAACTATACTAAATATAAAAGTATTATCCTCCTCCAGAATTTTCTCGCCCAAACGTAGGGGTATTTTAGTAATATAGTAATTATTATAATAACATTAATATTAATAATATTAAATATTATTATTATTATAGAATAATATTAATGATAGAATAATATTAATTATAATTGGTTATAATAGGTTATTAGTAATAGTAATTATGGTAATTATTTAGATACAAAAGTTAAGAATGTCAATCATATATATATATATATAGTATATATATATAGTATTATCCTATTATACTTATATGTAATTATGAAAATTGACAGTTAAATACATTCATATGAAATAGTTATTATATAAATAAATATGGCTAAAAGTGTCATTCCGCACCATGAACTATATTGGATTATTCACGCCGCCAGTAGCTAAATGCTTAAAATATAAGAAATTTTTTTATTATTATTTTTTACGATTCTGGTACCGGTTGTTGGGCTGGAAAAGGTTTAGAAGAAAAAAAATCAAAAAAAAAAAGAAGAAAACAAAAATCAAAAGTCCAAGTCAGCATAGATTACCTATAACTTGTAGGTAACCTGTAAAAATTGCTAGATGAAAAAAAAAAAAATTAATGGTTTGTGTATCGAAATGGACGTTATGAAAGTTTAAGGTGCGGCATGAATAATCCAATATAGTTTATGGTGCGAGATGACACTTTAGCCAATAAATATCTTACAATACTACACACTTCTTTCCCTAATTTCATCATAATCCCATTATATCATCTTCATTAGTAATCATTATGCACTCCTTTCCATAACATCTTAATCCAAATATGTATTCTCCCATCTTCTTCCATTATTGCAAAAAAATTCTCCATCCTTCCCCATAGTTTTTTCTCTTTTCTCGCCAAAAGGAAGAAAAGAACTAGCAAACAAGGATTATCAACTATGAGTGTTTCGAGTGTGCGCAGTGAATTTTTATTTCTTGGGTAAGTATTCATGTTCATCAAAATACATTTACCCCAAAAGTAATCATTTTCGTAAGTGTTTATGTGCACCATCTTTCCAAAATCCCTCAAAAATAATTTCTATAGTACTTGTGAATAATTGTTATTTGACTTATGACTTATGTAATATTTGTATGTGTATTGTATGTTTGGATTATTGGTACAAATATTGTATATTGTGTGTTTGATTTAGGCAGATGAAGACAAATATCCAGTCCAGGACAAAGATAAGCTAAGGAACAACTTAAAAATCATTCAGGATTACCTTTGCTCATTTGAGTCACAGGGTTTGATAGTTGTTAACACATCAGCCGCTGCATTTCCCCAAGCACTGGATTGGCTGCATAATTATCTTTTGCAGCGCATAGAAGAAGGGATATCATCTGTTCCCAGTGGAAATAGCGGGCAGGTTGCTTCAGACTAGATTACTTTGGATTGCACTCACCTGTGATCATCGGAAGTATCGGAAAGAAATGAAGGGATTTTTGTTCGAAATCAATAGGTTGCTGCCTGATGTTCTTCGCAAGATTGTAATTTTGAAGTATATTAGTTGTGTAATATGCTATCATAGGGACATCACCTCACCCAGAATTTTTAATGGGCTAGACAACATGATTTTACTGGTTGACTCTGGGATATCTTCCTTCACATTCAACATGTTTCATAAAGGGTAAAAAAAAAACTCTTCTTTTTTTTGCCTTCAAAATAAAAAATAAAAAAATAGGCAGATTGCATGTTCAAATTGAGTATATAAATAATTGTAAATACAGGAGTGCCAATATTGTGAGGGTATGTATAATTAGTATGAATAATAGGTCTAATTAGTTTGTATAATGGGTCTAATTTGGATATATAAGTATATTCATGCGGTACATAATGGGTCTAATTAGTATGTATAATAACAGAAGTGCTTGACCAATTTTTTTCGCCCAAAGTTAGAGACGTTTTAGTAATATTAAACATTTGGACAAAAATGTTATTTAAAATTAATATTCAAAATGTTATAAACTAAATTGGCATTTTTATGTATCTAATTGCAACTTTAAAAAGTTTGAGGGCCTAATTGACTTTACAGATAAAGTTTGATGGCCTATTTGATACATTTTAAGCAAAAAAAATTGACATTTATATTTACCTGGTATTACAGGTCACTAACAGGTAATTATGCCTTGATGGCTAAATTGACATTTTTATGTATCTAATTGCAACTAACTTTAAAAAGTTTGAGGGCCTAATTGACTTTAGATATAAAGTTTGATGGCCTATTTGATACATTTTATGCAAAAGAAAAAATAAAAAAATTGACATTTATATTTACCTGGTATTACAGGTCACTAACAGGTAATTATATCTTGATGACTTAATTGACATTTTTATTTATCTAATTGTAACTTTAAAAAATTTGAGGGCCTAATTGACTTTACAGATAAAGTTTGATGGCCTATTTGATACATTTTATTCAAAAAAAAAATGACAATTATATTTAACTGGTATTACAGGTCACTAACAGGTAATTATGTCTTGATGACTAAATTGACATGTTTAATTGAAATTTTTAGTGAAAAACACGCACATGGTTAATTTTATAATTATTATAAGTTTTTTAGTTTATAATATTTATAAAATAACCTGTCAATTTTCTCCTTATATTTCAACTATCCTTTTAACTATTAATATATTCAAATAAATGGATCATATTAATAAGTTTAAATCCTTTAGCAGGAAAAAGAATAAACCAGAGAATACTAAAGTAAAGAAAGGCAAAGTATACGTGACTTATTATAGTCTAAAGTGACACGTGTAAAGGTTGTTGATGGATGTGATATTGAACGTCAAAAAAGTTGATTTTGAATCACTCTATATCTGTATGTAAGTGGAGTCAACCCAAATTATATCATTTTGACTTTATGAGATATCATTTAGAGTAGTTGATTTTTGAGTGTTAGTTTTAATTTGCACAATTCATTATTTACTTAAATATTTTGCATATATTCATTTAAAGAGTTGGAGCTTTTGCAACCATGAATTCTGTTTTTCTTTTCAAGCATGCTGCGAAAGACTAGGAAAAGCTGCAAGATTCCTACAAAATATGATCGGATGTCGGCAGAATCTCTCCCTATGCAAAATGAAGATGAGTTAGGACTAATATATTAAAAAAATAATAATAATAACGAATAATCTTGTGATCTAATGGTCAGGGCCGGTCCAAACATTTTGGAGGCCCTGGGCGAAATTAAAAAAAATGGGCCCTATATAAAAAAAATTAAAATTAAAATTTAATAATACTAAAAAAAATAATCTCAAATAACATGAAATATATTTATTTTCTTTAGATTGTTTCAAATTTTCATTAGATTATTCTGTTTTTTTGAAAATTTTATTTATATCTCCTATTAGCTGGGTTAAAGAAAAAAAAGAAAAAAAGAAAACACCTAAAATATTTTTAAAAAGTTATCCACAATTTTGTGGGAGCCGATCTAACAGAAATTGTCATTTGTGGGAATCGAACCCACATTCTCCCAAAATTCCTCCTTACAAAGAAAGCTCACTTACCACTTGAGCTATCACATTGAGTTGTCTTTTAAAATAATTTTAACACTATAATATATATGTATACATATACATATATATGGATGGGCCCCTTCTAGCATGGGGCCCTGGGCGGTCGCCCAACCCGCCCGTGCTCAGGACCGGCCCTGCTAATGGTACAAGTGATTTTTTCAAATCAAAGATATTATGGGTTCGAATTTCAATGTATATGGTATTAATTCTTTGTGTTTCAGTAAGTTGAGAATGTTGTAACTATGTTAGTATTCAAAATATATATATATATATATATATATATATATATATATATATATATATATATATATATATATATATATAAAAAGAAACAAAAGTGCATTTATTAATTGATTTTTGAGAAAAATATCATTTTTAAACCCTCGACTATAATACATGTATTAATTTTGGTAATTGACTATTAAAATTTTCAAATTAAGTGCATGACTATTCAATTTGCATCACATTTGGTTCTTGACTATTAATATTTTCAAATTAGGTGCATGATTAATCAATTTGTATCACATTTGGTCCTTATGACTTTGATGAAGATTGTGATGAAGGTATGGATTTCCCGAAGGCGGTGGGGATGGGATGTACTTTGGGATCTTCTAACAAATCAACTAAAGGTCTTATATATTTATATTTTAATACAAAAGAGCATCAAAATTTGAAAAGATGAAAACGATGTGAGAATGTAACATTGGCGGCATGCAAGAAAGAATTGAGGGAGAGAGCTCTTGTGCAATTTTCACGGTGGATGTATGAGACCAGACAACCATTTGGTTGTGTTTCTTACAATAAAAACTTACAAGGGTTTATTGATTGTCTTGCACAACATGGGCCGGGAATGAAGGCACCTTCCTATTGTGATTTTAGAGTCATATCTTAAAAGGAGGTTGAGCATGTTAATATGCCCTTTAATGATGGACAAGTGGACAGATAGGAGAGGTCGTACATTTATTAATGTCATAGATAATAATTCACTTGGACTGTATTTCTTCGAGTTGGTTGATGTAAGGAAGGATATAGTGGATGCTAACAAAATGCTAGAGTGTTTTGAAACTTTTGTCAATCAAAGGGGAAGGAAAATGTTGTGCAAGTCATATCTGACAATGCTTCCGAAAACGTGAGAGTTCGTATATTTAAAATATTTGTTCTTTTTTAATCTTTGTATTAAGATTTTTAAATTTTATTTTTTAACTATTAATTATTTACATCATTTAGGCAAGGATTTAATGGATTTCTACCCGACTTTGTATTGGACATCATGCATTACCCATTGTACCAATTTAATGTTTAAGGACATCTTTGAAATTTGTCATTTTGCATTGGCATACAAGTGGGCTTTAAAATTATCGGTGTACATCATTTCAAAGACAAAGCTTTTGAATTGGTTGATAAAGCATACCAAGAAGCGTGACTTGGTCAAGTTTGCTAAGACCCGATTTGCTAGAGCATTCTTGACATTGAAGAGGCTTCACGAAAAGAAGAACAATTTGAGAAAATTGTTCAATTCAGAAGAATTCCTTACTAGCTCATACTTATAGGAAGAAGCGTGTTCTAGAATTGTTCAAATGTTAAACTTTTGGAATACAATTCTAGACGCATTTAAAATAGGTGATCCATTGATTGACATCATTCAGTTAGTTGATAGGGATGTTAGCCATCAATGGACTATATTTATCCTACGATGGAGATCACAAAGGAAGCAATTGCAAATGCTTTCAACAATAATTCAAGCAATTCAAGTACAAAAAGGTCTTTGAAATCCTAGATAAAATGTGAAGTTCTTAGCTTTGTCAACCATTGCATGCAGCTGCGTACTACTTGAATCCAGATTACTTCCAGTATAGTGGCGAGACATCGATTTTTCCTATTGTTCATTCGGTAAACTTTATTGCTGGCTTTTATGGTTATTTGGAGTGGTTGGTTCCAGATCAAGATTTGTATGAAAAAATTATTGAGGAAGCGTCTACTTTGGAAGTTGGGCATGGTTTATTTGGCTTGCCAATTGCAAAGAAATAACGTGGTGTTAAACCTCCAGGTTCTTAAACAATCTAACTTACCATTTTTATTTATAATCAAAACATTGCAAACTTTGAATAAATTTTAAATTTTACAATTGATTGGTGGATTTCTTTTGGGAGCTCAACTCAAGATTTGAAAGAGTTTGCAATTAAGCTTCTAAGTCTCACCACTAGTTCGCAATTAGAGTGTGTTTGAGCATGTAAGTTAGTCAACTTATCATTTTAAGCTATTAATTAGCAATTATAACATATTAAGCACGGATTAATTTTAAATATTTAAGTTGCATTCAAAAAGGAGAAGTCGCCTTGAGCACATGCGCCTTAATGATTTGGTTTTCATTAAGTATAATAGAGCATTGAGGCGGCAACGGGAAATGTGGGATACCAATGATCCAATTATTTTAGATCAAATTGATTTTGCTAATGAATGGTTGACAGGTATCTCGGATGATGTTAATGAAGAGTTGGTGTTTAATGATGGAGATGAATTGACTTGGGGAGATATTGCCAAGTGTTCGGGTGCAAATGAAACTCCTTATTCTATTAGGCATACGTCTAAAGGAAATTGGTAATTGAATTCTACTAGAGAAGGTAACTAACTAATGAAAATTTTCAAAGTCAAAAAGTCCTGCAATAAAAATCAATTTCTCCTATTTATATTTTTCGAAATATGCTGCATCACGAAGCTCTATCACGTTGTGATGAAGCCTTGTGACGGCCTTGATCACATTGTAGAAACTTCATGTCATGAGCCCTCTCACGTCGTGATGGCCAGTCATGATAGCAGAACACTAGCTATTTGCAAAAGATTGCATCACTCTTCCTTGTCACATCATGATGAAGCCACGTGATAGCAAGTGTTGCCTCGTGGAAAATTTCTTCATGAAACCTTGTCACGTTATGAGGCCAACTTGTAATAGCAAAGAATGACTTTCTAAAGTTGTTCCTCACGAGTTGCCTTACTTGCATGACACTCCTACGTAACAACGTCGTTTTGGCTTCCATCCTATTTTGCTCATTTTTTTCTATTTACCCTTTTTACGTATAACAAACAAAACACAATATTGCTCTCAATTAGCTCTTTCTCTCCCCCCTCCCCCCCCTAGGGGTGCGAATAGGCTAGGCCCCTTCATAGGGGCCTACGGCCTGGCCTACTTAGGGCCTAGCGTAGCCTAGCCTATTTAATAAAAAGGCCAGGCTTAGGCCTAATTCGAAGCCTATTTTTAAAAAGAAGAAGCCTATTTAGTTAAATAGGCCTAGGCCTATATTTAAAAGCCTAGCCTACAAGCCCGCAGGCCTAGCCTATTTATATATATATTATAATATTTATATTTAATATTTAATTATTATATATTACATTTTATATCTAATATATTTTTATATATATATAATTTAACCGCACTATATATATATATATATATATATATATATATATATATAACCTACAACCCTAATTCCCAATACCCAAATCTCAAATACGACTTACTAATTAGTAAACATTGTTAGATATTACTAGTTACTATTGCTATTATGCTAAATTGCTAATAATTAGTATTACTAATTACTAGCAATAATTCTGCTAGTCGTTTAGTGTTTACAGTTTACTAGCAATAAGTAAAGTAGTAATACTAATGTAATATGAGCATATTAGTAATTGATTGCAGGATTTATAAATTTGTAGTAATACTAGTAATTAGTAAACAATGCATTGTTGAATTTTGTATTACGAAATTTTACTTCTTAAACTTGTGATGTTGGATATTGTATTATGAAATATGAACTTATGATTTTGTCATTCATTATGAAATATGAACTTAGGTATTTTTTTGTAAATTCTTTACAGGTATACTTTAAAAGCCTTTAAAATGTAGGTCTTAATTATGTTAGCCTATTTAAATAGGCTCAAAGCCTATTTAGGATCTATTTTGAAGCCTTTTTAAAGGCCTATATGTTAAATATGCTTTTAAAAAGGCTTCAGGCCAGGCCAGGCCAACTGTAGGCTCAGGCTTGAGCCTAAAAAAAAACCTACATACAGGCTCAGGCCCAGGCCCAGGCTTTAGATTTTCATAGCAGGCCCATGCCTAATTTTCTAAAGTCCGGCTCGGCCTAGCCTATTTCCACCCCCATCCACATACTTTATTCACTTTAAACACAATTAAAGAAATACTAAGCCAAAAATGATCAATTAATGCACAAAAAAATAGAACGATTAAGCACCTATCAAAGAGCTCATGCTATAGGGCTAGCTTGTTCCGGCCATCGGACTTATAGAACTAAGTACTGGGCTAGAATTTATTGATCGTAACTCTAAAAATGTTTGGACTTATCATGTTAGTCCATCAATTTTGGGTTAAGATTGATATCTCTAATTCCTAAGCTATCCCACACCATGACCCTACCAGAGTTGTGCACCAACACATTTCCTATTCATGACAAAGCTTTATCACTATTGGCCCTAATATAATTCAATTTTAGATAGTACATTGCTTTACCGTTTCCTTCAATTAATCAATGTCAAACTATTGTCTTTTAAAGTTTCCTTGTATAAAGAACAATGAAAAGAGATTCAAATCTTTAAAGTTTTCCTAATGCTCATTGTATAAAGGTCATAACTCAATATGACTTTTCCAAACTTAAAACGGAAAGGGGGAAACAAAGGTCGGAATATTCTTTAGTTCACTAATATTTTCTTCACTTTCATTACAGATTTTTTTAATTAAACTAGTATTTTCGCCCGTGCGTTGCACGGAATGGATTTGTTATAATATTTTAAGAATATTTGGATCGATATACAATTATGTAAATTATAACATCGAATATTATATAGCGTAATTGATGAAATTGGTTGGATCGATTATATTTTCTGATGTTCTCCTTGCTTCAATTAGAGCAAATAATTGTCCAATTACCCGTACGATGCATTGATAAATTCTTTATTATATATTTAGATAATAAAAATAAAGATGAAATTATGAAAAATTCTAATATTAAACGTGTACATTTATTTGATTATAAGATTAGTGCAAAGTATTACTCAATTAATTGAATAATATATGACTTGTTTGTCTACAATTATCTTAAAAATATCGATATGTAATATGACTTATGTACTTATTATTAGTTTATTACTTAAATAAATATGGAAAAAATGAGAAATAATTTAATTATAATTATTATAAGAATAAATTCAACAACCAATGTTTAGCTTAATTACCATAATAATTATTATGCAATTATTATTAGTCAATTACACTATTATATGTGCAATTATACTTTTATACCTTAAGTATATTCATTTTCACCATATCGCATTTAGTTTTTTCTTCCTCTTCCATATTTGAATGAATTAATTTTAATTATTATAAAAAATCTAACAGTCCATGTTTATTTTTTTTTAAGTTTAAATAATTTAAAGTTTAAAAAAGGAAAGTGTAATTATTTTTTTAAAAAAAGTTTTTAAATAATTTTAAGTCAATTATTAATATCATTTTCCTTTTATAATTTGCCAAATTTTTGTTTCCTTTTCCATTAAGATTTTTTTTTATATTTTCAATTAATTAGTAAAATCAATTTTCTTTTCCATTTGATCTTTACTATTGTTTGGGCGGAAATTTCACAAAGGATTATTTTATTTTTATTAATAGTAGTATAGATATAGAAGTATAGATAAGTATTCAAATTATTATTATGATTATTGGGGTAAATAATAATTAATAAATTATTTTTCTTATAAAATTACGAAAAATTTGTTTCCATTATTCTCACAATTATAATGGTTTAATTATTTTCAGAATTTGGTAAATAAATTTTTTTTACTAATTAAACTTTATTATTTTGGGCGGGAAAATGAAATAGGACCATTTTACTTTTATATATAGTATAGATTATTTTTAGTTTTTTTTTTTTAAAATAATTTCAATTTGAGGTGACCTTTTAGAAACCTGCAAATTTGACAAATTGCATGAAATGAGTTAGTTTATATACTCAATTGTAGTTTGTTTTAAGGTTCAGTAGCCTAATTGCATTTCTGTCTGTACTTCGGTGGTCTATTTGACCCTTAGATTTGTGCATGGTAAGAAAAATCATTTTAAAAAAATAAGGACAGCAGTAACGCTGTCATATTTGTTTCTTGTTATATGTTTCCTTTTGTTTCTTATTACTTCGGATTTTGTGAGTTTTTTCATAGTACTTCCTGACTGTTTATAATATTCACTTGTCATATATATTTAGGAGAAAATAATAGTGTTCTGATTTGGGAGGAGGATAATACTTTTATATATAGTATAGATATAGATTATGACATCCATGTAATTTGAATAGTTATGGTAATAAAGAGGTATATATGCGTATATATATATATATATATTATTCTTAATAAAATAATATGTATGTTTAATTTAATTTAATTTAATTATGGACGTAATATGCATATGTTTAATTTCCTTTAATCATGTTTGTAATATGTGTATGTTAAATTTCATTTAATTATATCCGTAATATGTGTATAAAGTATAATGTGCGAATTAATTTCTTAATTATTATAATTATTAAGATTTCATTCAAAAGTAATCATTAGTATAATTTTGTATGTGTAATAATTTATAATTGTATGGACGTAATAATCTATGAATTGGAATAATTATCATAATTTTTTAATATTCTTTCATTATGGACGTAATATGTGTATTATCAATTTGCTTAACTAATAAGATAAAATTTATATTACAGAAATTATTAATTCCTTAATTGTCATAATTTTAAGATTTTATTCAAAGGTAATCAAAAGAAATGCACGAGTAATTGATATTATTTGA
>CP025650.1:19390906-19430769 GCA_003576665.1 Ipomoea trifida
CCTTTCTAGGTGACAACAAAGTCGTATCTTAAGGTGGCATGGTCAAACTTTTGATGACATGACTTGAGTTGGATCCTTCTACCTTCATCCAAAATAAATTATACTTTGGGTAATAAATAAATGTTATTTTTAATATACTGAAAGTATATATTATTTGTCCATGGTATGATGACATCTAAGGCTGAATTTATCAATGCAATACTTTCACTTTCAAAAGTGGATTCTACTTTCACATCACCAAATTTACAATTCATATATTTACAATTTTCTCTACAACCCTACAATACTCTCTCACTTTAAAAAAGAATCTCATTTGTACATCACAACAAAACAAAATAAATAAATAAATAAAATGAAATATAACTATAAATAAATAAAGTACAAAAGGCTGCGACAGCCTTTGTCAGCGTTGCAAACTTGTTGTAGTTGCAAATTTGTAATCCATGTCATAATTTATAAATAAAAAAAAAAATCTTTCCGTTATGTCCTGTCACCTTGTAAATATCCAAATTTCAGAGATAAATTTAACCTAGAAGACTTGGTCATGTATCTCATGCTTCTTTGATTTAACATGGAGCTTGCGACAAACCATTAGTCGAGAGAGGTGGGGAAGGCAATAAATCCAATAATAGTCCTTTAAACTAATAACCAATCACACCTCCTATTTGTTCTTCTCCCTCCACTTTCTTACAATATATTGTGGCATTTTGAGTCTATAAGTGTATTGACTTATTTAATCATGAATTGACTAAATACATTGTTAGCAAATACAAAAATTAAATACAAGAGATGCATATCTTTTAAATGAACTTTGAGACAAACCATTATTCTACCCATCATTATACATCGACCAACCAAAAGATCAAAATAAAAAATTTTGGCCTAAAAATTGTGACGAGTATGTAGAGTATGATTCTCATATGTAGGTCACGAGTTCATTAATGCCAGTGTGTTAGGATCTTCCTAGTAAAGTTTAGTTCTCCTGTGTTATTTGTACGCAATTACACGAAAGTTGCAAGTTGCTTATGTTGTCAAAAAACAAACAAACAAACAAAGAATTTCATTATATATATACACACACAAGATGCAATTGTCTCCTTTACTGATAATTTTAAACTTGATGCTTAAAAATAAAAATTCAAGAAGTTGAAATCATTCATAACTCATTATAATTAAGTTAATGAACTCTAACTCTACAGCAAAACAATAATAGTTTAAAGTAAGGGTTTGAGCCACGTAGTCAAGTATTCTATTAGGGATCAAAGTCAGACACACCATATCTCTAATATCATGCATGTATGGCATTATAGTCTCAAAAAGAAACTTAGTAAAACTGATAAGGAAAATTTTATGATGGTGAATTACAATGTTGTGAGTAAATTTTGAGCTATTCAAAGTTAAATGCGAAGTATTTCAGTGGACCTTTAATAAAACATAAAGTACAACTTTATAAAGTATACAACATTGTAAAATTTATATATATAATTTGTCTATAAAGATGGTTGAAAGTTGCAATTATTTATATCGTTAATTAATCAATGTGTGTACCTCTAATAAAATAAAATGTAGACCAGAACAACTAAATACCATATCCCCAAACTTTGGAAGACAAATAACACACATTGTAAGTGTTCTAATAATTGTGAATATCTTACCATTTGCATAAGTTCCTAACACAAAGTTGTATCACATGTACTCCTATTTGTATTCACAAATGTATGATATGTTAATTGATCATTACTTCTAAGAGTAAAACACTTTTTCCCATATTTTTCTTTTACTTTCATCTAATCAATGTCAATTATATACATATACTCTCTAAAATACCTTCAATATTTTCATTATTGAAGTATCAAATCTCATTCTTATTCTAACTATTTTTTAGGTTTTGTGAACAAATATGTGTTCACCTATGTAGCATAGAAAAAAAACCTGCATGAAAAACAACAGGCTTTTAAAAATGTAGGAAATAAAATGTGGAGAAACTAATTAACACATGTATCTATATGGGAGGACTCAGGTAATTATAGGTTCCCAATCAAGTAAAATTATGACTAATCTTATACATTTATTTGGGTAAATCCACAAATGAGTGTTGCTGAAAAATAAATGGAAAATCAATGAGTCACTTTTATAAATATGTAATTGCGAAAAATTTCCAACTACTACCTCCTGTAGGAGTTTGGGCCGTGTCTCAATCCCAGTGTGACTGATCATTCTCTCGGACCATCTTCGCATTGGTAAGATATTCCCTCATCACCAACTAGCTAATCAGGCCCGAGCCCTCCTCGGGTGGATTCCGGCCTCCTTTTGCTCCTCAACCTACGTGATATTAGAAGCCATTTCCGGCTGTTGCTCCCGTCCCAATGGTAGTTTCTTACGTGATACTCACCCATTCACCACTTAAAACACCATTTCCCATCCGACTTGCATGTGTGAAGCATGCCGCCATCGTTCATCCTTAGCTAGAATCGAACTCTCCATGAGATTCATAGTTGCATTACTTATATTAATAAGACAATTGTGTTCATTCTTCACTTTTTACAGGATGCCTCTTCTTTCATTTAAATCCCTATATATATTTAAACTGCTTTTAAAACAAAATTAACTACAAAATGGTATGAAAACCTTTTCAAAAACTTTTGCACTATTACAAAATGGTATGAGGTAGAATGCTTGTGAATAAATTGTGAATGTAAAAATGTTACGTTTTTGAAAGAAGAAAGCTAAGCATTACTTTTTAAAGGAGTTTTGATAGATGGATAAAGGCTCACAATGCGTTCCTAATAATGAATGAAATTGATGCATCTCCTCCATTGGAACCAATTCAGCTTTCTACCGTAAAGAGGAAAAGGCGGACTGCTCGAAAACGCCCAAAAGGCAAGCAAGGGCGTGCGTTACCAAAAGGGAATATGATGATGATTTTTGTTTCTGAAGACTTCACAAAAAGTAGTGAGGGTCAAAATTTTTTTTTTAAAGTTAAAAAGTTAATCCCTTTGTATCATTAGGGTGCTAATTCTAATTTTGAAAAACACAACCACTTGTGGGCCCCACCCCCCCCCCCCCCCCCCCCCCACACAATATAATATTTTTTATTTTTAAAAAATAAACAAATTGCAACACCTATTTCTCCAATTCTCCCTAGATATCAAATATCAATGCCGAGTTTTATATCCTGTCATTGTGTTCGACGATGGAAACGCTGGTATGGAACAGTTTTAAATTTTCAAACCAACTGATTAGTCATTGTGTTCTACGGTGAAAATTAAACGCTGGTACACCAAAAAAAAAATGTTGAGTTTTATCTCCCTTTCTTTAATTTTTTTTTTTTAAAAAAAAAAAAAGGAAATGAAGAAGAATTATTGATTCAAGGTAGAGAGTGGCATGAGAATCAACCAAATTTCCCTTCTTTTAAAAAAAATTCCTTTGGTCTAATGCTCATGCTACAACTTTTCCCAATGAAATTGGACTATTCATGATCTGCATTCTCTGCTATGCTTATTTATCCATTAAACAACTTCAAAAGCATACATAATCTCAAATTTCTATACAATTCCCTTGTTTGTTTTATCGGACCCATTGTTAGTACTATATTGCATGTAGTTCCAAATTGTGTCTTCACTTTCATTGCTCCTAAATGCTTTTTCAAGGATTTTTATATATATTATATTCTTTTTTACTGTTAACCATTCTTGTCCTCAATAATATTGAACAATAAGTTTTGAAATTGCAAGTTTAGACAACTATTCAACTCTACATAGTTTTTAAGAGTATGAGACCAAAACCCTTAGGCATAATTAATTTCGAATCTGACTATGAACATTTTAATAATGAGATAAGTTGGAATCTGACTATGAACATTTTAACGAGATTGTGTAGTGTATTCTCTTTTAAATTTATAAAGTTATATGATATACTTTATAAAGTTATATAAAAGGGCATATCCAATGGGAATATGCACTTAAATGTTGGAAATTTTAGTTAAAATAGCAATTTTGAGTGGTTATTTTGTTGTACAAATATATGTGGGCGCATTAAAGTAGATTCAATTCGAGTTCTTCAAAGTAAAACGGAGAAATTAATATGTTGTATGCTCAAAACAACTAATGGATAAATAAGAAATTGATTCTCAAATGCACTAAAAAGCATGCGCACCCTAGATATGTAAAGCACGTACAACTCAAGAACACTCCACTTTGTAGTTTTGTGTTGTACACTTAGAGTTTCACACGTTTTTTGAATACAATATTACATATCATTAGATGCACGGTTTAATTTCGCGTTATACACTTTTTTGTGATAAAGGGAATCCACAGTCACTACCTAATAATGTTCACAAGATACACCCTGTTACTGTGTAATAGCCTACAAATAATACAGAAAAGATAAACCACATTAAGAAAATCATATACGACGGACTCGACCAATAATACATGTGGTTTTGTGCTCACACCTGAACATGCATCTCATCTAATGCATCCCCTCTATATATATACACAGACTTGATTTTCAAACAAATTGGCATTATTATTGCCACAAGACTTCGAGCTATTTCTTTGATCTCTTTCGCGCGTGGGGTCTATACTTTCTCAATATATGGCCAATTAATACCAGGTGTGAAAGCATGACAGATTCCTTATAGGTCATATAATTGCTAATTATGTCACGTAAATTTAATTCCAAGCTAGGAATTGCAATAATTGGAAATGCACTTGCAGTTGTTACGAGAAAAAAATAAATTTACGAGTTAAAAGTCATAAACAAATTAATTAAACTCGTATCTATTTAATTTTTTTTATTGAAAACTTAATATATTTGAAATTAAAAATAAATAAATTATTGTTACATTGTGCAAAATCTTGATGGATGACTATAAAATTTTGTTTTTAATTTAATTTTAGAAAATGAATTAAATAAAGAATTATGATATATGTTTTATTTATTGATATGTAAATTAAAGTTATTACAACAAATGAAATGTCAATTTAGTTAACAGGTAGAAAATTTCAAAAATATTTTCAATGATTAATATTACATGATTTAATAGTTTGAATAACCATTTTTGGGTTTATACTAGATATTTGTATTCACGGAACACGTTTCGTTTAGAGATAACGTTATAATGATGTAATTAAGTCAAAAAAATTGAAAAGACATTCAACCGTAAATGTGTTCTTCATTTCCTCAAAATTTCTAAGCTGTTTGTCAGTGATTAGACGACGACAAGTGCGTATAAATAAGGGCAGATGGATGTCGTTATTTCATTAATGTCAATTATTACTATCTACGTCTAAACAAACCCATTTCATGGGACAACAGATTTGGAAATGGGGTGCGTGATCGTGCACTCTTGTCTCTTAAGAAATGTCAGGAGTTTGAACCTTCTTTTGTATGAAAAAATCAATCTGACTAGTATTTTGTCTCTTAATTAGGCCGGCCCGATGCTAAGATTAGTATGAGTATGGTACGAGCTTAAAGGTGTCTCTTACAGTTAGGGTCTGCTCAGGAAATCTCGTGTTCTATTCCCAAAGGGTAATATATTTTTTATGGAGTACTTTTTTAGATTGAGATCATGGATTGCTTGGTACTTTTGGTTAATAATATATATATTTTTTTGTGAAAATATTTCAGAGAGTTTATTTGTCTGCCATTATTTTGTTGGAAAAATTGGTTAATATGTTTGGTGTTACTTTAGAAACATAACAATTAAATTGAATTCAAAGTTATTATTCAACATTGGTTTGTCTAAATCTTTGAAAGAATTTTTTTTTTATTATTTTTTTTGGTGTTTGGCAACTAGCATATAGTTGGTAATTGATTGTTTTAGCTGATACTGATTACGTTAGTTATTTTGACCAATTGATAATGTTAGTTAGTTCTCGCAAGTTATATGGTAAACCATTTTCTAATCGCCCAATACAAATGTCACATGCAAACAATAAAGGGCAATAAAGAACCCAACAAAAAGTATTTCGATAAGTTTGACGTATTTTACCTAGATTTTCCGCCCCTACTTTGAAATAACATTTTCAATCACCCCTCAAAAAATCACATCCTTAATTGACTCAAATTTTTATAATTCAAACTATATATATAGTCACACTTGATAATAAATTGTCCACCATAAAAATTGACAAGGATGTTAGTTTTAACTTCTTCTTTTTTAATTGCCAAACGCCTATATGTAAATGTATAATAAATAAGTATTTTCTTATTTCAAAATTTGAACTTAAAAATATTGTTGAATTTATCGAATGAGAAATTATTTTATTGGACATTTTTATAAATAATTATGAACGGATAGAGGAAGAAAATTATTGGTGTGTTAAATCATAAATGTGGCCAAAATCTCATCCACTTGTTGCATCCAAAATTAATGATCTTTACTTTATCCTTGAATAACCTTCATCAAACAATTGGTACGTGGCGAATTCTCTATACTTGATAGTGATTAGACGATAGTAAGATAATTAAGAGTAGATGCACATCATTCTCTTGTACTTCGTCAAAATATGCTAGCATATATCTTTTATTTTGTTACATTAAAAATCGAAAAAGAGCAAAAATATAATAATAATAATAATAATAATAATAATAATAATAATAATAATAATAATAATAATAATAATAATAATAATAATAATAATAATAATAATAATAATTCGTTAAAAAAAAAAACTAAAAAATACTAAGCAAGCAGAGAGTTACATATCTGAGAGCAATAATGTGCTTAGTTTTTATTTACCGAAAAATTAATTTTTGTACTGATTGAATGACCTCCTAGGCTACTAGCTATAGTCTACAGAATCTATTAGGGTTGCACGATCGCATTAATTTTCTCTAATTTTTAATATTTTGATCTTTTTATTCACATTGTATAAAAAAGTAAAACACACATCTTATAAGGTCGGGATCTGAGGACTCCGGGGACGAAAATAGGTGTTGCTAAAAAAAAAAAAATCCTTTGTGCGCAAAATGTACCGTTAGTTGTGTAAACTTGGGTGCTAACGGGATTTGCAATTTACCTCTTCCAACGGCTCTTGGACAAGGACTTTAGAAATTTATGATTAGTCTGGTGTAAACTAAGATACATACTGTAATAATATTTAAATAAAAAAAAAACATATCCCAAACGTTTAAAATAACCACAATACCGTCTAAGCCGATTAAGCCCATTCCTCATTAGACAGGCATTAATAATTTGCATTAATTGCTAACTAGTAACCGGCCACTAACGTACTACCTAGTTCTGGTGCATGTTTCAAAATTCATAAACTCACTATTTACTGGATTTTATGTTATTCATTCTCAAATCTCACTTGTCACTGCTGATCAATACATTATAAAAAGTCAATTTTAAAATATGCACTAGTAGATAGGGGCACCTCCAAATTTTGGACAAAATACTTATGAGATTCCTGATTCCTATACTATTTGGTTGAAGAAAATACTATTCGTAATTTATTTTTTATTCCCAACTTTTACTCACATACACAAAATCTTGACGTAGACACTTATATTGGGACACACATACATAAAAAAAAAAAAAAAAAAAGTAGTTTATCAGTACCCGTCACATCAGAAAGAAAAATTTAGATAATAAGATTTAAGAGCTTATGTAATAGAACTCTTTGGTTGATTGTGTTGACGTAACATTAGTGTGATTGCTACCATGTAAGCCTAATCAATAACATACATGACATGCTAATTCATATCGTATTTTATTTTTATTTAAAATTAATTAATTATATCACCAACAAATTATATTAACCTATCCAAAATCAATAATTACAATACTTAAAAAAAAAAAAAAAAGTTGACCCCTTCATCTTCTCAATAAATAAAGCCACTACCTACCACAAATACTCATCTAGTACTTTTTTGTTGAAGAAATTAATTGAAGAGCATTAAAATAAGTAAATTTTTTTATTGTAGTATATGCATTTTTAACAATTAACATTTAAATTTTTTTATTAAAATAAATATTCCTTATTTTATTCAAAAAAGATTTTACATTAACAAATTGTTATTTCTTTTACTTTAATACATTTTTTAAAAAATTACATACTATAATAAATTGAAATATTAAAAATTGTACTCTTCATTATTATTTTTTTATCAACATAAACTAAAATATTTGTACATATCAATTTATTTTTATTTTTATGAATTTTTTAATACAAAAAAAGATTATTTTAGTTTCCAATTTTGAATGTTCTTTAATTATTGTTTGCAAATAAATTAACAAGAATAGTATGTAATGAATTGAAGTAGTAGGGAATGACCTTATTTATAAAATAGGTATGCAGTTTAAATGCCTTAATAGGTATTGTAATTCTACATTTTGGATAGTTTTAAAAAATATGTTGTGGATATAACTAATTATTTTTAAATATTAATAAAATAAGACATTAGTTGGAAAAAGAGACAGTGGGTCAGAAGATCTCGAGCTTGATATAGATGTGTGGAAGATGCCAAAAGTCGCTCCCTCAAGCATTTAATGCGGTATTTATAGGAGGCTAAGGAGTACACATGCCGGTGACTCGACATGTGTGACACATGGAGCCCATGCACGAGGGAAGGTTGGAGGCTACACTGATTCCTCTACGTGTACTGAGGCTCCTTACGCCCTCGATCCGACTGAGATTGGGTTTGACTAAGGGAAAAAGGGCTTAACTTTCTAAGTAAAGAAGGTCAAGTGGTTCGTCCCGACCTAAGATGGTCGGGGCAATCCAGCAGACAGACAAGTACTGGTACTGAATAAGCCCTTGCTCGGTCCTTTGTACTGGGTCAGATCAGTTGGCTTTAAAGTCAGTAAATGGTCGGGAATACTTCCCCTCAGCAGTTCGCTCGGGTACCGAGCATGTATGCGATACGTACCCCGGTAACGAGGTCGGGTAATATTTCCTATCAAAAATCTTTTTTTTTTTTTTTTTTTACATTTACTTTTAGTTATATCCAAAACCATCAACAGTTTAACATTTTTCTAAATTATATATTTATTATGTTTTCTTTTAAAAGATTTCATAATAGTAAGGGTAAAAGATAATATTACTACAGTTAGAGAGAATATTAAAAATTAGAACTTGGAACTTATCCTGGGAGGGGGGAAATTAAACTTTTATATGTCCTAAATAATCATTTAATTCATTTATACTCCCTAGTCCCTAGTGTTGAAAAACTGAATCTACAATCCCTAATGAGCTTTCATTCCCTTTGTAGTCATCAAGTACATATATTAGTACATTATAATTCATTTTACAAAACATTTTTGTTACCAAATTTTAATAAATTTTGTTAAAAGACAACATTGACAACAATTAGTAATCATGTTAAATACCTTAAACTAAACACTCATTATTAATTAAGTCGGTTATTTTTGGATGAACCAAAGAGTAACAAAAAAAAAAAAAAAGAAGAAAGACATAGAACTTCAGTTTGATTCTCCACGTGTAATTTCTGAAACAATAGGGAGACTTAAGTTACTAGCTCAAACTTCAGGTGTCTAAGTGAAATTATCCATAAATTTAATTGCCCTGTAGAGACTAGAGTAAGAACATTCAAATTTTTTTGCTAATTAATTATGTAAATTTAATTTGTAAGTACTGCTTCAACTTTATTTCTAGGATTGTTAGATTTATTTCACTTATATTCTTCAATTATAATAACACTTTCGTCTTTACAAATTGTAATCGAAAACAATATGGTAGACTTTTCTTATAATAATAATATGTCAATCAACACTTTTATATTCAAAATACAATCTCAAATTAAAGTGAATGAAACAGTTCAGTTTGTACCAAGTACTATGAAGCCATTATCCCACCGGCTCAATACAGACTTAAGTATTTAAGAGGCACCGATGCCGATCGACACCACAAACTTTTCAATAACAACAACAACAACAACAACAACAAAACAACAACAACAACATCAATAATGTTGTGTGAGCTAAAAGTGGCAGTCAATGTATATATTAATTAAGAAACATAACATGGTAAAGTGAAACTTTTGAAACTCAGAATAAAGTAATGTGGGTACTCATGAATCTCCTCTTCTCACTCCTTAAAAAGCTTCTTTTAGTTTCCTTTATCTCTCACCTATTCTATCCCCCATTAACTTTATCATCATATATATAATAATAATAATTATAATATTATTATTATATAATCCTTAGGTGAAGCTTACAGTATATACTAACCAAATGTTCTCATCAATCAAAAAGCTAATCTCTATTCATCCCAATTCCTAATCACCCTTTTTACTTTCTACCATTGCGTTTAAAGTTAGACAGATGTTATCACCAACACTATCAATTTTTGTACTATGTTATATCACCTTTATCAATTTTATTTTATATTGTGTTAATATTTGGATAACTTAGTCTAAGTTATTCTCTTATGTTAAAAAAATTATCAATTATATTTATAAAATCTGGATCACATGAAAATGGTGCTTTAGGTAACAACTGATGACTAATGTTAGCTGTCCATTTGATATGATAAACAACGTAACAGTAAAGTAAAGAAAAATACACAATGACAAATTGGTAAGTATTTCAAACTTAAAAGTGTATCTTGAAAAATTACAAAGAGTATCCGCTCATGCAATGCACTTTTACATATCGGTAGATGAACTTTGTCACCACTTTTAAAGTCATAGTTTTGGGTGCACGCTTACATATCATCAAATGAATTATATATTATTGCTCAATGCATGTTTGCGCAGGAAGCATGGTTCTCACCAGATCCGTATATATGTGTGTGTGTGTGTGTGGGTAGGAGGGGGGAGGGGGGAGGTTCAAATGAGAACAGTCTACTCTTGTAAATTGTTAGGACTAATCTCAGCCACCCTTCAGGGTTCATCAATGGTTGACAGTTTTAGAAATAAAAAAATACGTGATCAATTTTATAATTATTGCAAACTTCAACTTTTGCAATACTTATAAAACGAATTAATACCTAATTTAGTAATCGATTAAAGTAGTTTTTCTCGATTTAGTCATAAATGACTTTTTGTGCTTAATTAGGTCCTCGACTTTGATGATTTTACTCAAATGCCTATCTTTCACGGCAATTTATATCATGGACTAGCATTATGGATCCTAGATTGAAACGACAAAGTACAGAATTTATACTCATAAAGCACAAAATATTATAACACAACACACATACACATGTTATATGTTTATTTATTTTTCAAATATGATTTAAGTATATAATTTGTGTTTATAGGCAAAGAGTTTAACAACACAAAACACAAAAATTCATAGCATAAGATACAATTATTAATTTATTTTAAGTACAAAATTTATACTTTTAATGTATAAAATTTCATAATACAAGACACAAAAACTCATAACATAAAACAAATATATGTACCTATAGTACAGTGTAAATCCTGATCCATCGTGTAAGGATTGCTCTTTCACCAAACAAGCAAAGCATCACGTGTAAATATGAAAAGCCAAAACTTCTATTGGTTTCACCGAACAAGCAAATCATCATGTCCAAACATCAAAGTGCCAAAACTTTAGTTGGAAATTTCACCATGCCGCATGCCTCTTCTGCCCAACCAACAACCAATGCTTGCAATTCAAACTTAAAACATCATCCTCCGTGTCGAAATTGGATTTGGGGATGGATATCATGTTGAAAAGCTTAACAAAAATTGACGATTTAAGTAGTGATTTTGAGTTATTAATTTGATTAGGGTTCACTTTTAATTTGAATCTGATCAAAGTGAATTTACCTTTATCTTAATTGAGGGTAGAGGTGTCAAAAAGAGACATACAATTCGACCTATATGAGCCTAATTGAGACTTTTAAGTAGCATTATTTCACATTGGAAAAACATGTGAGTTTGCGTTAGAATAAATACAATTTCAACTACTCGTTGTGGTGCGACACCGATCCTCTTCTTGTGGAAGCCCACGCATGCAAAATTGCGTTGGAATGGATCATTAGGAAGGATCTTGATCTAGATATCTGTATTGAAACAGATTGTCAAATGTTGGTCCAAGCCTTAGTTAATAATGTGAGCATAAATATAATATAAACATAAATGTGCAGTCCAACTATTAGCTTAGGCTTTTAGTTGGATGGAGCACATGATTCAATTTAGTATCAGAGCTATGCAAAGGTTATGGGTTTGGAACCCTGCGCCACCCGTAAAAAAAAGTGGGGCGTGTGGAGCACATGATTCAATTACGACACATTTATGTTTATATTATATTTATGCTCACAAAGAAAGATATGCTCTTCTCGTGTTATGGCTTTGTCTTGAAAGATTGCCTAAACCTCCGAGGTCAATAGAGAGGAGGATCACGAAAAACATTAAGACAATAAAGAGGTTGAGTTGAACCCAGTCTAATTTAATCTTGATATGATATTATGACTTACCTAGAATTCTACATTCATAAATTAAGTCAGATCAAATAATACACATCCCAATTGAGAAAAATCAAATCAAATAAAGTCTATGGAAATGCTACAACTCTAAGTAGTGTAGCTCAAATTAAAACAGCAAAATATACAGAACTTGATCCGAGGTCAACAACTGTATCCGTCAACCTTTGTTTTTTTTGTTCCAACTTGTCGTCTCAACTTTAATTTGCCTTGTTGCTTTGCAACTTAAACACAATTAAGCAAAATCTCCTACCAATTTTGTTTGATTTGCTGCAACACAATAACCACCTTCGACCATAAAAAACACCAAACAAATATACCACTTAATCCACTGATCCGTCCTAGAATAAAATTTTTAAGAATTCTCGTCTCGATCTGATCAACAATTACTATCTTTTGATCTACAAATTCATTATAATTTTCATTATTAATCAACAAAATCTGCCTTAACCTCCACATCGACAACTTAATTCCACCATCAATTCAAGCTCTAGATCCACCACCATGCTCCAACTCTCACTATCGGACCGTTTGTTTCATAGAAAAGAATTTTTATGTGGAATTGAATTTTAATTCTACAAAAAAAAAAAATTACTTTGAAATATTGATTCCATTGTTTAATTGATAAGAAATAAGTTGTTGAAAGTAATTAACGTAAAGATTCAAATGTCCCTACGTAATTGTATTTTTTATGTTAAAAATTGTATTGTGAAAATAAAATATATAAGGAGAATAAAAAATTCATTTTTTTAAAAAAATTCCATGAAATAAATCCTCCATCAACCAATCATGTAAAATGTTTTCTTCCTCAAATTTGAAAAATAAATTGTACTATTAGAACTTATTTTCTAAACAACTAAACAAGCCATAATTTTGTCACTTTGTTCGCCAAAATATTTGACCTTTCATACCTGAGGTAAGTTTTCTCTGCCCATTTTCTAATAATCATTGGAATCTTACATAATCCTATTTTCCAAAATTTTTAAAAATAAAAATTTTCGTGGAACCCCCACACAAAATAAAGAACAAAAATTACAATCAAAATCTACAATCACGGCAACCTGAACTAATTAAAAATTGATCATATTAATCTGTTTATATTTTTCACTGTTGCAAAAATCCCCGCCTAGGCGCTAGGCGCTCCTAGACCGAGGCGAATTGCTCCCTAGGCGTCCGCCTAGGTGGCCGGCCGCCTAGGAGGCCACCTAGCGCCTAACTTGGCCGACTAGGCCGAGTTGGCGGCCGACTAGGCCGAATTTGGCCGAGTTAACTCGCCCAACTCGGCAGAGTAAGCCGAGTTAACTCGAGCTATTAGGCCTTGTTAATTTTATTATTATATTTATATATATTTAAATTTATTTATTTATATAAGTAAGAGAAGTAAGAGATATATATATAATATATATTATAAAATATATGACATACACCCACACACATGAATTAATTTATTGTTTTTATAGGTCGCCGCCTAGAACTGCCTAGGCGCCGTCCAGACCGCTTAGGCGCTAGGCGCTAGTCTACCGTCCGACTAGCGCCTAGCGCCTACAGCAACCATGATATTTTTTAAGTGTTCAGTAAAACAATTGTTTTATTTCTTTCTTAATATACTCCGGTAACATATTTACTGTTACTCACTTTGGACATAACCCCACTACCGCTACGGATGTTCGAATCTTGATGTCTTCTCCCAAATATTGTCTATTAAACCAGTGAGCTAAACCAGTGCGAACTTGATAAATAATTGCTTGACTTAAGTGATGAGTGCCAATAATTAAAAAAGAATGAAAATAATGCTTGAAGTAGTTTATTTATTATTATTATTATTATTATTATTATTATTATTATTATTATTATTATTATTATTATTATTATTATTATTGTGATATATCAATTAATTTTATTTTGTTTTCAAAATCTAATTTACTCTGGAAATTTGTAAGATGGTTTCTTTTATAATTATGATATTACTCCGTATTAAATATAATTCTGTGTATTTAATCTAAAACTCTTATACTCCATGTGAATTTAGGTTGTGCCATTGACTCCATGTCTTTTTTTTCTTGTTTTCAGGGAGTTGTACATGATGCTTAAAAAAAATTATATATCACATATTCAATAGAGTAATTGTCCTCCTACATTTGTAACATTGTTACAAATATTGCCAAATGGAAGTAATAAGGATAAAATATTAATTCAAGTAATATATTTTGGTGTCTAATCAATATTGTTAAATCATATTTATTTGGTCAATTTCATAAGTATCATATACGGAGTACTATTTTTTAGTACTATTAACTCTATTATAATATAGTATTTATCAATATATCAACCTATTGAGTCACAAAGAGTCAATGTCTTGATTGGAGTTCAATTATGTGACTTCTGAAATTAATAATAATAATGCAAGAAATATAGCTCACATTGATAGCTCAGTTTGTCACATGGGTGAAGTTTAATAACAATGACTTATGATCGAGTTTCCCTTGACACATCGTGAAAGGTGGGCAGTAAACAAATGTCTGCCCTCGGTGTGCAAAAAATGTAAAAAAAAAAAAAAAATTTTAAAAAAAAGAGTAAAATGAAGCTAAGGGAATATTAATAAATTGGGCAACAATAATTAGTTTTCTTTCTTTATCTCGCTATAACTCCCGTCTCTTTCCCTTTCTCTCTCTTCCCTGGTTAAAGTCTTGAAGGTAGAGAGAGAGAGAGTGAGAAGAGCTAAAAATAAATGGGATATTTGTGGAGGCCAAATTGAATGAGAAAGAGACGGTGTCCGTGTATGTATCGTATGAGTATGTCTACATAGCTTTTTTATCCTCATCTCCGTCGTCATCATCTTTTGGAGGTTTTTAGAGAGAGAAAGAGAGAAAAAAAATATATGGGTAGAAAGAGAGAGAAAGAGAGAGAGGGGGGTGGGTGGGTGGTTTTGTGAAGGAGGAGGTGTGATCTCTCCTTTTCGCGTTGAATTCCCCCTTATAGCTTTACTGTGATTCACATATACATACACACACATAAGCAGCAGGCGCAGATAGTGATACATAGTAAAAGTTGAAACACAGATCCTATCTATCTATCTATCCTTCTTTCTTTCTTCTAGTTCTCTTGGAAACAAATATATCCAATTTGATTTTGTGTTTTTTTTTTAGGTGAATTTGGTGTTTTGGGGATTTTAGTTTTTCTTGGTGAGATGCGGTCTGGGTTGAGTACAATTTTGCAGACGTTAACCCCGGAGGCGGCTAGCGTACTCAACCACTCCATAGCCGAGGCGAGCCGCCGGAACCACGGGCAGACCACGCCGCTGCACGTAGCCGCCACGCTGCTCGGCTCCCCATCCGGCTATCTCCGGCAGGCGTGTATCCGGTCCCACCCCAATTCCTCCCACCCGCTGCAGTGCCGCGCGCTGGAGCTCTGCTTCAGCGTGGCGCTCGAGCGGCTCCCCACGGCGCAGAACATGCCGCCGGGGACCGAGCCGCCCGTCTCCAACGCGCTTAATGCGGCTCTCAAGCGCGCCCAGGCGAATCAGCGCCGCGGCTGCCCCGAGCAGCAGCAGCAGCCGCTTCTAGCCGTGAAAGTGGAGCTTGAGCAGCTGATAATTTCGATTCTTGATGACCCCGGCGTGAGCCGGGTCATGAGGGAGGCCAGCTTTTCTAGCCCGGCTGTGAAGGCTACAATAGAGCAGACATTAAATTCCACCTCGAATCATTCCCATCACCATACCGCTCCGGTGAATTTGGGGAGTTTTAGTGGAATTGGGCCTCGGATGCTCCCAAATCCGGCGGCCATATCGCCGGCGCCGCCGAATCGGAATATGTATCTGAATCCCCGGCTAGGTTCAGGGCAGGTGGGGAATCAGAATCAGACTTATCAGAGAAACGAAGAACTAAGAAAAGTTCTAGAAATTCTCGCTCGGACCAAGAAACGAAACCCGATTTTAGTCGGCGAAGGCGAGCCGGAGGCCGTGGCTAAGGAACTCTTCCGAAGAATCGAGAAATCCGAGCTGGGCGCCGCCGGTGAAGGCCCTCTCAAGAATCTTCAACTCATTCCAATCGACAAAGATTCATTATTATCCGACAAGACCGAGATTCCTATGAAGATCAAAGAACTGGGCGGATTAATAGGGACTAGGTTAGGGAATGGCAAAGGCGTGATTCTTGATTTGGGCGATTTGAAATGGCTTGTGGAACAGCCGCCGAGCGGCGGGATTCCGGCCCCCCAGCAGCCGCAACCGGTGGTTTCCGACGCCAGCCGCACCGCCGTGGCGGAGATAGCGAAGCTCCTCGCCGCTTTCGCCGGCGATAGGATATGGTTAATTGGCACAGCCACTTGTGAGACTTATTTAAGGTGTCAAGTTTATCATTCCACCATGGAAAATGATTGGGATCTACAAGCAGTCCCCATGGCCTCAAAGTCAACTAATCCTGGGATTGGGATTTCTCCCTGGTATGAACTCCCATCTTCTCATAATCTTAGATTCTTATCCCTAATTTTTCTTTGCAAATGCTGCGAATTTTTTTTTTAATTGACAGTATAGGAAAGAACATTGCATTTGCATCTTTTAGTCCTCAGATTCATTCTGGATTTATGTCGAAAAAACTGCAGCTATTGTTGACTGTAATTGATACTTTCCGTGATTCTAATCTCATTTTTTTCACTAGTCATAGAATCTTTAGTTTCGATTGAGTTGATTTGTTTCTTGGTACGAGGGAGAGTAGAACGAACAATCTGAGCTGAGGTGTATTGTATTGTTGTTTAATTGATTGTAGGCTTGGAAAGGAAAGATTGTTGAGCAACCCTTGCGAGTCGTTAAGTCCATTGAAAACTTTTCCTGTTGCTGCGGCGCCTCCTTTACTGAGATGCATACCCGAGAACATGAATCTTGTTAGGAGGGCGAGTGTGACGACGTCGTGTCCTCAATGTATGGAGAAATATGAACAAGAGCTGGCGAAGCTAGTGTCGGAGTTCGAGAATTCGCCTTCGGATGCTAATTCGGATTCAGCTCGACCGACGTTGCCCCAGTGGTTGCAAAATGCCAAGATTAGTAATGGCGATAAGGGGACGTCTCTATCACAGGTATGTTTAATGTTTTAGTCGTTGGTGAGGTTTGATTTGTGTATGGATAGACGGGTGAAGTTAATTCTTTCGTGCTTGGAATAACAGAGTAAGGACCAAGAACTTTTGAAGCTGAAGACTCAAGCTTTACAGAAAAAATGGAGTGAAAAATGCTTGCAACTTCATCCGAATTTCCACCATAATGTTGGTTCTGAGAAGGCGACGGGTTCTCCCATGTTGGGTATGCCAAGCTTACAGAACCCGAACTTGCTTTTGCGCCAGCCTTTGCAACCTAAACTGCAAACAGCCAAAAGCCTCGGGGAGACTTTGCAACCTAAACTACAAACTACTAAAGGCCTCGGGGAGACTTTGCAACCGAAACTACAAACTACTAAGGGCATCGGGGAGGCTTTGCAATTGAACACGCAACAAAGGGCTAGCAGTGGCAGACCTCCGCAGCTTGCCACTAGCCCTCCCGGGAGCCCCGTGAGGACTGAATTGGCTCTTGGGCAAAAACCAACTGAAATCACCTCCCAAAAATCTCAAGACGACCACGTTAAGGACTTCCTAGGCTGCATCTCTTTGGAGTCCGAGAAAAAGATCCTTGGCAAATTCGCGAGTGCGTTGGATGCTGATACATACAAAAGGCTACTCAAGGGTCTCGTAGAGAAGGCGTGGTGGCAGCAGGATGCAGCCTCGGCTGTGGCTTCTGCTGTAACAAAATGTAGATTAGGCAATGGAAGACAGCGTGGCGGGGCGTCGAAAGGCGACACATGGTTGATATTTACAGGCCCCGACCGGATTGGGAAGAGGAAAATGGCCTCAGTTCTTGCTGATCAAATATGCGGGGCTAGTCCAATACTGATATCTCTTGGCTCCCGTCGTGATGACGAGGAAACCGAGAAGGATTTCCGTGGTAAAACAGCTATAGACCGCATAGCAGAGGCTGTTAGAAGAAATCCGTTCTCTGTCATTATGCTCGAGGATGTCGATGAGGCGAACATGCTGGTTCGAGGGAACATAAAGCGGGCGATGGAACGAGGTAGGCTTACTGATTCTCATGGCCGGGAGATCAGTCTTGGGAACATTATATTCATTCTTACTGGGAACTGGTCTACAATAAACCCCGAAAGTTACCGAAATGAGAACTCGATGGATGATAAAAAGATGGCCTCTCTCTCGAGTGGCAATTGGCAGCTAAGACTAGCAATAGGCCAAAAAAGCACAAAGCGTGGGGCGAGCTGGTTGTTCGACGACGAAGACAGGCCAACAAAACAGAGGAAAGAGCTAGGTTTAGGGCTCGGTTTTGACCTCAACGAAGCGGCCGACACTGCTGATGACCGAGCCGACGGATCACACAACTCGAGCGATCTCACTATCGAGCACGAAGACGAGCTAGGGCTAGAAAACATGCAATTCTCAATCACATCCGTCCCCCACGAGCTCGTAAACGCTGCAGACGACCTCGTCGTGTTCAAGCCCATCGACTTCGCCTTGATTCGTCGCAAGATCAAGAAGACGATCTCCTCTATCGAAGACAAGGTTGTGATAGAAGTGGAAGAAGAGGTAATAGACAGGATCCTAGCCGGGCTGTGGCGCGGCCAAATGAGCCTCGACGAGTGGGTTCACAACGTCTTAGCCCCGAGCTTCGACAAGCTCCAGCCCCGCTTATCGTCTCCCGGCGACGACAACACCATCATCCGGCTTCAGCTCGAACCCGACACCGATTTGAGCAGCCGGAGCGCCACCGGAGAATGGCTGCCCAGTAAAGTCACGGTAACGGCCAGTTGAGGAGCATAAAAAAAAAATTATTGGGGATAGAAATCGTATTTGGTCAATCTTTTGGGCGCAGATGTAAATACAGGTAAACTTTTGGAGGTGGCAAGAAGAATTTAGGGAGAAAAAAAAACGTATAAGGAAAAAACAGTGTTAGAAAAAAAGTGGATGTTGATAGATCAACGGAATCTTGAACGGCTACCACTTTTTTTTTCTTTTTTTTTTTTTCTTTTTTTCCTTATTAAAATTTATTTTATTCCTTTTTCTTTTCTCCAGTTATTACAGTTATCTTGTATTAAAATATTACTAGTAAAAATATTAATTATTATAATGGACGATGATCAATAATAATAAGGGGGCATTCATCCCTTCTCACAATCTTGTTTGAGAATGCATTCTTTTTTTTTTTTTTTTGGTTAGATCATCAGGTGTCCTGATCTGGTCGGGGCTGATCTCTAGCGAAGTGCTATCGCAATTCTCGGTTGTCTCGATCATGAATTTGGGGTCGGCGGAGTCAAGGGTATGTTCGGGATTTAATTTTTTTGCGATCTGATCGGATACCGAGCAGGTGTGTAATACATATACTCATATAGAGTGAATTCTCTATCAAGTGCACGGTCATTTACGCTAACAAATTAGTTTGAGAATGCATTGTTTAGATACATTGCATTTGCATAGTACATAGCAAACATTGCCGAGAATGTTTCAACGCAACCTTATTGGACAAGATGTATCACTTGTACTCCCTCTTTCTCATTGGTTATTTTATGTTGACTATAATCAAGTGTCATCATCATTTACTAAAGTTTATTTGTTAACCAAAAAAAAAAAAGAGTTTTGGTGGTTGTGATAATTATATTGCGGTTAAAATTTTCAAAGTCGTAATTTATTACTACCCGTTCTAATTTTGACCAACTTTTAACATAATCCAAAAAAATTTTGATTAGTTGAATTGACTTGTGCAAGTCATTTTGTGTGTGTATATTCTTTTCAGATAAAACTTGGAATAAAAACTTTGAATTGTTCAATCTTAACTCACATTAAAGAATCTATTTATGAATCATATACAAATCATATATTGTTACATCAGTGAGGAATTTTGGTGATTTTTTGTTTATTCCTATAAGTTTGATCTTTATTTTCACGATGATGATAACACTAAAATATTATATATAAAATACATTATAGGTAAGAAATTTTTCACTTTAAAATAAAAAATCCTTTGGTTCTCCAATTATAATGATTTTTCTTTAAAATTGTCTCAATTGAAAATAATGAAAAAGGTAGCATTATTAAAATGATAGGTACCGGGTGGGGAAGACCGAGTCAAGAAGAGAAACGAGTAAAAGGTGGGAGAGGGGCATTAGTGTCATTTGAGGAGTGAAATCATAGAAAGGTGTGACGTGGCAGGGGGATGGGGTGTGAAAGGACTGTTTGCTCCAGCTCTCCAAGTGACAAAATAAATAATTAATAATAATAATAATTCATTCGGTTGCTTGGGTGGTGGGAAAATCTGCAGAGATCAGACGGTCAAAAATGAACTTTTTGCTTTAAATGAGTGAGGGTTGGTGGGGCCCACCTCAACTTTTAGGAGTTTTATTTTTATTTTTATTTTTTTTTTAATACAAACCTCCCTTCCTCACATCTGCTACGCGTCGCCACCCGTGTAAAAGCTGCTTACTTGCTGGACCATGCAAAAAACCATTTAATATTTCTTTTTTATTTTTTCCTTTTATCGAAAATTATTTTTCGAAAAATAAAATTTTAAATTATGATCCGTATTGATATGAGCCTAAAGAAAATATTGAAAAAAAAAAAGTATCAAAGTATATAATATTTTGGTAAGCGTCCTTTATTAATCTGGTGGCAAAATAAAAATAAAAATTAAGAAAAATGGTAACTTATCACTTATGTCCTCATTTATAGGCCAATTATAAATGTCATTTCTAAATTCTAAGTGGTATAAATATCGTCCCTGAATTGCTTGAACGTGTGTATATATTGTCCATCTCTGTTATAAATGTTTTCCTTAAAATTTGAAATTTTAGAACGGAGATAAATAATATATGCACATATTCTGACAATAATAAGGGTTACATTTATACCACTTAAAATTAATATGTGACACTTATAATTGACATATAAGTGAGGGTATAAATTACAATTTTTTCAAAAAAGTAACTACTCGGATTATCAGGGACAGGAATGAATATATAATTTGAAAACATGTGACCCTAAATACTTTATTATCAACCTGTTGAAACACACCTCCACTGATGCTCGAATTCATGACCTCCCATATGAGAGAGACCACTACATGCCATTTGAGCACAATGTATTTGGCAAATCATATTGATTTGAGTGTATTCAGTTATCTACCTTTACCTGTAGCTTTTGAACACTGAATTTGGTGACAACATAAAAAATTTGGTACGATGATCAGATGATGTAGGTTTAACGTAACTATTGGACAATGTTTAATGTACACACTTTTTATAGATAAATTTACACATGTTTTTACATTAAATTTATTTTAATTAATTTATAATGAAATGAACTAATTACTTCATTTACAAGGATTGACTCAAATAAGTTATAATTTAATTAACGTGTGTTATTTAATTTATTAAGGGAATAAAAGTTATAAGAAAATTTACCATGATAATTTGTACCGTTACTTCTTATATCAGGCTAGCACACTCAAATAATAACACTACAAATTTTGTTTGTAATAAAAAAAATATTTATAAGTAACTTTTTCTTTTAATTGTCCGACGTATGGGTATAAGACCCTGCGAGTCTAACGGGAGGTAGGAAGGTGTTATGTGTTTTCTTGGAAGTCCACATACACATCAAAGTTTGTTGCACTAGCCTGCAAGCTGCAACACAATTTATTTATTTATGTAAAACCCATTTCTTGTATTTAAAAAATAAAATACTTTTTTTTTATTACTACTGACTCTATTACAATGTAATAAATTGCTGTCATTATCAAATTAGTCTCTTTTCATTAAGAATAAAAAAAATTAAATTAGTTTCTGGCGATAAATATATTATGAAAAAATTGTAATTTATGTCCCTCCATAATATGCCAATTATCAATGCCACTCCTGAATTATTAGTGATGTAAATAGTGTCCCTTAATTTTAAAAAACGGTACATATATTGCCCCTCTCATGGTGTAAATATTGTCCCCTGTTGGTACAGGAGGGACAATATATATACCATTTTTGAAAATTGAGGGGCAACATTTACACCACTAATAATTTAGGGGTGACATTGATAATTGGCATATTATGACGGGGCAAAAATCACAATTTTTCCATATATTGATATATTATTGTTCACAAAAGGTTGGATCCCCAATCACGACCTAATAGAGCATATAGGAGGATGTAACTCAGTTGAATACAGAGACTAAATCTTTGCTGCGAACAAAGAGCTCTCTTACTTTGACTAGTGTGATTCGATCACAGATTATTATTTCTAAGCTTACTTTTGTGACCAACTGAATTGTTCATGCGGGTCAGGATGAAAATATTTACGAGATGGTTCGAGACTCCATCAATAAATCGTTAATAATTAATGAATTGATAAAATGGGAAGTGATAAATGTTGAAATTGATGAGTGCAGCCGACCATCACAAGAAAAAAGACAGCAAAGGTCTTTAATGCGTTAGCTACGGAAACCAAAGGCTCATAAAGAGGCAGAGAAATCTAAAGTCACTGTTCATCCAATTTAGACATTAATGCCACGTAATGAAAACGCGGCGTTTTCTTTGAATTTGGACACTTCTTCTTCTATCCGTTTCCTTAGAAAAGTCAGCAATAATACCCTACACACAATTTATTTTTCATGTTAGTATTAATGTAAGTATACGATAAGAGACGACGCGACGTGTTATATATGTTCTCTTGGCCTTTCAAGTATGCAGACTCAACAATGAATTGTCGTATACGATAGTAATAACATGGACGTATCAGGAGAATTTGTATTTTTGGATAATAATATCTAAACTTTTGAAATTTTAGTTGCACACAATATGTGTTTTGATGTGTTTTAAAATGATGTTACGTGACGATTTTTAATGGACCGGTCTCACCGTAAAATGGAATTGATAATTTGATATCAGATATCTGGTACAGAAGGTGTATTGAATTGATAGTACCAATACCCTTAAACCAACGTAAATGTGTTGCAAGTGTACTGAATAAACAAAATGAGATAAATTGGGTCCCGCTAACCACTCAAAGACCATGCAATGCACGCACCCTACCCTACCGCCTCGCCCTACAAGTTTCCAAATCGTCGACTCGGGCGACAAAATTGGGTTGAAGCTTTTCGACCGTCGGTAGATGGCCAAGGCAGCTAGATAAAGGGTGGAAAGGCTCCACAACCGCAAACTTGGGACTAGTTTGCAGGTCAGCCATCGACGGTCCGCTCGGGCCCCAAGGGGTCTGCCCCTCGCCAGGGGCACCGGCCGACGCCCCCATGACCCAAGCGGCCAACACATCCTCCCCACCACTCGTTTTCTTGGACGTTGCTCCATACTTTTTAAAAACATCTGGAGAATATATATGCGTTCATATAAGAATCATGTCTTAGGTAAGAACGTGACAAAATTTACTACACTAAAAATTTTCAAATCTCATTACCGCATACTACTTTCGTTGCTTGCATGGTTCATGTCTGACCAAAAAACATTAATGCAACCACTAGAGACAAATAAGGCATTTACGGTATGAGTAATAGCAGCAGCAGATTTTATTTATTTGTTATTACTATTTCGACAATTGTATTCAGTCGATTCAGTGTTAGTTTTTTTGAGTGCCGATTCAGTGTTAGTTAAAGCAGAAAATAAAGTAGACCTAAATTAAGTATTAACTAAAACGACTACGTCATTGTCATCAACTAACACGGATAAAAATAGAGTTTTTTTTCCCTTGATTATGTAATTTTAAACTTATTTCTTTTTTTTGATAACTTAAACTTATTTCTCAAATAGAAAACTTTTAGCTTTGATATGTACACTTGTTTATTGTCATTACTAATTTACTATACCACATGTCACATCATTAATGCTATTTCTACTCTATTATATAAAAATCAATAATATTTAGTAAATATTCATATCAGACCGCTTTATGGATCCTCATACGTGAGATTCTATTATATAAAAATCAATAATATTTGGTAAATATTCATATCAGATCGCTTTATGGATCCTCATACGTGAGACATGTTAGATTCCTTATAAGTATTTTTTTTTATAAGTAACTCTTTAATCTCTTAATATTACCGTCTGTTTTATTAAAAGTATTACTCTACATTTTACTCAAAAGTATAATCTTTTCTCCATAAGTATTACAATTTCATTCATAAATAATAATTAATTTATCCATAATTAATATTATCATTTTTCTCTTAAGTATTGCACTTTCCTCATAAGTAATTATCAATTAATTTATTCATGATTAGTATTACACTTTTTCTCATAAGTAACTCATCACCCTAAACATTACATTTTGATTTAAAAGTATTACAATTTTTCTCATAAGTATTACACTTTTCCTAATAAGTAATAATTAATTTATCCATGATTAATATTGCACTTTTCATAAAAAATAATATTACATTTTCATATAGACCCGAGTACCCAACCCACCTCATAGATAATAATTCGTGAGACAGTCTCACAAAAGTATGATGTTAAGATTTTAATTGAAAAATGTGTTTGTGTACTTGTTTACAAGCTATACCTTCTATTTAATTTTTTATACAATCATAATATCTTTACAAAATTTTCCTTCTTTTTAGCTTTGTTCTCAATTTATCCTCAAGCTTGTTAATACTGTGAAGGATCAACATGGAATCAAGATACCATTACGGCTCTGTTTCGCAGAGCTTATTTAGGAGCTTATAGCTTATTTTAAGTTACTAATAAGCTATAAGCTCTGTTTGGTAATGTTCTCAAAATAAGTTAGTAGCTTAAAATAAGAGCTTATTTTGAAACGCTACTTGGGGTAGCTTTTCAAAAATAAGCTAGTAGCTTTTTAATTTTTTTTCCATCTTTATCCTTATTATTTTAAATAAATGACATCTTTTACCCCTCTCAATTAAAACACTTTTAACATTTTCTTTTCATTATGTTTGGTTGTAATTTCAGTTTGACATTTGTATTTGAACATTAATTTTCGTATGAACTAATCTTATGAATTATAAATATTTTTTTTACTTTATATATTTTCAAATATATGTTCTTACTTTATATTTTATTTAAATATATTAATTTCATTATTTTATATATTAATATATAAACAAACCTATTTAAATTTAAAATTATTTAAATTGTATGAAGATGTCATTTTTAGTCTTTTTACATTTATCAGCTTGTCAAAAAACTAATTTTACCAAACACTTTTAAGCATAACAGGTAGCTTAACAGCTCTTCAGATTTCAGCTTCGAACTTATAGCTTTTCAATTTTCAACTTTCAGCTACCTTTTCAACTAGGTTTGTCAAACATAGCCTACATATTCCTTTTACAAGCATAAGGGAAATTTTGGAGGTTAAAGTCAATTAATTCCTGATTTTTTTATGTCTTAAAATTCTCCATCCTCTAAAAACATGTTCATTATATCTTAAAAATTGAACATTGCAATTATTACTTATATTCTCTAAATATTTGAGGATTATATAGGTTTAAGTTAGATGGGTGAACCGAAAACTGATGGAAGGACCAAAACTAAAATGAAAATCACTTTTGATCCCTTGACTATTATACATGTATTAAATTTGGTCATTGTCTATTAATATTTTCAAATTAAGTGAATGATTATGTAATTTGTATCACATTAGATCCTTGACGATTATTAATATTTTTAAATTAAGTGCATCACTATTTGACTATGTAATTTATTTCTAAATTGATATTGTCACAAATGTAAGAAGATTTCAATTGTACAATTTCAATGTCAAGATTTAATTTTGAGAATGTATATTTGTGGATCAAAATTACTCCGTAACATTTTTTTTTCTTCCAATTTCATTACCTTTCGGAAGATAAATATCGGTATTGAAGGTTTGTCAGAATACATATTTATGAATAAAAATTAATCATGCATTTTTTTTTTAAATATAAGCACCTCTAGCTGGGAGGTGGGAATGAGTAATGAATGTGAAAAGATTACTTAACATTGAGGAGAGAGTGTAGGTAGGTAGAGGTGACTTGTACGTAGCCTATGAGATAATGACCTCAAAGCTCTCTTGTCCCACTGTAATTACGTGTATTAATTAGGAGTGGCCGAAATCTTTTACCAAGTCAATCAACAATGGGAATAACGTGAAAATTAATAGACATAGTACAAAATGCACATTTTTTTTAAATTCTGTAATAAGCTATCGAATTGCCCACGATAATGCAATTAGGTCACTGAATCTTAAAAATCTACAATTGAATTCTTAAACTAACCAATTTTATGAAGTTCCTCCAATTTACAGGTTTCTAACAAGTAACCATAAATTAAAAATATTTTTAATTTTTTTTAAAAATAATTATTAAAATAAAAAAGAACTGTCTCCGCTGGAGACGAAGAGTTTATTTGTCTCCGACCATGGGGACGAAGACGAAAAAGGTTTCTTCGTTTCTGGCCGAGACGGTCCATTTTTTTTAATAATTATTTTTAAAAAATTAAAAATATTTTACATTTAGAGTTACCGGTTAGAAACCTGCAAATTGGAAGAATTGCATGAAATTGGTTAGTTTAGGGATTCAAGTGTAGATTTTTTTTAGGTTCAGTGGCGTAATTGCATTATCGTGTGCAGTTTGATGGCCTATTTGACCCTTTTTTTTTTTTTTTTGTTAGGCTAATTAAGCTAAGGGACATGGTTGGTCCCAATTGACCCAAAAACCATGCATGTGTTGTCATTTAATTTGTGGGTTTCCTCTTGTATAGTTGGCCTTTCATTTGGTTGTCCCTACAAGGACCAAGTCATATTGCTGGCCTTGGCATTAACTCTCCTGATAAGATCAAGCCAAGAGAAAGAGGAATGCATGAAGCCAATAAGTCAGTCAATTGCCAAAAGGGTGCCTTCCTAAATGGCAAAACCTTTTCCAAAAAGTAATGGCAATTCATGTATTTTAGTTTTCAAGAAACACCATCATTTGCTTCCATACTATAAAATTTAAGAAGATTCTATCCACATTGTGCATATATGACTTTGCACGTTAGGTGTTTGCTTGGAGTTGATATGCGTCATGTCAATGAGGTTTTGGTTAATTTTGGAGGGCTATGGAGAAGCTAGGCCAATAAAAACCTAATAGAGTGCAATAGTATTAATTTGCATTTATTACCATCTATCCCTTTAATTTGTGTCCAAACACCTCAAGTGTCAAACAATTGGAGATTCTTAATATCCTTCAGAAGTTGATCTAACGTTACCTAATGTTCCCCAGTCACTGGTCTACACCAAATTTGTCAAAAAGTCGGCATACTTATTTCCTTCTATCAAGACACGAGAGGTCCTCATTTGCTCCATGTGGAATTGTAGTTTATTACTATACGCAATTAATGGCGATACCTCGTGATCCACATCCAGACCCCCTTGAATGACCTTCAATTCGCCACTGCCTCCAAGTCCAATTCCACTTTTACAGTTCTACTAACAACTATAAAATTTGTTTCTTTTTTAAAGTTTCATACATGTGATTGTCACATCATGGAGTAATTATTAAACGGTAATTTTTATAAGAGAAAATATCACCTTTGTTTTTGTCGTATACTACTATGATTAATCAATGTCAATATACATATAATAGTCCATTTTTCAAATTAAAGATGATGATTTTGGGGGTTCATATTATTGATTGATAGATGGAATATCTACCTTAGTCAACAGTTTATGAATTTGTGTTCAAATTATGCATGACTTTAATTTGTACAACTTTTTGGTATTTCAAATAGTGATAGCATATGCTGTATGCCACAGCTTTTATTGGCAAAGTTATGCACGCAAGGTACGTAGACTTTGAAAATTGCAAAAAATTGTTGCAATGCACGATTTTTTAGTTTTCTAATAACACTGCTACTTTTTAATTGAACGCGTTGAAAACAGTAACACGAGAGAAATTATGAAAACAATCAAACGTATTGACTTCAAAAAAAATAAAAAATAATAATAATAGAATTTCAAAATAAATAGAATAGGTAGCTATTAAAATAAAAGAAAAAAATGATTAATTGACGCGTAAAAATACCACAAACAAAAATTAATTGAATCCATATTATAATGCATGTATTGCACAATTTAATTAGTGTCCAATTTTAAATATAATCCAAATTACTGAAATTAGTACAAATACTTGAACATTTTAAATATGATGTTGTCTAAAGATATTACGAGGTAATTTTCCACTTCAATTTGTTGGGTTATTTGAATACTCTCTTTGTCAACCAATCCCGCAAGTAGTTAATATGATTTGCTTCATACTATTCTTTTTTTTTTTTCATGATATTAATATATATATATATATATATATATATATATATATATATATAACAATATTTTGTATTATAACTTTGATATTTAATTACAAGATAGTGTAAAAAGAGCATAATGGACAATGCAATGAATATCAATGATGAATTTGAATGTAAAGATGATATGCACACAACACATGCCCCATATGCGCGTGTCCATATTAAGCATGTGTTGTGTACAACAGATGATATGTACACAGCACAGGTCCCATATACACACGCGAATTTTGAACCACCAACTAATCTCTTCCGTATATCTATTTTTTAATGCACCAGATTAGTTTTCATGGTGAGAATGGTTCTCATATGATCGGTCACTACCCTATTTATATCGCCAACATATTTGTAGTGAGTGATGTGGCAACCACGTCATCTAGTCGTGTCATCTATCTATTTAGGTATAACTACTGCTTAACTTATAGTATTAACATTTTTTATAATTATTATATTTTTAATAATGCATTATTATATAGATGGAATTAAGCATTTCGCAATAGTAGAATGATTAATGAGTTACTAAAACAAAAACAAATAAAAAAAATTGTTTTCATATACTATAGTTTTCTATATCGAACTTAGATGTATTCTAGCAAAATAGGTTTAATCTCACAGGAATATAAAAGTTTCAAAAATCTCCTCTTGTATCTTCCTAGCCAATATAATTGAATATAACTCAACAGTTCGTGGTAAAGTTCGGCCAAGATTTGAGCCTTAATTATTGCCCTATGTTTGTGTGTGATGTCAAATGCTTGAACTTGAAACTCAAAATTTGTCAATTCCTAAATTATTTTGATATAATTACTCAAGGAGGCCAAGCACCTTGTGCTCAATTGGCATGTAGTGGCCACCCTTAGATGGGAGGTCATGAGTTCGAGTCTCAGTGGTGGAGATCTCGAAATTGACTCTTTGTGCTTCAACAGGTTGAGAAAAGTATAGATGAACAGATACTACAATGTAATAGGGTCAGTTGTATTCAAAAAAAAAAAAAAAATTACTCAAGGAGAAAAATGTATTTACATGCCATGAATAATTACATATTTTGATGTGGTCTTTATTTTTTTAAAACTAGTTTAATATAATTTTTCAATTATTTAATAAGTTGTTAATTTGGTCCCTAATGTTGATGCCATCATTAATCCTTACTAATTGTTTCTCTTGAAACGTTCTCATCATTTGATTCACTACTCTTTACAGTGCCAACTTCTTTATCTTCTACCACAATTTTAATTGATCGAGGGAAGTTGTTGGTGACAAGAGTGATGTTAGGGAAATCATCAAAATACTTTGTCTATAAATAGGCTAGAATTGATCGAAGTGAAGTGAAGGTTTCAAGATTTTTTATTTTTGGAGGTTGGGGATTTTGTGGGTGAAGTTAGGAAATGGGAGAAGGGTCTATGTCTTGCTTTTAAAGGTTGGAAATTTTGAGAGAAAAATGGAAAGATGGGCAATGGTGCTTAAAGTTAATATCTTTGCTTGGTAGTAATAGTGAAAATAGTGACTTGAATTGTATGACTTTGTTTAGGAAGTTAATAAAGGAAAACATAATTTTCAAAAGTAATCACATGAAACCATAATAACATATGGCATTAGGGAGTTTAAGATTATGATCCACTAGTTATTTGATAACTTGGTAATTTGGTCCATAATGCCAATACCATCCTTGACCCCCCTTCCCCTTCCCCCCAAATTGTCTCTTTAGGAGTATTCATCATTTGATTCACTCCTTCAACCACACTCTTAATTGGCTGAAGAGTAGTCGTTGTTGGTGATAGTTGTGATGTTAAGGGAGTTGTAGAAGTATTTTGACTATATATAAATTGGTTTGAATTGAAGGGAAAGGCTAAAGATTTCTTATTTTTAGAGATTGAGAATTTTGCAAGCAAAACGGGGAAATGGGCAATAATGGTGTTCAGAGTTAATATCCTTGATTGCCGGTACTAATGTTAATAGTGATTTGAATTGTATGACTATGTTAAGGAAGGTTAATAACTAATGAGAGTAGAATTTTAAAAAATAATCACTCGAAACCCTAACAACATATAGTATTAGGAAGTTTCATAAGATGATCCTTCAATTATTTGAGAAATTGATGATTTGATCTATAACATTGTATCTTAGATCTCCTCTAATAATTTCCTTTCTAGGAACATTCTCATAATTTGATTCACTACTTTTCGTAGCATTCACTTCTTAGTCTTCAACTACAATTTTAATTGACAGAAAGGTAGTTGTTGTTGGCGACTATTATGATGTTAAAGAAGTTGTTGAAGTATTTTGACACTACAAATTGGCCTGAATTGAAGGGGAGGGTTCAAGATTTCTTATTTTTAGAGGTTCAGGATTTTGCGGTCAGAGTAGAGAAATAAGTGAAGGGTCCAAGATCTATTGCTTTTAGAGGTTAGAGGACATTGCATGCAAAATGGGGAAATGTGAAATGATGGTGCTCAACATTAATATCATTGATTGGCGGTGCTAATGGTAATAGTGACTTGAATCGCATGACTTTATTAAGGAAGGTTAATAAATGAGGGTAGAATTTTCAAAAATAATCACATGAAACCTTAACAACATATAGCATTAGGGAGTTTCATAATTTGATCCTTCAATTATTTGATAAGTGTTGTGAAATCTGATGAATCTTCACGTGAACAATTGTATTGTTTACATCTCAAGAATGCAATATAGTAAAAAGAGATACAAGAATACAGAGAATCATCAATCTTTATTTATTCATCCTTCAATCCAATATATACAACAAGTACAAAGTATAAGTATAACTACAAGACAATAAAAGATAAAGAGGTATTATCATAATATAATTCATCTAGTAATGTCCACATATATTTATTTACAACAATAAATTGTTAACATGGTCTCTAATACTACTACCATCTTCAATCCCCTCTACTTTTTCTCTCCATGAACATTCTCATCGATCATTTGTTTCACTACTCTTTGTAGCGTTCACTTATCTGTCTTCAACTATACAATCTTAATTGGCCGAAGGGTAGTTGTTGTTGGGGACATGCATGATGTTAATGAAGTTGTAGAAGTACTTTGACTATATTGGCTTGAATTTAAGGAAAGGGTTAAGGATTTCTTATTTGTAGAGGTTGAGGATTTTATTGGTAAAGTGGGGAAATGGGGGAAGGGTCCAAGATTTCTTACTTTTACAGGTTGAGGAATGAGGATAGTGCGGGCAAAGTGGGGAGATGAACAATGATGACGTTAAGAGTTAACATTCTTCGTTCGTGGTAGTAGTAGTAAGGGTGACTTGAATTGCACGCCTTTGTTAAGGAGGATATATAAAGGAGAGCAAAAGTCTAAAAAATAATAATCACATAAACCCCTAACAACATATGGTGTTAGGGTTTCATAATATGTGCGAGGGAGCAAATTAATAACATTTCAGAGCATTGAAATATCACATTTAAATAAATTGAAAGACATATACTACATCGCAGAATGTGTAATAATGAGGGCAAATAAAAGTAATTTTTTTAATTGCTTTAGTTATAGTATTACTTCTACTGTCCGCAATTTTTATTTTTTCTACTTTACTAGATATAATCCTATTGTATTTAAGGGCATTTTACACTAAAAGTTAAAAGTTGTTAAAATTTAAGGATTAAAAATGAAACAAGTCAAATCAAGGATCAAAAGTCCAAATGACACTATAATTAAAAGCCTAAAATTGCAATAAACCAATTTAAATTTTAAGAATTAAATAAGCATTAATATAATTTAATAGGAAGGGAATGAAGAGACTATTTGCAAGATTAATAACTAATTGACTCTGAAAGTGAAATATAATCTTATAAAATAAATTATTATTATTATTATTATTATTATTATTATTATTATTATTATTATTATTATTATGTTACTCATTCAATTCACTTACTCCAACTAACTTTTCTCAACTGTGGTGTATTAGGTATTTGCCACCTTACTTCAGCGCATGGGAACTTTATGACCAGACATAATCGAATCAAAATCTGATCTCAGCCATAATTATTGAAAGTTACAGAAATTAATAATGTAGGGAAATAATATTAAAAAATACATTTTGTACCAAAGACAAATAAACAAGTACGAGCAAGAATTTGTGTGGTCCATTTGCTTTAATTTGTGAAGAGGTGTTTGATTGGTGTTTAGCACAACCAACCAAAAAAACTAATATTATAATACTCAGCTTATGCTAGAGATCGACAAGAAGATAAGATCAGTACCCCTTCAATACATAAAAATATAATTTCATAATTAATTATAAAACAATAACAGTATCACATATATTTAAATACTTATTTGATATATAGAATATTAATTTACGATAATTGAAGTCTCAATTACATACATAAGGAAAACTTATCTATTTATATGTTTAATTTCATAGTATATAATTACTCTTCGACAATATTAACAAGTGTATTATAATTAATCTTTTCACTTTTAATAAAAAAAAAGTTAATTAAGTTTTACTAGCAACTAATCAATAATCGTCAATATCGCAAAAAGAAGACTTAATTCATTTTAATATGAAAATTGTTATGCCATGATTTTTATTATCAACTATGACTATCTACAACAATAATACTCATTTTTACAGCCTTTACTACTATTTTTTATCAAAAGTTAGAAAAATACTATATTAAAAACAATCATTTTATTTTATGTAGTAGTAAAATAACTTTTGATTGTTTTTCAATATAGTATTTAATTTGATCATATTTATTCCCATGATTTAACTAACATTGCAACAAGTACATTTGGTTATCTGTTATTACAATTTTTATTAAATTTACATCAATTTATAAGGCAATTTGATATTTTATAATCTTAGACTCTTAGTTTTATATCTTGTTGAAAAAATGCTCATAACTGATATAGTAACTAATAATGTGATGGACTTTTTTAATGAACAAAAGTTCCTCATCTTTTGTTTCCCTATTTTATATATACCTGTAGTCACTATTTTTAGTTCCCAAATTATTAGTAGCCAATAGCGGGGCACTAAAAGTATAATTTTCATAATTTTAGAAGAGATTTTATTTGTCCACATGGGCAGCTTAACTGGTCACAAGGGTAAAATTTGGAAGAAGAGACCATGAATTGAGTCTCACCAGCAGCCGTGTGAGAACAACCTCTCAAAGATAGTTTTATAAAGAGAGAGGAGAGTTTTTTTTTTCAAGGTTTTTTTTTTTTTTTTTTTTTGAAAAAGGAAAACTCATCAAATTAATTCAAAAACTGAAGAAGACGATAGGGGACAACAAAAATTAATTTCAAACAAATTTAATAGCAAGGGTAAGCAACTATTTATGCAATTATAAGATTGGATGCTCTTTTTTTGTAAAGGGTATGACGGTATGCCATGTTAAAAAGTAGAGTAAATTCTGTAAGTGTGACTTGGACTAAATCTATAGTAGTCCCACACTTATAAAGTGTCATGACTTATAAACTGTCATGCGTTGATAAATAAATTAGAAAAAAAAACTGAAGTACATTTTCTTAAACAAAAAAAATAAATTATACTCGGTAGCAAATTTTGTTTATATAACATGCAACTGCAAATATACAACTAACCATTAATGCACATAATTTTCAAATTCAAGCCCAATAACTTAAAATCGGGAAATTATATCATCGACCATTTCCAACTTGTATTATTGAACTTAATACAAAATGATATTCAGATCAGACTATGCATCTATAATTAATAAATTATGACCGTACAATTAATAGATTATGTGCTATCAACTTATTTACATGCAACTAAAGACCTTGTGGTCTAGTGGCACTTGGTGTCCTAATTTACATTTTCACATGGAAAATGGAAGTGGGTTCGAGTTTCAGTGGATAACAATTGTTGACTCTTTGTGTTTCAGTGAACGGAACGGATACTACATTGTAAAAACTTATTAACTGTAGACACATATTTTAATTGCAGAAACAACTTTTTGACCAAAATTTACAATGTAAGGTGGACCACGGACCATAATATAATCCACATTGGAAGATGAACCACTCATACATATTCATTTTTAGTATACTATAGGCAGACAGAGCTACTATGGCAGCTGCCCCCACTCCAACCCCTTTATATATATATATATATATATATATATATATATATATATATATATATATATATATATATATATGGAAAATGGCATCTTTAGTCCCTGAGTTATAGGGATAGTGTAGATTCAGTCCCTGAGTTATGGTTGTATGCGAGTTTAGTCTCTCAGTTATTCGCGAAGTGGCGAGTTTAGTCCCTCGCCATTAAATTTGACGAAAAAATTAAAAAGTAATCAAAATTTGAGGGATAAAATAGGAAATTCACATTTTATTCTTCTTCTTATATCATAACCACTTTTACAATATTATTTTTCACTTCTTAGCCTAATTATTTTCAAGATTCTTCAATTTAAAAAAAAAAACAAAAAAAATTACCTATTACTCAAATAAAAAAAAATCAATCAAATATTATGTTAAGTGGGTGAGAATGTAGCATTAGCCATTACTCACCACAATAGTGATTTTTTTACTGTTTTTTTAGAAAAACATGACTTATGTGGAAGGGAGAGAAGGGCTTGGGTCTTCTTGCAAGATGAGTTTTTTGTGGGGACCGTCAAAATAGAGAAAAGGGAAGGGAAAGGCTATCACGCGTGTGTGGAGTGCACAGATCGCGCCCAGCCAAATGCATGCGCGCGTCAAAGTCACTTTTTTTTGGTGTTAGATCTGTCTTTCTACTTCTTTTTTTTTTCCTCTTTTTCTTAATATTTCTCCCTCTTCTTTCTCCTAGTTGACACCTCAAAAATCATCTCAAAAATCACACTATTGAAATTACCTAAGATCTTCACACACAAAAAAAAAAAAAGACAGCTCCACCTGATTTGTCTGAAAGTTGGAAAAGTAACAAACTTTTATGATTATTATTATTGATAAAATAAAAAGGGTTAAATATTAATATTAGTAGTATGGTGGTGAAAGAAAAAGGGTAAGGATGGATGGGTTTGTCTTGTGATGAAGATTCCAACCTAACACACCTTTATAACAACTTTACGTGCTGCTTAAACTACTTTTTTATGCCCTTGTCAAATCCACCTTTTTGAAGTAAAGACAATTCAAGTACTATACCTCAACCACTCTCTCTTTCTTTATAATTCTTCTCTCTTCTTTCACCCACCCCACTGCTCTATCTTCCCATTGGTTCCACAATTATTAATTCATTTCCCACTTTACAAAGATTTTCATTGCATTTTGCTTTACACCCACCTTTTCTGCCAAACTTTCTTCATTGCACCATTCTTTTAATTATCTCATTTTACTTTGGTCCCACTTAAGCAACTGAAGATCAACTTCAATAATTAATTGCTATCGAGATTGTGTCTTTGCTATTAGCTATAACATTTGAAACAGCGATAAGTGCTTAATCCTAACAGGTGATAACATTGATTCGGGCTAGGGAGTGTCTAACACCCGGCCTGTCTGGATGCCTTCTGAAAATGACTGCACCATTTCTACGAGATCTAGTAAGTGAACTGCAAATGTCACTTTAATTTCCATAATCTTGTAGTATAAATATTTTAAATTTCATTTTGTGAATAAACTTATTCCCTTTAGTTACTCCTAAAAGGTTTACAGTTTGCTTATTGAAAATCTATAAATAATTAAAGCATTTTATTAAATAATTAACGTACTAAATCATTGATTTTAATATTGGGTAAATGCAAATTAAAGTGCATAAATATTGACTTACACTTGCAAACTCTTTATGTAATATATATCTTTGAACCGGCAATGAGGTCATCACTTTCATAATTAATTAATCAAAATACAAATCCTAGAAAATGATCTTTAAAAAACAACAAAGAAAAATTTATTGCTTGATCACAACCTAGCAAAGCTTTGAAAAGAACCCAACAAAATACAAAAAATCAAAGTCATTATCAATCTTAGAGTAAGCAAAACAAATTAGTTCCGAAAACAAGACTTAACGTTTATTTAAACTACATCAGTAAAAAAAAATTATCAAAATACGACTCTTTTAAGGAATCAAACGCTGACACATTTAAACCTGTACCATACTCAGACTAATCCTCATTCACACCGAGCCAGCCCAAATAAGGGCAAAGTGCTGACTAGATTGACTTTTCCATACGAAAGGGGGTTCAAACTCCCGACATTTCTTAGAATGCACGATCACTCACGCCAACCATGCTGATTAATGTTTGTCATAAGTTAATTAATAATAATACAATAATCGTGTAATAGATCTAATAAATAAAAAAAAAATATGATGATAAAATTTTGGAGCTAAAAAGTGATGAAGCCAATTTATTCAAAAGGGGAGCTTAAGTCATGCAAGCGTGCACTGCTCACACACACATACCTTCATGATTTGATAACAAAAAATGACTTTTTGATGATCTGTTATTATTATTGTTAATTAATTAATTAATTAGTAAGCAGCTAGAGCTGTTATTTTATGTGGAAAAAATGTGGGTAATCAATACCGCGTTTGTTAGAAGGTCAAATCCAAGTGTGAAATATTGAGCAAAAAGCTAAAGATGACAGAATTGTGCGTAACCAAAACGCGACTTCCATTTCTAGAAGATAAAGGAATAAAAAAAAAAAGTATAAAAAAATTAATAAAATAGGAAAATTCCCCTTTTTTATCCTTCGCAATTAATCTAAATATTAGATCTGTTTGTGTCAGGTAAGACTTCAAATATAACTGTTTAATTTAAATTTTTTAATTAAATTTGAAGAGACTCACAACATTTCATCTGATCTACACCTGAATGGATACGAGATTAAAAATTTTAAAAAATTATTATGAATAATTAAATGATGATAAATTATTATAATCTAAAGTTATGAAAAGGTTAGGAGATAGAGACATTGGACGCCGGCTTAACGTTGAGTATGACTTTCCAACCACTCCTTTTAAATTTTCACATTTTGGACGGCTATAAAGTTTTATTTTGACAAGAAAGTCCTCCCATTCCTTGTTTATATCTATTGTGTCTTACCCCCTTTGTCTTCTTTGCCCAAAAATTTCCACGTTTTTCTAGTTCCACGCGTATATGAAAAATGCCAAACTAAGTACATTGGCATAATAGCTCTAAAAATGCTACTTCTATTTTTTCAAAATTATACAATTAAGTATTTTAAAAAAAAAAACATTTCATCACTATCGTCAATAGTTGGTCGTTTTGCTATGTCAAATACGGATATACATAGATTGAAACTAAATCATGATACCTCTAAAGTATTAGTCTAGTAGATAAGAAGTCTCACTTAAGACTTATTTTTAGTAACAGGATTTAATTCCTGGCTTGAACAGTGGGGGCTTAGCGGACCAAAAGTCTCACTTAAGACTTGTTTTTAGAGGCAGGGTCGCCATTGTTCTGATTGGACATTATAATTTTTACTGAAATCATTTTTTTTTAAAAAAATGAAAATATGAGATAATTTTACATTGTTTTCTAATAAAATTTTAAAAGTTGCAATTGGGCGATTTGGGGCCCTTGAAAATGTAAAAAGCTTTGCTAAAATTATTGAACTGAACTTGCAATTTCGGCCTACTTTTAGCAGTTCCAAAAGTCTAACACTTTAACCTTTACAACATCAATACAAGCTTTTAACCTATTTCTCCTAACCTTTAACCTAATCTATTATTTAACATCAAATCATACCTTTTTATATAGTGGATGGAAAAGAAAAGCAATGAAAATTGAAATAATTCGTTAATTTAGGTCAAACAATTCCAATTGAGTTCATCAAAAGCAATAAATTTAATTAATTAAATAGAATTTTGAATATGTGAAATCATTCAACACAGAAATTTGCTTCTCGATAATTTAGGTCAAACAATTTCAATTATGTTTATCATTCATTCGGTACTGGAATTTTTTTTCCGACTCTATGGTTGAAGCACAAAGAGTCAATGCTTCAACTGGGATTCAAACATATGATCTCCCGAGAGAGTAACAATTATGCCACTTGACCACAAGGTCTTTAGCTTCCGTATGTATAGAAGTTTATTTCTCAATATATGTGTGTAGCAGCCAAGGATCTTGTAGTCTAGTAGCATCAAGTTACTTCCTCGTATGAGAAGTTGTGAGTTTAATTCTCAGTGCATGTAATATTAGCATCGTAATAGAAAAAAAAAATGTATGCGGTATGATAATTTTAAAAATTGATTGCTTACTAAAGGTGAAAGTGAAGGTCCTTGTCATTATTATTGTCTTACAGCATGTTTGGTTCACGGAATGAATTTTAAGGGAATAGGAATAGTATTCCATAGGGAATGGAATAGGCTAGGAATAGAATAGAAATTGTATTCTATTGTTTGGTTCGTGGAAGGAATAGACTTTAAGAATGTAATTTCAGTGTTTGGTTGGTTAAAGGAATAGAAATGGAATCTGTTTAAAAGACACAAATACCCCTAAACAAAAAATGTATTATTATTGTTACTAGTTACCATTTATTACCATTACGATTATGATTACCATTAATATTATTATTCTATATTAATAAATATTAATAATTAATAATTACCATATTACTAAAATACCCCAACATTTGGGCGGGAAAATTTTGGAGGAGGATATTGCTTTTATATATAGTATAGATATAGATTATTATGGTATATGAAAAAAATATAAATTATATATAAAAATATAGAATTTGTGAATGAATGAAATTCTAAGAATCTTAATTTACCACATGTCCCTATGGATATCTACAATTTGAATAAGAGCCAATAAAGTTAGGGTTCTAACGAGAAGAAAAAAATGTTGGTAGTAATTATTTACTTAAACGAATGATCCATATTATTTTGATTTTAGTAATTTTTTATGATTTTCATTCTTTACCCTCTATTATATTATTTTCTTTCCTTAAATAACCCACATTCGGTTAATAATAATAATAATAATAATAATAATAATAATTATTATTATTATTATTATTAATGAATTGATGTATATACTTCAATGAATATAATGTATTATATAAATGCATATATTTAGTTAATTACATTTTAATATGAATGAAAATAAATAAATAAATAAATAAATAA
>CP025650.1:19447016-19467995 GCA_003576665.1 Ipomoea trifida
CCACGCATACAAATAAATGAGCGTAGGAGCATGGAGCGCTCACCGCCAATGGCTTTGGGCTGTCACTCTTTCTTCTCACTTCCTAGGGTAACGTCATCGAGCACCCGACTTTACATGGAGTTCCATACTTTTTCGAAGGTCGGTGCAATGGGTACCCGAATCCTAGCGAAGCGGCTCACCTCCTCTCTTGTTTTCTCATCTTCTAGGATAACGTCATTGGGACAATTGACTTTACGTAGGTCTCTACGCTTTTTCAAAGACGGTGCAATGGTTGCCCCAAATCCTAGCAAGATGGCTTTCTTTGGATCTTACCTCTAGGAGTGGTCTTATTTAGCCTTTTCCAAACTTTCACCATTCAACCCCTCTTGCCTTTTACTTGGGGTAAGGGATTTCATCTCAATGCTCACTAATAGGCTCACCTTTTGCCCCATGCCCTACCTAGATTAATCCAATTCCGGGCCTTACTTATAATTATCTTTCTCAAATTAAGGGGTGCACTCCCACTTCGAGAGATCATTGACTAAGGTCCCAACGAAATAAGAGGTGAACATCATGCAAGCATGCAAAAATGTAAACCTACTTGGCTCTAAACACTCTCATTGGTACAAAAGGTAACTTCCCAAAGATATTCCAAGAATAAAAAATTTTAATTGGCAACTAGTTAAAACTCTTCCTAGATAACATGAACAATGACTCACTCTCCACTATCAAGCACACCCATCTATCATGACTACAAGACCAGTTAAGCAATCAAACAATTTAAAGCACAAAGTGCGTCATTTCCACACTTTAAACCAAACATCATCCTCGATGTTACCTTGAGGACCAAGTGGATTAAAGGAGCACAGGTCTAGCAAATATAAGAAAACAAACCAACCCCTTTCCACACTTAGAAGTGTTTACGGGGTGTGGGGTTAGAACAAAACAATTCTTTTGTGAATCAAAGAATGTCATGCTCATCATTTGTATAAAGTGTTATGCAAAAGCTTCCAAATATTTTCACTTTAAAATTGAAAACGAGGCATTCAAATGTAAAAAGGGATAAGAGATTACAACCAAGTAAGCATCCCTTTCTTTTCCACAATTTAGCTTCGAACCATGGGTCTCCTCCATCATCAATGCTACAAGAAAAATGTTAGCATGTAAACATTCAAGGTGCAATGGAGTAGGAAGCTACTCCATTTATTCATTCTTTATCATTTTCTACTTTTTTTCCTCTCTTTTTTTTTTCATTTTTTTTTGTAATGCTTGGGGTGCCTCTCAAGAGCGCCACGTTTAATGTCTTTAGCCCGACTCAAATGCAAAAGAAAAACAACATCAAGCTAAAAAACATCAAACATAAACTATCTTAGAACATACTAAAAAAACTTTAAGCTAAAAACCAATAGAAGTCTAGGAATTTAAAAGTGGAAATTTTGAAATTGTCTAGAATAAAGGCAATTAAACTAGAAAGCAACAAAAAGCAATTAAAAGTAAAGAAAATAAAGGCGGAACCCCAGGCATAGGGAATCTAATATTTTTGATGGGACACTTAGAACATCAATTCAAACAACCAAAATTTTCTCATCAAATCTCTTCCTTCATCATCCTGCTTATGCCTTGGAGTGGTGGAGTCTTCAATGGTCACCATGAGACGGTGGATGGAAATGGTATGTGAATTGAGCTTAAAGATCCTCGATAATCCGACTGTTCCTATCCACGACTTCCTTGGCTCTTGCAATTTCATCTCTTTGTAAGGTAATGTCATCACCATGCCTTGTGACAATTTCTCCATGTTGCGTGAGCGTCTGACCATGCTGAGCAAGGGTGTCACCATGAGAGTGTAAGAGTGTCATATGCTCTTGATGTAATTGAAGATGAAAAGCTCTTGTGCTCTCCCAATCCATGGTGGTATGCATCGTATGAGGTGCAGTATCCTCCCCTCCTTGCTCTTCTTGTTCTTCCTCTTTTTCTTCTTCCTCTTATTCTTCTCCCTCATCATCCTCATCATCTTCTTTGGCCTCATCCTCTGATGACACGTCATCTCCCCCAAGTCTCAAGCTCATGGCAAAGAAGTCCACAATTGAAATTGGTTCCATGATGGCATCTACCGTTTCTCTAGCCAACAACTCTTCAAGGCCTAACCCTTTGCAAAGCTCGGTCACCAAAGGCCCCACGAACACGGATTGCACATTCGACTTGTTTTGAGCCACAAGCCACTTCTTCACTTGAACTCCCATGTTCACCGGTTGATCCTTCTCCATACTCCACAAGTAAAAGAGATCTTGCCGATAAGCCTTATTCAAATTGGTTTTCCTCCCGGATAAGTTGATGGCCAATGCCAACCAAATAGTCTTGAGATGATGATTGGGTCGGATCTCCCTAGCATGCAAATTGCTTGAGTTGTACTTGACATTCCCCATTATGCTCTTCCAATAGGTTGAAGCCTCTCAATCCATGTAGAACTCCGAATGGTAGTTACGGAACGCGGGATTGCTCATTTCATCTCTCGTGTGAAGTCCCAAAAGCAAAGCCATGTCATCCACGGAGTAGTTGTACTTCTTATTGAATAGAATGAATGAAATGGACAGCTTTGTGTTGTTGGCCTCTTTCTTTATTTTCAATGTAGCCACGAACTCATACGTGACCAGGCCATATGTGGGTCCTCTCCAAGAAAAAACTTTAGTCTAATGACGGTGCCTCAACAACAGCTCCACCATGAACTCACAACCAAATTCTTGCACGATATTATGATTTAGATACTTTCCTCCCATCAACCTCTTTGTCTTGTATTGGTCTACAAGCGCTAGTTGTTCCGGATTCAAACCACATAACGCTCGTGTTCCCCTAAGTGCATTGGTTACCGGTGGTTGTTCATTAGTACGGGCACAGCTTGAACTTTCTTCTTCAAATCTTCTCTTCTTTGCCACCTCTTTTGTTCTTCCCATAAAATCCTACAAAGTCTTAACAAAAAAAAAAAACAAATTCCATGATTTGCAATGGTTAGTCACAACACATTATCCTTTTCATCTCTCATATTTGCGTGGGGTTCCGCCTTTATTTACTTTACTTTACTCTTATTTCGCTTTATGTTTATGTTTTATGCTTTTTACGTTTAAACTGCTTTACTTTTCACGCACTTTAATAATTGCTAGTTTACTTGAATAATTTTTGCTTTATTTCATATTTAAATGCTTAATTATCTATGTTTATGTTTTCTTATTATCTTGCTTTTACATTCTATCAAGTTTATAATAATTGAATAGTTCTCCCGAAACCCTTTTGTATATTGTGTCTCCATTTCTTTTGTATAGAGCATCGATAACGGAAGCCGACCTATGATGGAAGCTAAAGTGTGGAAAGAGGGATGCATACTTGGTTTATCCTCTTATCCCTTTTCTATTTTAAGCCCCGTTTTTTATTTTTAAAGTGTGGAAAATTTGTTTATATAGCTTTGTGTATGCGTTTTGTTTGAGCTTACCATGTTATATAGGATCATTAGAATATACCCTATATCCCAAAGCAATTTCCAAAGTGTGGAAAGAGATTTCTTATTTGACTAATCCATAGAATCCCTATTTGTTCCTTTACCCTAGTCCGTATGGAAACATCGAGGACGATGTTTATTTTAAAGTGTGGAAAGGACGCACTTTGTGCTTTATATGCTTACCTACTTAGACTTGGAAAGTTGAAACTCTTGGGAATGATAAACGGGTGTATTTGCAATGTGAAAAGAGAGTTATTATTTGTGTTATCTAGAGAGAATATTGACTAGATGCCAAAATTTTTTTTTACTCTTGAAATATCTTTGAGCAAGTTACTTTTCGCACCCATGAGAGTGTTTAGAGCCAAATAAGTTTATATTCTTGCCTGCTTGCATGATGTTTGCCTCTTATTTACGTAGTACCTTAGTCAAGGATTTCTCAAAGTGGGAGTGTGCACTTTTAATTTGAGAAAGATAAAAATTTAGCGAGGCCCGGAATTGAACTAACCTTGGTAGGGCATGGGGCAAAATGTGAGCCTATTGGTAAGCTTAAAGAGAGAAAAATCCCTTAATCCCAAAAAGAAAAAGGCATGAGGGGTTGCATGGAGAAAATTTGAAAAGGCAAAAGGCCAATCACCGAGATTAAAAATTGAGGAAAGCCAATTCGCTGGGTTGCGTTCAACCATAATCTTCGGTAAGCAAAAAGCTTTATCTGGAGTCGGTTGTTCACATAAAAGGATCCCAGGAATTGAGAAAATAAGAGATGAGGTGAGCCGCTTCGCTAGGATTCGGGTACCCATTGCACTGTCTTCGAAAAAGCATGGAGCTCCATGTGAAGTCGGGTGGCTCGGTGACGTTATCCTAGGAAGTGAGAAGAAAAGAGGGACCGCACTAAGCCAAAAGCGGTGAGTGGTCCAAGCCCCTACCCTCGCTTATTTTATCGTTGGGCTTTGGCGTCTAAGGTTGGGAAGGTTGATTAACTAGTGCACATCGTTCCCACTAGTGGGATCGGCTAGAGGCCCTAATTAAATGAAAGGTGAACCAAAACTTTGGAATTGCATGCTTGCGTATGGTGTGAGAAGTGTGATGCCTTGTTTTAATTGTTTATCTACGAAAGCTTTTTACTTCCCGAAAATATTTCTTGAGTTGATGACATCTGACCAAAATCCTTTGTAGATAACACAAAAGATTTCTTCCATTTCAATAGTCTTAGACACCCACTATTTTGATTTGCCAAGAGCTTTGTCTTGTATAAGTTGGTATCTCGAAAGCTTATGCGCTTAATAGTAGATTGTCTTACTTGAGGGCAAGCAAGAAGTAAAGGATGGAAACTTGATAAGCCTCCAAGATACCCATAATTTGAGTACATATTAGGGTGCTTTGCAACGTTTTTAGTATCCTTACATGGTAAAATTGTGATCAAATATGCTTTAAATTCACTAACCGCACGCAAAGCTACTTTTAGCATAAATTGAGTCAATACAGGAGTCTCGGGAGCCAATAGGAACGAAAACCGAGCTTAAAGAACGAACCAGGCAAGACTGGAGCCCCGAAGGACCCAAGAAGACCTCCACACGCGTGTTGGTGCGCGTGGCCACGATCCAGTAGCCATCCACGCACGACCACACGCGTATGGAGAGGCGTGGAGACGACAATGCGCGAATTTTCTCCTAAGGCTACTTTTCAGAGACTATTTAAACTCCCTTGAGAGATATTCAGAGGAGTCTTCTTCTTTCCCAATTTTGGGATTCACTTTAGATAATTTCTAGGATTATTTTAGAGAGTTCTTCCATTTTCTTAGAATAGTTTAGATAATTCTCCTTGTAGCAAGACAACAAGCTTGGATTGAAGGATCACTTCAACTCTAGGTGATTTCTATTACATTTCTAATCTATTTTACTATTTTGTTCTTGGATTGAATTAGCTATTGTCTTGAATTTCTTATCATGAGTAGCTAGTTTAATCTAGGGATTTGGATTGTGTGAAGATATGTTGCTAGTGTGATGATCTTATATCTATTTTGGATCTAAATGCTTGGATTGTTGGGTTATCTATTCTTGTCTATTGATTGTTGTTTTGATGATATCTTGTTTGGATTTGGCCAATCTAGATGAGAGACTGAGCTCTTGACTCTTTCATGTCTTTGATTAGAGTTAGGATTGAAGCGTTGTAACAATCATAGATCCTATATATGGACTTCTTAAGAATAGTAGGAAAGTGTGTAGCTTAAGTGTTTGACAAAACGTCTCTTAGAACATTGGATGCTTGAAAGCATTCCTAAGTCCAAGAAGTCTTAGTACACAAAGGTGGAAGAGGACTAAGAACACACACTCTTGAATAGCCAACATCTTTGTCTTGTTTATCCAATACCTTAGACACACTAGGATGCAACATAGATGAGCACTATCCAATCCCTACCTCTTTACATACTTTTCAATCTTACTTACTGTATCCCTTTTTCTCTCACAAACTTTATGAACCCTTTCACTCCCAAATCGTCATTCACCACTCTCGAATCTATTGCATGACTCAATCACGTGAACGCTCGAACACTTGACACACCTCCACTGCACGTCCTTCCTTCGAGACCGACACTCGGAGAGTCATTGACTTTCCGTTTTAACATACACATCTTTTGACATCTCACCCCTACCCATAAACTACCACCTATCACCCATTTTTTTTAAAGAATCGTTTTATATTATAGGATGTTATTCATAAAAAAACATGCATAATGTAAAAACAATAACGAGGATTGCTTACAAAAACTTGTGTTGAGAATAATATTCTCTTTGGTTTATCAACTCTTCGGCGGATATCTAAATGGTTCAGTCTTAGACACCAAATGTCTAGGAATACACTCTCAAGCTCTCCATTTCTCAAAGTCTGAAACTGATCCCTATTGAGGTAGTATGCACCATGGCCAAATAGTTGTTCATTGGCAACTATAGTATCATTTGAATACAATTACAGTTTCATTTGGCAACATACAATATATATTTGAGACATGCTGATCAATTTCATTTTACAGACATTGCAGTTTCTTTTCATAAACACTACAATATCATTTGAATACAACTACAGTTTCATTAGGCAACATAAAATATATATGTGAGACATGCTGGTCAGATTCAGTTTACAGACACTGCAGTTTCTTTTTGTAAACACTACAACATCATTTGAATACAACTACAATTTCATTAGTCAACATACAATAAATATGTGAGACATGCTACTCAATTTCATTTTACAGACACTGCAGTTTCTTTTGATGAATACTACAGTATCATTTGAATAAAATTATAGTTTCATTTTGACAACATAAAATAAATATGGGACACATGCTAGTTAGTCTCATTTAGCATACACTCCAGTTTCATTTCATGAACACTATAGTACCATTCAAATATAAATATAGTTTCATTTGAGAATATACAACAATTATTTAAACATTATTGTTTCATTTGAAATTATGTTTTAAATCATTATATATAAAAGGGTTGAGCATACCTATCAAACAGTTCCTCTTCACTATCAACTGCTGGTGTGGTCTCCAATTATTGTTCATCAGAAATTGTTATTTCACTGTCTTCTTGAATATCCCTTGCAATGTTTAGGATTTCAGTAGCAACTACTTGATCTAGTCTTTGATCTATTGTTATATGTATATTTTGAGCTTGTGGTGTTGGAGTAGAGGACATTCCAAGATCAAAACTTAATTGGTGTTAGTATTTGCTGTGGTGATTGTAATCTTGGATATTGTGTATGCTATGTTGGGTAGTTCTTTGTTGTTTGCAAGAATGCCTGTTCAAGGGCACTAACTGCATCAAGAAAACTCGGTTGATTGAAAGTATCATCATCATCCAGTAAACCTTCTTGTGGTGTGGGTTGAGAAGCGGATACAACATTGATCATTCTAGCAATGTTTCCAAATGTTTTCTTTATGATTTCACTCCCAATTCTTGTGTTCCCTATTTCAGCCATTATTTCAGCAAATTCCACAGTAGTGTCTTCCATCTTCCTCAAGATAGAAGTAACCTTGCTCAATGATTCATTTGACAAATCATTGTCCACAGGTTCGGTAATCTGTTAAGGTATTTTGTCTTATTCCCTCTCAAATCTTTGGAGTATCTTTCCTCGTCCAAAATTTCCAGATGATATCTCTGATTTGTTTCTCTTCTTCACTACTTCTTCAGTCCATGTTGCAATTCCAACAGACTTTCTTTCTACCCTCTCATCTTTGAATTCCAAGCGGTCAAGGTATGTCAACTGTTAGTGAAACAATAACAACATTAATTAGTATGTGTTTAAATTATTAGCAATAAGAAGAGAGCAAGACCAGTGGAATATGCATCACGTTTCCCTTTCCATGCTTCAACTGAGTTAATCAAAGCCTTGAAAGTATAGTCACACCTAGGACTGCAAATGAGCCGAGCGATTCGGGAGCCGCTCGGTCAAAGCTCGACTTGAGCTCGGTCAATTTGAGCTCGAGCCAGCTTGTTATATTAGCGAGCCGAGCTCGAGCTCAATTATTATAGGCTCGTGGTTCGTTGAGTCGCTAGCAAGACATTAATAAATAATATATGTATACATATACATATATATATATATATATACACACATATGTATATATATATACACATATGTATATATGTATATATACATATATATGTATATATACATATATACATATGTGTATATATATATGTATATATATGTATATGTGTATATATACATATACATATATATGTATATATACATATATACATATGTATATATACATATATATGTACATATGTATATATACATATATATGTACATATGTATATATACATATATACATATATATGTATATGTATATATGTATATGTATATATATTCAACGTTAAAATTAATAATAAGGTAAACCAGTAAACCCTAAGCTGCGAATCGCAACTCCCTCTCCGTATCGTCATTGAGGGCTCAAACACTCAGATTCGCAGCCACCACCGGTGACTCATCAATCAACCGCCAACCCGTCGGCGATGTACCAACCAACCGCCATTCCGCCAGCGACGCACCAACCAGCCGCCATTTTGCCGGCGACGCACCAACCAATCGCCATGTAGTTTAAACTGTAGTTTGGATCCTTACCCCTGTTGCACTGCTTTCTTGGGTTATAGCTATTTATTTCTATTAGATCTACTATTTATGTGAGGATAATAATTGCTATTGGGTAATTAGTAACTTTTGTTATGTTTTTAGTGCGTTTATTGGTTATAGAAGAAGTTATTTCAAATTCCCTCTTTGGGATGTAGTATGTAGACCTACACTTGCATATTGGTTCTATGTACCTGGCTTCCTTGTTCCTAGCTTGTTTATGCAACTATTTTAGTCTCGTCCTGAATTTAAACTGAAGAAGTTACCTGTCTTGAATTTGAATTTGAATTTGAATTTGATGCAACTATTTTAGGTTCTGAACTTAAACTAATGATTATCTACAAAGTCCAAGGTTAGTCCAAGATTATCTGCAGGGATGAAGCCATGAACACTACAAGAATGTAGACATTTAGTGACAAATTGTTTGGGACACTTTGTAATTTAGTCACAAATAATACTTTTCTTATGACCAGAAAAATAATTCGACACTATTGTGTGGGATAATTGTGATAATATTTTTTTGGGCACGACTAATATGGAAATTGTGACAAGTAAGTATTTGTTACGAATAAGTTGTCACTATTATTAGCATAATAGTGTCGTAACATACATTGTCACTATTTGTTGTCACTAAATGTATATGCACTTTGGCGGCATTATAATTATGGCGGGAACGAATGTAATTGTGACAAAATATAATGTGGACACAAGTTTTTGTACTTTTTGTGACAAATAGTTATTGGTCACTCTTGTTTATAATATTTGTGACAACCTTTTTTTGTCAAAAAAAATACAATTGGTTAGTATCATTAGAAATGATAAACAATTGTGAGAAAAAATACTGTTGTCAGTTGTTACTAATATTGTCAGTTTTTTGTGATGAAATTGTTACAAATATTTGTGACGCTCTATAATTCCGTAGCCAAAATTATTAAATTGTGACAATAATTGTTTTGATTTCAAGTTTTTGTACTAATTTATGATAATTGTGATGCATAATTAGTTGTTACAAAATTACATGGTCACTATAATTAAATAGACGAACATTGTGATGTTATGTTGTAATAAATGTTTGCCACTAAAATTGCATTCAAGTTGTGTCAAGTAATTTGGTATGCAAAATTTTTTTTTCTCTCGCTATCTTTCGCGAGCGTCTTCCTCTTCTCTCCGTGAGAAGCCTGTTTTGCCTTGTTCGTTGTCTTCTGTTTGATTATGGATCCTAACGTGGTTGCTTCTACCATGGCAACCCTAACCCTTGCGGGCCTAGAGGACGAGGATAATACGCGTCAAGTTGGTAATGTTCATGTTCGAGCTATTGATGAAGAACTAGAGTTTTATGCGGTGGGTTGTCTTGTAACGGACAAACCTGTGAAGCTGGCTTTTCTCCGTGATACTATGGCGTCTGTATGGCGGCCGGCTTTTGTGACGCCCCAACCTCACTTGGGCTGAGATAGCTAAAAACTTAACATAAAAGCTGCCAATCTCAACCCACAAACCAAACATAGCGGAAGCGAATTAAAACCTAAGGGCGTCATGCCACATCTAGGTATCGCACAGCCTAGATGCACAGGCTAAACATAAAGAACTGAACTGTATAAACGATAAGAATTCTCAAATGTATCTTAGAACATCCCACAACTAAACCAAAGTGTACAACATCTCAAATGGCACACAGGCCAAAGCATAAGACTAAAACATAATCACTATCTAAGCCTCCTCGTACAGGTGTATCTCTATCGCGCTCACGCAAAGGCTTTAAGGCAAACCTGGAAAACACACGAAGAACCATTAGCAAAAGACTGCCAAGTAACCACCATTCACACCCGCAAGGAAGTATAGATATACATAAGTTTGTAAATAGGTTTACGCACCCATATAGAATATAAACACCAACGAACTGTTCAATAGTTCAGAACCGATACTCAACAACAATAAGCTGAATGAATCAGTAACCAAGACTCAGTCAAATAAAGCCAATTCTCAACAACAAAGGCATAAGGCACAACGAACCATAAATGAGATACCAACTGAACACAATCCAAAGGGAACATCCCAACTCAAAGAGAACGACAAAGTATCAACCGAACAATCCAAAGAACTCATACGAACCAACAGAGAGACATCCCACATCAACCTCCCAACCAAGTCACACCACAGGTTAGAAGTCAATAGTCACGAGTCAGACGGGGTGATGAGTCCCACTCACAGGGACCGAAGTCCAATAGTAACCCATAGTAACCACAGGGGTAATCAACCCAAATCACAGGGGTAGCGAACCCAATAGTAACACAATAGTAGCACAACCAATAGTAACCAATAGTCCACAATAGAGCACAATAGTAACACCATAGTCCACAACCAATAGTAACCAATAGTAACCAATAGAGCACAATAGAGCACAATAGTCCACCATAGTAACACAATGGTCCATCACCACAACCATACTCCAACACCAACTCATCCAACCAAGACGTGGGTTCATCTCAAATATGAACACCAACCAACTCCCAGATCATAACTCGAAAGATCAAAGACCAAGGACACCAAGCGTGGAAACCAAAAGCATGAATCAATACTCCAAATCAAGGCATCAAATACTCAATGAATAACATGAATAACTACTCCAAATACATGGTGAAATACTCAATAAAACAATCCAACAATGATCTGAAACAAGGGACCAACAACAGATACAACAACACAGAACAGCTCTCTGGAAACAATTTCCCAGAAGCCTAGCGGAAGAACCTAACGGAGCTCACTCCTCCGCCGACCTCCTCCGCAAGGAGGAGACGGTCCCCCTCAACGGGCACCTCCCCTCCGCCCAAGCACACCGCTGCCACCTTGTGGATCACTTTGACGGGTGACATTATTCCGCCGCAGGTCTCCGCAAGGCTATTCCCACTCCCAGATTCCAGAACCAAGAACAGACATGGACAATTCCAATTTCCAGAATACACAATCAGACCAAAGACACTCACATTTCATCCAATTTAGAGTCCAAAAATAAGGAAATCCATAACATCATGATCATACAACACAAGACAAGGATCAAGATGAAATCCAACAAAGAGAATCAACAAAATAGGCTAATCACAAGGAATTTTCAGGATTTCCAATCACCAAGAACATCATATATAGAATAAGGGAATGAAATAATTTTGATGGACATGGATGGTTACCTTTGAAGCGTAATTCAATTCCAAAAGCATTTTAGTCCAAAGCAACGTCAAACTCAAAGCTTGGTTCATAATCACGAACCTGAAGAATTAATATAACTCTAATACCGTTACTAACTATTAACAACAATACTAATATTCCTAATCGGGCCATAATAATAGTAATCCTATAATCCATGCTCTAGGCTAATATAATATAACTTTATGAGTTATACATAATCTGTTTACTAACTAATACTAAAATAAGGGTGTGACCACTAATAATATTAATCTAACTTAAGCCATAATATTACAACTAATTACCAAAACCATAAGCTTATCAAGAGCCTAAAGAGTTACCTTAAACAAGCTGCTAAACCTCGGGTTCGAACTCTGGCCAACCCACTCAACACTCGCAGTCTAAACCACTACGCCACTGCGTCACTTGGTGCCATACTCTGCAACCTCCGAACCAAGGCCTTCAATGAGTTCCCAGCCTTCATGCATACGCGGAAGGGAATCACGGAGCAGCCTCCACCGCCATATGTTTCCGCCAGGCTTCGCCGGTTCACGCCTATTTGCGCCGGAGAAGAGCCCAACCACCGACGCCATTCACTGCCAAGCTTCAACGCCGGGCTGTCCTGCTCACCAGAGGCAACGCACGAGAGAGAAGGTGAAGACCGGAAGAAAGCTCAGCCGTGCTGCTACCCTGCCTCGCCGAGTCGTTGCTGCCGCCGGAACTGATCGCCGAAAACAGAGGGGGGGGGAAAAAGAAAGAGGGAAGTTCTTCGCACGTCCACCACCGCCACTGTCCACCGCCGTCGCTGAGCTACGCCAGCCGCCACCGTCGCGAAGCCACGGCCGGAGCCTCAAGGTGCCGTCGCTGCCGTTCTAGCCCGAGCTCCGTAACCTGAACAGAGGCCGCTGACGAACTGCTCTCCGCTCGCTGGAAGACGAAGAAGACCGGAGGGGCCGGCGATCCCCCTGGTCGCTGCTTACAGTTGCCGTCGCCGTTGCCGTCGCCGTCGGGAGTTCACCACCGCTTGCGTCAAATTTCGAACGGGAGACGGATCACGCTTGGCTGCTGAACAACGAATAGTGACTATAGGTAATAGATAGGGTAGGTTTCTATATTAGGAAGCTGCTATTTTTGGGCTAGGTCAAGATTAGAAAGATTGTTAAGTGTGGATCATGCTAGTTGGGTCAAGAAGACACTTGGGCTAATATAGTTTGGACCCAAGACTAATTATAATCTATAAGACTTATATATATAATTATGGGCTTATAATGTAGTCTTAAGAAAGCATAAATAATGTGGGCTCAATAATGATTAACATGGTATGGAATATATATATACATATATCAAATAGAAGTTATGGACTTCTAGTATTAATATAATATTAAATCATATAGAAATATACGATCTCAAGCCCATGGGAAAATAATTATACTTATAATGGTTTAAATAATTATTTAATAAGAAAAATAACCCCTTATAATATTCAAGAGAGTAGTAGGAATTTTCGGGGCGTTACAGCTTTTGGTCTAAATGTCCAAGAGCTTCAGCCAAGGCGGTTTCTATTTCGCTTTTTTGATGACAATGATTTATCTCGGATTATTGAGGACGGACCGTGGACGTATGAGCAGAATCTACTCATTCTCAAACGCATCAACCTAGATGTCGATCCCGACTTGGTGGAGATAGAGCATGCCGAGTTTTGGATACAGGTGCACGGCCTTCCTGCAGGCTTGAGATCTGAAGCTGTGTTGAATGCTGTAGGAGGTTTTATTGGCAGTGTGGTAATGATGGATAGCCGGAACTTTGATGGATCAATGAGAACCGTCTTCCGAATCAGGATCGAACTGGATATAGCGAAGCCGTTGAAGAAGGGAATGAGGATTAAAAAGGATGATGGTGCCTGGGTTAAGCTGGAGTTTAAGTATGAACGCCTTCCGACTTTTTGCTTCATATGCGGTGTGATTGGGCATGGTGATCGCTTCTGTCATAAAAGAGGCCATGGTGTGCAAGCAAATATTGAGAAACCTTATGGTCCTGAGCTGCGCGCTGGTAGTCGCCGCAATGTTCTGACGGCTGGTCAAATGTGGGTTGCGCCGGATACGACAGCTGAACGGCGACAATGGGATGCGCCGGGTGCTAGGGTTCACGATGATAAAAATGGTAATACTTCCCAGAATATTCTCCCTGATTCACTTGCCATGCAGGTTTACGGTTCTGATCCGGAGACCTTACTTGGTAAGTCTGTTAGTCAAAGTGAATTACCTCACATGACCTCACGTGACTGCATGGCGAAAAAAGATGGCGTAGTTATGTTACATGATCCGAAACGCAAACGTGCACATGATACTGAGGGTAACACCGAAACTGTTGATAGCCATATGGATGTTGATTCTACTGGTTCAAAAAACTTGCTTTTGGCGGGAGTTGGTGCGGTCCAGTCCCGCCCGACCCAATGAGTTCAATAAGCTGGAACTGTCGTGGTCTTGGCAACCCGCACACAGTTCGTGAAATTCTGGCCTTAGAAGCTAAGGTCAAGCCGCTTTTTATTTTTTTAATGGAAACAAAAGTCTGACAAGCTCACGCAGAGAGTTTGAAGGCAAAGATGAATTTTGATGGTATGTTCTATGTTGATGGTGGTGGTTTGGGAGGAGGATTGGCTTTGTTCTGGAGGGATAATGGCGCTGCAAATCTACTAGGTTATTCGAAAAATCATATCGATATCCAAGTAACCTTACCGGGTTCCTCTCCGTGGAGGTTGACATTCTATTATGGCTTTCCTGAGAGGAGTCGCCGGCAGCAAAGTTGGGATTTTTTGCGTACTCTGAAAACCAAGTCTGACTTACCCTGGCTAGTAGTTGGTGACTTTAATGATCTTGCTTCTCCAACTGAAAAGCGGGGTATTCATTCGCATCCTACGACTCTTATGGAAGGCTTTAACCTGGCACTAGAGGATTGCGGACTCTTTGATTTAGGTATGAGAGGGAGGAGGTTTACCTGGGAACGTGGAAGAGGAACAGAGTCATGGGTTGAAGAGAGGTTGGATAGAGCGGTTGCAATGGCGGATTGGTGTGCTTTGTTCCCGCATGCTACGGTGTATAATCATGATGTCTTAACATCAGATCATTCGGCTCTTGCTATTGAACTAGATAGCCCGAAAGTAACCAGATGTCGTCGGAGATTTATGTTTGAAAATGCGTGGTTGACGGATGTTAGCTGCAAGGAGATTGTTATTTCCTCTTGGGATTCGTCGATGGGTGATGAACTGCCGGTGCGTCTTGATAAATGTAGTATCGACTTAAAGAGGTGGGGTGGTGATTTTGCTAAGAGGATTGCAAAGGAAATAGAGCTGGTGCAGTCTAGAATTAATAATCTGAGAGGTAGACGTGATGCCGCTACTTTAGCACTGGTCCGAGAGCTGGATTCTCAGTTATGTGTGTTGCTTGATCAGCAGAATATATATTGGCGTCAGAGAGCCAAACAGAATTGGTTACATAAGGGTGATAGGAATACTAAATTTTATCACCAGTATGCATCGACAATGAAGAGGAAAAACCGCATAGTGAAACTCCGAGATGAATTCAATCGTTGGGTTGAAGGGAAGGACTTACTGACACTTGCTAAGCAGTATTTCCAAACTGTCTTCACAACCAAGGGAACAATACTTGGAGAATCTTTGGATGATTTTGTGCCTTCGATTCACGCTGCTGATAATGACCAACTTCTTAGGCCTTTTACTGTTGACGAGGTTAAAGAGGCATTATTTTCCATGGCACCGGATAAGTCACTAGGCCCTGATGGATACAGTCCTGCTTTTTACCAACATTTCTGGGGAGAAATTGGTAATGACATTGCTCAGTTTGTTATCTCTTGTGTGAATGAGGATTTTTTTCCCCAGGGCTTTAATGATGCATATATCACTCTTATACCGAAGAAACAGATTCCAGCTACCATGGGAGATCTCTGGCCAATAGCTTTATGCAATGTTTTGTATAAAATTCTTTCGAAGATGTTGGCCAACAGATTGAAGTTGGTTCTTGAGCAGGCAATCTCGGTAAGTCATAGTGCATTTCTGCCGGGACGTTTGATTACCGATAATGTGTTAATTGCGTCGGAGGTAATCCACTTTATGAACCATAAGCGGGAAGGGCGTGATGGGTGGTGTGCACTGAAACTTGATATGGCTAAAGCGTACGACAAAATGGAATGGTCCTTTCTTGAGACAATTATGAGTCGTATGGGTTTTCATGACAGATGGATCCGAATGATTATGCGGTGTGTTACAACAGTTCGGTATAAAGTGGGGGTTAACGGGGAGCTCTCCGATTTTATTATGCCATCTTGTGGATTACGGCAGGGCGATCCTCCTTCTCCCTATCTTTTCATATTATGTGCGGAAGGGCTCTCTTTTCTATTGTCTAAAACCGAAAAGACTAATTTGATATCTCCTTGCATTCTAGCTAGAGGTGCTCCTGGTGTGTCACACCTGTTCTTTGCGGATGACAGCTTGCTGTTCTTCAAAGCTACTATTCAGGAGGCTGAAGCGGTTAAGAGTTGCTTAGTGGATTATGAACGAATGTCTGGGCAATCAGTTAATTATTCTAATTCCTGCATTGTGTTCAGCCGTAATACTACTAATGCCATGCGTGCTGCTGTTTCCAATGTTTTTAATGTTGCTCAAACTTCTGACATTGGTCGGTACTTGGGTCTTCCTATGGGCATTGGAAGGAATAAACGTGAGGTGTTCTCCTATATTGAAGCTAAATTGATTAGTCGTTTGAGTGGCTGGAACAAAAAAATCCTGTCAAAGGCCGGTAAAGAAGTGCTTTTGAAAAGCGTGGCGCAAGCCTTGCCAACTTATTCTATGAGCATCTATTTCCTTCCTACTACGCTTTGTGAAAGGATTGAAAGAGTGATGAATAAATTCTGGTGGGGAGCAGGTGGTAATAGAGGTGGAAGCATTCGATGGATATCCTGGAGTGCGATGTGTTCTCCAAAGTCGAAAGGAGGGCTTGGTTTTAAAGCTCTCAATCGTTTTAACGTGGCCTTGTTGGCTAAGCAGGGATGGCGACTTATGACTAATCCTACATCTCTAGCTGCCAGATTATATAAATCAAGATATTACCCCCGGGATGAGTTTCTTGATGCGAAGATTGGGGCAAACCCGAGTTACTGCTGGCGGTCCATACTAGCGGGCCAAGAGGTGTTACGATCGGGATCTTACAGGAGGATTGGTAATGGCCAAGACACAAGGATATGGAATCATCCATGGCTACCAGACGAGGGTCTTCCTTATATTCAAACTCCTGTGGCTGATTATGACCCGGAAATGAAAGTAAGCGATCTTATTCATCCTGTATCTTCTGATTGGAATCTGGAACTGCTGAATAATATGTTTTTACCGCGTGATGTGGGATTAATCCTTAAAATTCCTGTTAATATTCAGTATGTTGATAAATGGTGTTGGAGGGGAGATATAAGGGGGTTGTATTCTGTCAAGAATGGGTATCGTGCTTTATCTACCTTGCTGTCAGTAATAGCACTGTCCCTTGGAGTTCATTGTGGAAATTAAAAATTCATCCAGCAGTACACAACTTCATATGGTGTTGCATGCGTGGAGTTCTCCCAGTTCTGACCATTTTGTTTAATCGTCGGGTGGTGGTGGACGTAACATGCCCACTGTGTCATGCCCATGCAGAAACTCTTGACCATTTGATGAAGGACTGTGCATGTGTCGCACCTCTTTGGCAGACAATTATGAACGACCACACCCCGGATTTTGGAGAGGACTGTGTAGCTTGGCTCTCCAACGTTTTATCACATGGTGAGTCCTCCGTTAAGCTTCGTGCTGTTGCGATTTGGTGGTGCATTTGGAGGGCACGAAATGAAACTATTTGGAATAATAAGCCTTGGCAATTAACGAATGTTGTGCAGGAGGTATATCGCAGCTTAGAAGCTTGGCAGGGTTTGGAAGGTGTTTCGTCAGTTTCGGGTGAAGTCTCGCATACTATGCAGACTGGTGGTCCTAATCAGGGTGTTGTTTTTAAAGTCTATGTCGATGCAGCAGTGTACTCAGAGGTTAATCTTGCTTTCTTTGGCTGCTTGATTGTGAATTCATCCGGAGATTATGTAGCTGCCCGAAATGGTCCTCTGCGTTGCATGGATGATGTTCACCTAGCTGAGGCTTTGGCAATCAAAGAAGCACTCTCATGGGTTAAAGATGAAGGTTACACCAAGATTAAGCTTTATTCTGATTGTCAGACTGTGTGTTTTATGCTAAATGGCTCAGGGATTGATTGGTCTTATGCTGGTTGTGCTATAAGTACATGCAAGGACTTATGTCGACACTTTGAATCAGTGTCGTTTGATTTTGTTCCTAGATCAGTGAATAAGTGCGCTCATGCTTTATCTAGAGCGGCTAGTTCGCAAACTGGTCCTAATCGTTGGATTTCATCTATTCCCGTTTGTATTGAACATTTACTTTAATGAAAGTTTGCTGATTTGTTTTCAAAAAAAAAAAAGTAATTTGGTATGCACTAACTATTAAATATGGTGATCACTTAAAATCCAATTAGTCAGTGCCTCTTAAAATGAATTTAGTTTTCAAAATATGTTTTATAATTACTCATTTTTAAACGTTCTTATGTGACAGATAAGTTTTACTATCACTTATTTTACTAATTAGTTATATAACTATTTTTGAAAATAAAAGAGTATATGTTTAGTACGAACAATATATTTCAAAAAGATTTATTAAAATTAACATTCAAACTCAAAATATGAAAAGTAAAGAATTCAAAAAGTATAAATAAAAATTCATATAATACTCAATCATAATCATCATCACCAGCTTCTCATATTCAGATGTTGGAATCTCATCATCATCATTAATAAAAGCATCTCCATCACTATCAATTTCATCTTCTTCGATACTCATGGTATTAATATTTGATGAGCTTACTTCAACAGTTGTAGCATCCAAATTGGGCCTATGCAATACTGTAACATTATTACCGTCCTCCAAATTAGAACATTGAATGGTAAAGCCAAAATTTTCATTTTCTTGACACATGGTTCATCTTCTACAACATCATCAGGGAGATCATAGAAATCACGAGGCTTTGTCTTGACAACAACTTGCCAATTAGGCTCCTTAATATCGCTTACATAGTAAACCTGCTCAGTTTGAGAAGCTAAAACATATGGTTCATCAGTTTGCAACTTCCGTGTAATATTGACCATAGGAAACCCAAATTTGTCAACTTTGAATTCCGTTTTATGATAAACATCCCACCAATCGATCTTAAATAAAATAACATTATTTCCTCCTTGGTAATTTAACTGTATGATATATGTTAGGTAATATACCAAAATAATCCAAGTCACCTGTATTTGCATCACCTTTTACCAGAACTCCACTATTTTTCGATTTTAGTTGCAAATCCATGTCTTTTGTATTAAACCTCCAGCCGTTGATAAGTATGCTTTTATACCGATAAATACGCTTGTCTGGCCCATAAGCTAAATGCAGCAATTGATCAGTGTCTATTTCACTTCCTTCATTATGTAATTCATTGACCTACCATGAAAAATAGTTAATAAAATTTTAAATTAAGTCCGTAGAAATTAAAAAATTATATGAACAAATAGATTTATATTACTCATATATTTCTTGAACCACAAATAAAATTTAGTTTTGTGTCTTTTTTCTACATTTCTCGGATCATAACTCATTAGTATTTCTTGATGCATGCTTTACATCTAAAAAACAATTAGTGACAAGTAATACGATAACCATGAAGACACTCAAGACACTCTGCTCTATTTGAAGGATTTCACAACTGACAATGAAAAAGAGCTTCAGACAAATTGCAGTTACAAAGATGTTACACATATTACTATGACATATCAATATTACCATGCAACCAAGATTTATATTTATGCCAAAAGAAAAAGAATGAATCTCGGACGAAGGAGAAGTGTTGAAACCACCTTGGTTTTACACCAAGACCTCTTTACAAGTTTTACAGGATATCCATCCACATCAGAACCTATTTGAAACTTCACTTTTTCTTTAATGTTTATTTTAATTTAAAGAAAACCAAATCTCCTTTACTTTCTATTCTTTTGTAACTAGCAGGGACAAGCTAAACTTTCTGAACCAAACATAGCCATCAAAGGTACAAGGTAAAGATGCTAGCTTGTTCAAAGCTGAAGTAACTATGTGCATTAGACAATTTGCACCACTTCGAGTTTCTAGTTGGAAAGACATTCCTAACGACGATGTCAATACAATGTGGATATTTTTAAAGGTTAGATTGAAACTTTAAATAATTTCAATATTATATTAGGTTTGGAATGAGAAGTTAGAATAAAGTTAGAATTACTTGTTCAATGAATTTATATACTTTTATATATGACTTGCAGGACAAATTTAATTTGTCAAATGATGTGCAACTCCATGTCATGAAACAAGTTCAATTACAATATAAAAATAGGCAGTATCATTTACGTCAAAGCTATCTAAAATGCAAAAACCGTCCAAATGATGTCAATGAAGATGATTGCAGATGGCTAATTGAAAATAAATGGGAGACTCAAAAGTTTAAGGTAATTTGAATTTATAATTATTTTATATTATAATTTTAATTGGTAGATATTGTTTCCCCAATTTGTGGTCTTTTATGTCTCTTGATTCTCTTCTACTTTATTTTTTATTAAAAATAACTTTTCTTTAATATAGGACCAAAGCGAAAGAAACAAAAACAATAGAGAAAATCAAGAGATCAAATCAGTTAGTGGTACAAAGTCTATTGTACAAATTGCATATGAGATGGTAAAGTAAATTTTTTTTGAATAAAAATTGAAGTCATGTTTTTTTATCAACAAAATTTGTAGTTAATTATTTATTTTGTTATCTGTATTCTCTATTTTACAGAAAACAAAGATTCTAATGAATGGCCAAATGCTTTTGAAGTTTGAAAGGCATCAAGAAAAAAATCTAATGGAACTTGGTCTGTTCCAAATGGAGAGGAAATCATGGTATGAAAATTATAGTTATATAAATGTTGTGACCTTTCTTAAATGAATTTAGTCAATTATTAATATTTATCTTTATTGTAGAATAAACTTCAAGAGGAGGGAGAGAAGAATAAAGAAAGGATTTTAGCTGCACCTCCACCACTTGTTGAGCATTTTAATTT